>CM056491.1:15055059-15484511 GCA_029783415.1 Anisodus acutangulus | reverse complement strand
TTCTTTGATCTCTTTGAGTGGTATTCCTTAGATTAGTATTGCTTATAAGTAAAATGATATTTATAATCCATCGACAGGATGGGTTTCCGCCTTACCATGGCGTTACTCTACCACTGAGTTAAAAGGGCCTTTTTTATTTAATTCCGGAATTATTCACTATGTGGATAAATATATAGGGGGTATATATTTCAATAGGTTTTTTCAAAGGGGGGGTGTGAGTATGTTTGTAAGTCCTACTCGGTACTCCCTTCCCGTTGTAAATCTCCTTATGTTAGTCTTTTAGATCAAATAGCTATCTCCGGAATTAAAATATATATATATATATATATATATATATATATTTTTATCCTGGACTATGTCCAGTCACTAGTCTTTAATTACTATTCATCATCTCTATCATTCGTCTTTGGTTACTGTTATACTCTTGACTACGCTATGCTTTTTATTTCTTCTTCTGAACAGTTTATCTCTTCTTTAGACCTTACCCCTATCGTGACAGTCATCTTTAGCCACACCCAATTTTCAGGCCACAACAGTCCTTCAGCGGACATCAAAAGGCCAATAATCAACCACCGTTGACATAGGAATTTACAGGCTAATCCATTGAGGTCATGACGGAGTATAAAAGTTAACCATATACTAAGTTCAGCAGATAACCATATCTAAGCATATTGTAGTTTAAGATTACAACAGTAATTTCGAGATTTATGACATGATTTATAACAGCAAATAAAGATTCATGATGAAAATAAAAAACTTTATATTAACATACTGGTTCTTGCATTTCTGCAAGATTTCATAAAAACGTAAATCTAATAAATAAGTTTGTTCTTTGGGCCATGGTTCCATTGGATCAAGCGAAGGGTTCCGTGACAAAAAATTGTGCGGATGGTCCTTCATATAGACTTAACTTTAATTTTTGCCCCTCAAATCGATGGTATTTAATTTTGTTTCTACTTCTCATTTAATGAAAATTTGTGGGACAAAATACCCTTATTCGTGGGTCTGCGAAATTAGAGATTCTAGAGCATCTACCTATTGAGTTGAGTTATCTCCCCTCGGGTGTCAAGGTAAAGAAATATTCGGTTCGAACCCTAGTAGAGTGAAAAAAAAAGAAGACAATTTCGCAAGGTAAATATTTCGCAAAAATTATACCTTAAGCAGTGGCGGAGCTACATAGGGTTAGAACCCCCTCCGGCGGAAAAAAATATTGTTTATACATGGTCAAAATTATCTTTTATGTATATATAGTAGATGTCGACCCCCTTTTGGCTTCTTCATATGTTTACTTTTTTATATTTTGAACCCCTAGTGAAAATTCTGACTCCTCCACTAGCCTTAAGGTAAAAGCTATGTAGTTCTGTTCGAACTCCAGCTCAGTAAGTTATGCTTTAAGGCATAACTTGTGTAGTTCTAAGTTATGCCTGAATTAAGGTATAACTTTTTCCTGAATAGACATAGTTTGTTATGAAACCAACCTCAGAAATATTTTCGGCCATTTTTTAGGCGAAAGATAGAAATTAAAGATACTAATTTGAGGGGCAAAAATTAAAGACGACCCCAAAATAGGGGCATCATGCGAATGGCCCGTTCTGTGACCCAACTAGTTAACCATTTATCAGGCCCAAGCAATAAAATGGAAATGAGAGAAAATGCTAGTGCTGAACCCACACAATTTGACTTGCTTGGTAACATTTTTTCCGGTCAGAGACACACTCAACGTCCTCGTACACGTGTATATACAAAATATGAAGGAATTATTGGTTTTTATTTTCAGTTATATTTCCTTTTGAATGGTTTTGTTATTTCAACCTTTATTTTGTTACAAAGAGAAAAAGCTCGAAACTAAAATCAGAATCAGAATTGAGAATCCCTTATAAAAGAAAAACAATCAGGAGTTCTGGTTGAGTTTGTTATGAATGTAATAAATCACTCCTTTATGTTCTCTGTTCCTATTTTAAATAAAGGAAAACTATTTAAATTGTCTCTATTTTATTCGAAATTGAGCATTCTATGTTTCTTTAAGTTTTTGAACTAATATTACCCTTGCTATTAGAAATAGCTTGACTTTTTCTGTGGTTTCCCTGGCATGGGAGGTATCAACACATGAGGCGTTGCTAAGGCCTTTTTAATCTGGTCGAATGACTCTTGCTGTTCTGGGCCCCATACTAGCTCTTCTGTCCCTTTAAGCCTAAGCAAAGGTGAGAACGCCTTCGTTTTGCAAGCTGAATTAGATATGAACCTCCTTAGGAAGTTGATCTTCTCTAACAAGCTTTGTAACTCCTTCTTTGTCCTGGGTGGTGTCGACTCCATTACTACCCGGACTTTGTTATAATCTATCTTAATACCTTTCTTGTGTACCAAGAAACCCAGGAAGTTGCCAGCCGATACCCCGAACATGCACTTGGCTGGATTCATTTATAGATTATGAATCCTCAATCTTTTTTGTGCCTGTTCCAGATCGGCTAATGATCTTTGAAGTCCCTGGACCTCACCACCACATCATCAATGTAGACCTCCATAGTCTTGCCGATCAAATCGTGAAATATGGTGTTCAATGCTCTCTGATAAGTGGCACCAGCGTTCTTCAAACCGAACGACATAACTATCCACTCGTAAATGCCCAAGGCTCATGGACATCTAAAAGCAGTCTTGTGAATATCCTCATGGGCTAATGCTATCTGATTATAGCCAGAGTATCCGTCCATGAATGTCAGCACGCCATTAGCGGCCATCGCATCGACTAACATATCGGCTATAGGCATGACATATTCATCTTTGAGAGTGGCTAGGTTTAGGTTCTTATAACCAATACATACCCGAACCTTGCCATTCTTCTTCTTGACTGGCACGATGTTTGCCAACCATTCCACATACCTAGCTGTTCTGATAAACCCGACCTTCAGCAGTCATTCAGTCTCAGCTTTAATTTGAGGCATTAGCTGAGGGTGATATCTCCTGGGCGATTGTTTGTGAGGTGCGAAACCCTCCTTAATTGGCAATCTATGCTCTACCAAAGTACGCGCCAGCCCAGACATTTCGTGATAATCCAATGCGAAGCAGTCCTTATACTGCAGTAGAAGAGCCATTATGCTTTGTTTATCTCCCTCCTTCAGCAAGTCACTAATATGTGTTAGCCGAGAGACTTCCTCAGTACCCAAGTTGATACATTCCAAGGGATCCTGAGACTAAAAAACTAGGCATGGACCTTTTTATGGGCGATTCAAGTTCCATCGACAACTCGATATCCTCGGCTGCCAGTGTTGATTCTCTGTTGTAGTCCTCTATCTGCGATATGTTGGCTATCCTTGCCTCAGAACTTAGGGCGGTCAGCCGATGCCACAGGTCATGTATGAGTTGGGTTTCCTCAACTATTTAAATCCTCCAAGGTAAGCAGTGGTTAGGCTAATTATTTTATTTCAAACCCTCGCGAGGTAAGATTACAGGATTTCCAAGATCTTTCTTCCTACTGCTCTGTGATGGCTATGGGAGCCACACAGGGTGAATAGAGGACAACCTCTACGTTCTGAACCCCTGATCGGAATGGGTTATCATCCGTTGGGACGATTTCTATCTTGTCTCCTTCCTAAAAGATGAGCTTTTGGTGCATGGTAGAAGGAAGGCATCAGCTAGTGTGAATCCAGTCCCTGCCCAGCAGAATGGTGTAGGACGACTTGCCTTCTATTACGAAGATGGAAGACCTGACCGTCTTAGGACCTACAATGATTTCTGCTACTAGAATCCCCAATGCTTCAGAGGCTTCTCCCATAAAGCTAGCCATTTTCATGTTAGTTGGGATAAGATCCTCCTTCGTTTTGTTAAGATCCTTCAAGGTAAGCAGTGACATTACATTCAGCACATCCCCATTGTCGACAAACACCCGACTAATAATTTTGTCGTTAATGTAAGCCTTAACGTAAATGGGTTTGAAGTGTTTAATCATATCTTCTGTAGGTGCACCAAATAAGGTGCTCAAAGTGTCCCTAGTCGGGGTATTGGCTATTGTTGCCCATTCTGCGTCTTCTACGCAAATATCACCTTCTAGGCTATCTAGCACGGAGCGGCTGGCCCAGAAATCACATGGGATTAGGCTGACCATTTCAATGTCTGCCCATATCTCATTAACCAGATCATAGTTAAATAAATCGAGGATGGAGTCCCCTCATTCATCCAATTCGGTTGACCAAGAACTCATATATTCCATTTCCTTGAGACAAATAAGGACCGACTGGGGATTCTCTTACTGAATCCTCTGCACGATCTGTGGGATTACCTCGGTTAGAGGTCCATCCTGGGTCACGTTCCCTTGCCGGGATTCCTCCATCGGGTTGTCGGTAGGCTATTCATTCAGCTCTGGTTGACCCGACGTCTCTCATTCAGGCAACATTACCCATGAAGCAACTGAGCCGAGTGCCTGCTCGATAGCCTCGGCTACGGCAGACTCAGGAATCTTCTGATTTTTGGCTACCTTGGTGTTGGAAATTAGATGCAATGTCTTTTGCTTCTTACGCAAGGCCTTGACACGTTGCATCATTCTTTTCTGAGTCATGGATGCGACTCTCGGTAGTGCCTCTTTCTTTCCGGGAGCCTGATTGACAAACCATTTCCCCTCTTATGTATTGACGGCTGGTTTAATCATTCTCCTGGGTCTCGTCTGGTCATCATTTTCGCCGTGATACGTAAGGACGAAATACCCTTGTTTACGTTAAACTCTACCACCCTATGTTTGGGTTTAGGGAGTGGTTCTTTATCTATCCGAGGCATGCTCAGCTGCCGGTTAGTTGGCATCCGTACATGCCCCCAGGCCTATGCCTGGCACCGATAGGGACCCTTCGGAACCTCATGGTTTATTCCTGAAGTGCTCGTTCAACGTCCCTCGAGTATTTAGGGTGGCCATGAAAACTGCTTCTAGCTGGCTGTCTATCATCGCGAATGTCATGTAGGCTGCCTAACCGGTTGAACATAGAGGTCCTTGTGGCCTTCTCTCATTCGGTAGGTTTTTTTAGGACCCACAGCATTTTCATCGACTGTTTCCCTTTGGTGTCCTTTGACTCATCGGGTTTAGCAAAAAATACCATAGATATTGGTACCACGGGAAAAGGATCGGTATCCATGGACATTTCAACCATACTCTTGTCGGCTAGCTTGAACCTCCCTTCTTTGATACTCTTTTGGGTCGCCTTTCTGAATACCACACAATTAGAAGTAGAGTGACTGTATGGATTATGCCACTTGCAGTACTTCTTATCTTTGAGTTCCTCGGCAGGCGAAATCCTATGACCATCAAGCAGCCGAATCTGCTTATCTTTGAGTAGATGATCAAAGATCTGATATGCCTTCGTGATGTCAAACGAGTAACCGACCCTGTCATCGGATGAACTCGTCTCCTTGCCTTTTACGGATTTCAATGCTGGGCAAGAGTAAACCTTACCCTTAATAATCTCGACCACCATTGCATCTGCCGCGCAGTCGGCTGACTCTGAGTCAGACTCATCCGCTTCAATGATGGATACCAAGTGGAAGCCTCAATTTCGGCTGGCGCTTCTCCGCTCCTTCTCCTGGACGTACTGCTCTATTTGGCTAGCCTTTTCGGATAATTGGCTCAGGTCAGAGCAGAATTGTCCTACCAACTTCTCCTTTAACTGAGGGTGCATGTTGTTGATTATTATGTCGGCACACTCAGACTAGGGGAAGTGTACAGTGCATTTTCCAACCTTATTTCTGAATATCTCGATAAAATCGATAGCCGATTCATTGACATGCTACCTGAGATTCGTTAGATCAGTCACGGACCTGAGGTTGGGGCCAATAGAACCTATCATGGAAACAACCATCCATGTCAGCCCGGCTCTGTATGGAATCAGGAGCCAAAGAGGAGTACCATACGAAGGATGTTCCCGTTAGAGAGAGAGGGAAAAACTACAACTTGTGATACTCATTTTGGCCAGCCTCGCTGCATTGGGCAGTAGATCTACCGATATGCTCGATAGTAGATTTACCATCGTCACCAGAGAAGATGGCAAACTCCGGTGTTTTGAAGCCCCTCGGCAAAGGTGATATCTGATCTACCCAATCAGGGTTAGACTTCTTATAAACAGGCCTGTCCAAAGGTTTCAGTTGGATGTCGAAGTACCTCCGCATGGTATTAGAAATAATTTCTGGGTTTATCAGTTGTGACATCCCCTGCCGATTCTCGATTGGATTCGGCTGGTAGGAGTTCTGCACTGGCGGCCTCTATTATGCACTTTGTTGGACAGGGTTTTCAAGGTTGTAGGTGGTCTGCTGGCCATTACTAATAGGTGGGGTAATGTCCCATTGCTGCTGTTGGGTATGGCCACCAAATCCTGCAACCTGAGCTCCTGGAAAGGCTAACGGAGCCTGAGGATAAGGTGGAACAGTATTCCATGGTTGCTCTCCTCGGACGTCAGCCGTTCTTAGAAAATTTACTCTTCCTGGAAGGTATGGATTGGGTACTGATAATGACTGCTGGAATGGTATTCCACTGTAAACAGCGTCACCAGATAGCCGAGATAAGTCATAGCCAGGGACCATTGACTGCCAATTCGGCTGACCAACATTATTCGCCTGCATCGTAGGGTCGTTCGTAGAAATGTACCGCATAACGGGTGGCAATCCAAAGTGTCCTAGAGCCTGAACTGGTCTCCGAGCCATATTGATCTGCCCATACTACAGACTCGCTTAGTCAAGTGGCATATTTTTCCACCCAAGGTTCGGCGGCAACCACACAATGTATTGGTTGCCAGGCGATTGTGCTTGTGTTTTTAGGTGCGCTACCAGCTGCACCTGAGTAGGCACTAGCTGATGCACATACGGCTAAGGAACAACACCGGGAGTCACGGTCTCATGCTGAATAACACCGCTCGTCAGAGGGATGGCAGAACTAGATGAACATTCTCCTGGGTGCATTCAGTTGGTTTCTATCTCCCTCGCTTGCTGAACCTCATTATGTACCATCGGCTTCACAATGTTGATCAACTATTTAGAAACTTGGTACATAATATCATGGATGCCCAAGTTGATCTGTTTTCTAATAAAAGACGTGGTCATTATGGTTAGACCTTCAGATTGGCTAGATTCTTCCACAGCTTGGGTTGATGGAGGAAGTGGAATGGTATCAACCGATGTAGGTATACCCGAGGAGGATGCTGGTTCGTTGTTCCTCCTGGGAGGATTTTGTTTAAGATGTGGACTGGACTTGGGGTTCATTTTCTTATCGGACCTTAGGCGCATACGCCAAGAATGATCCTGACCTGGAGAATCAAACTTTTCTATTAATTCACCTATGGTCCCACTGGGCGTGCCAAATTTGTTCTCGCCCCGAATTCTGTTCTCTGCCGTTTTATCGGCTGATGAAAAGAGACAAATTGATTCCTTTACTTAAGCGATTTTGGGCTGGAACGGAACTCTAATTTCCAGTAAAGGGTTCCCCAACTACTCCAGAAAGTGTTAGGACGGTGGTATGAGTAAATTAAGAAGTAAGAAACATGAATGCAGTTGAGTACAATAAAGTAAATGCTAAAGATAAAAGTAAAGGATAAAAAATAGATAAAAATTGAATTGTTTGATTGATTGTGTGTTTATAAAGAATATATAAAGAATGATCCTATTTATAGTATAAAAAGGAAAAAAATTGTACAACGTGATCCCCCCTCCCCCCCCATGTCAGCCATCAAGTAACCCACTAAGTTCAATGGCCGACTATGGGGGAGGTGGTACCGATTTTCTCGCCATCTACTCTTCTTGCTCGAATAATGGCCATTTCTTTTAGCTGTTGTTGACCGTTATCGCTTTTAGGGGTCCGGAAATCCTTTTGACTTGGTCGTTGAGGCGTCTGCATCTGAGTGGGTCCCAGTCATACCTCTATCTAACAACTCGGCTAAGATGCCTTAGTAGCCGATGAAGTTCTTGTAGTCGAGGGCTATGAGTAAATTCGGCTATGGAGCAATTTGGCTGTTACTGAATTCGGCTAAACACTTAAATTATTTTTGAGTGTTAACACACCCGTAATGTATGCACTCTTTTGTGATTTACGACTTATCCTATTTTATTTAATGATTTGCATCCTAGTATCCTTAGTACTTGCAAAATCATAAAAAGTCATTTTTTCTATTTGTTTATGAGGGTAAAATAGAAAACCACAAATTAGGCACAAATTAATGAAGAAACTTATAGGGTATTAAAGTTTGGTCAATGCTTTTTTTGCATAGTAACTGATCCGTAACAATTTTAATAACGAATAATATTGGAAAATCAAAGCTACATGTTAGAATCATTGAATCCATTAATCAATATATTGATACTTTTTAATTGTATTGCTAAAACCTAAATTGGGCACACCTACAAGAAAATATGGGAAGAATACCCGCCCTACTTTCTTATGCATAAAAATTATTTTAGAAAAATATTAATTATAGTTATTTATTTTAACGTCATAAATAAATAGAAAAGAATGAGATTTGTCCAGGAACTAAGGAGATTAGGATGGAAATCATTAAAAAAATAGAATAAGGCGTAAATCAAGCATACGAGTAGAGTGCAAATTGCAAGTTACTCAAAGGTTTATTCATGCAAAGGGTTTGCTCATTTGATTTGTGGTGAACGAAACATAAACTTACGGGTTGACTTATCGCTACGAATCCCATCATATCCGGTTAAGCCCAAGTCTGAGCTTTAATTGCTACAGTATTTATTTATAATACTTGCCACTGCTATCAAGATGAAGAAAACAAGAAATATTCAATTCAGTTTCTTTGCTTAGCCAACTCTAATTTGGTCTTCACGTTGCTAATATATGTTATTCCTGAAAGGTATCAATATTCTTCCCTCTTACTTACCATGAGTCACTCAGGATTGGCAAGAAATTTTATATATAGTACAAATTCAGTTCAAATTCAACCCCTAAGTACGCAGAGGCTTCGCCACTGCATGTGCCAGGTTTCAATGGATCATCAAACCGAGTCATTGCGATCCATGGAAGGACTGCTTAAATGTTGTGCAAACAATGTTCCTTTGACTCCCATTAGTTTCTTGGAGAGAGCAGCAAATGTGTTTAGAGGAAGAACTTCTATCATTGATGGACCTTCTGTCAAATATACTTGGGAAGAGACTCATGCTAGGTGCATAAAGCTTTCTTCTGCTTTGTCTGAGCTCGGGATTTCTCGTGGGGATGTGGTAAGTTTCTTCTAACCCATTTGCTGTTGGAAAATAAGATTGCTAAAGACCAATATTGAAGCCTTGAAGTGCGTAGAAAATACTTTTTACAAATGAGTAAGTTCTTGACAATCTCTTAGACTACCAGTCTAGGGTGTCCCAAAAAATAACCGAATCTAACCGGAAAGTTGAATTAAACCGCAAGTCTAGGGGTGTCGAAAAGAATAACCGAATCGAACTGGAAAAGTTGAATTAAACCTACTTAAAAGACGATGAGTATTTGGTTTGGTATTAAAAGAAAAAAAAATGAAGGAGATTCAAAGCATAAAGACGTACATATACGGAAAAATCAAGGAGATTCAATACCTACAATATATATATGTAAAACATAATGTTAACCTTGTATATACAATATGATTTTTTGATAATGAGGATTAGAATGAACCTCTTTGGGTACCCTCCGCCCATGTGTATGCATGTAGACAATATAACTATTATGAAGGATTCATTTTATATCTTTAGTAATGAATGACTGATTGTAACTTGTATGGTCACTTTTTTATCTAGTATTGTTGAAATACCTCAATCTTCTTGTTCTTTCAGGTTTCACGACAATAATTATTAGGTTCACGTCTTTCCCGATTGTGATAGTGTTTTCAATAATTTTAATTATTTAGTCTTCACATTGTTCTGTATTCTATATTGAATTTTTAAGTCATTTGTTTATCTTTAAATTATTAAAACTTGGTTAAACTAAAAAGCATATATGATGTAAGACTGTTAGATTAATAGAAATGAATAATTATCATGTATCGTAGAGAAAATTCCTATAAGGATATTATTTCTGTAGATAATAGATCCCACACATTTGTTCAATTCTTGTTAAACATATATCGATTTATTGAAACTTATAACCTTAAAACTCTAGTAGATAGAATTGATTGAATTTACACGTCCCATAGAAAATAGAAAACTGAAGAACTCAGGAAAATACATATATTTGTTTACTTGTTTTGGATTCTTTTTAGGTGAACAATTCACTGACATCTGATATGCTCCCCTTTTGTTGGAGATTGCTCCTTAGTTAAGAGAGAATATTCAAAATAGGCGTACTTTAGTAGTAATTTAGTTAGGCTGGCTGCATCTAATTTCAAATGCTATTGATAGCGGCAGGCAATTTTTGGCACTTGGCTCAACTTGGTTAACCAGATAATTTGAGTTATATAGATGTTTCATAGTGTACTTTAGAGCTTGAAGTTCAGGCCCTATTTCTTATAATGCTTCATGCATTTATGTTTTCGAAGCCAAAACTTTAATTTGACTCAAACCTTGTTTATGTGTTAAGAAATCTACCAGTAACTCAAATAATCGATAGGTTCAGTGACATCCTGAACCAATAAAGTTCAAATCCTAGACCTACCTCTGACTCGCGAGCCACCCAAACTAGCTATGGGCCTTATGTGTCTTTTTATATAGGATAATGAACGTAGCAGAAAATAGTTGTACTAATTCCAACAGGCTAAATGGATATTCGGATATTGGTTTGATGGGCTCTTTCTTTAACAGTTCTCAATCAACCTTCCTTATTGTGAGAAATAGGTACCAGTTCATCTCTGTGAAAATGAAGTTGAGTGTTAAGAGTCCCATGAATGGGAATATGGACTCGTTATATGGACTTGGACAATCCTTACCCTACTAGCTAGCTTTTGGGTTGAGTTAGGCTCAAGATCCATTCTTTACATGGTATCAGAGCCAGACTCATTTCAATTCTTTGTTCACCGATGTTGGGTCCCCAAATTATATATTGTTCACGCTCCAGTTAACGAGGTCTGGGCGTGCGGGGAGTGTTAAGAGTCTCACATCGGATATGGAATGGGAACATGAACTCCTTATATGGACTTGGACAATCCTCACCGTACAAGCTAGTTTTTGGGGTTGAGTTATACCCAAGATACATTCATTACATCGAGAATTTATATGGTTTAGTTTGCCATTTTCATAGATTTGAAATTATTTCTGTAGGTTGCAACATTGGCCCGAAATGTATACGCAATGCAAGAGCTGCATTTTGCAGTACCAATGGCTGGAGCAGTTCTTTGTACACTAAACACACGCCATGATTCAAAAATGTTATCAGTAATTCTGAAACATTCAGAAACAAAGGTCATATTTGTGGATCAACTATTGCTCCCAATTGCTCAAGGAGCACTAGATATTCTTGCTAATGAAAAAGTAATACCACCTCTTCTTGTTCTAATCTCTGAATCGGACAATTTTTCTCCTACTACTGTTAATTCGAATTCTCACGAATACGAAAGCCTCCTGGAAAGTGGGAACACTGAATTCACTGTAAGGTGGCCGATAAGTGAATTTGATCCTATTAGTCTTAACTATACTTCTGGAACAACATCGCGACCCAAAGGAGTTGTTTACAATCACAGGGGTGCATATCTCAATACAATTGCTACATTTATGCTTCATGAGATGAGTTCATGGCCTATTTACCTTTGGACCGTTCCAACATTTCACTGCAACGGATGGTGCCTGACTTGGGGTCTAGCAGCACTTGGTGGCACCAATATTTGCCTCAGACAGGTTTCTCCGAAAGTCATATTTGAAAATATAGCAGAACACAAGGTCACACACATGAGTGGGGCACCAACTGTTCTGAGCATGATTGTGAATTCGCCTGAAAGTGACAAAAAACCACTTCCTCACAAGGTTAATATAATGACATGTGGTTCACCACCACCTCCTCAAATCCTTTCCAAAATGGAGGAACTCGGGTTTCGAGTACATCACTTATATGGACTAACAGAGACATGTGGTCCAGGTACATATTGTTTGTGGAAGCCTGAGTGGGATTCTTTGCCACCAAATGAGAAGTACAAGTTGAAAGCAAGACAAGGTGTGCAACATCTTTGTTCAGAGGGAGTGGATGTGATGGATCCTCTCACATTGGAGAAAGTACCAGAAGATGGTAAGACAATAGGTGAAATTATGTTTAGAGGGAATACTGTAATGAGTGGATATTTAAAGGATGTAGAAGCAACAGAAGAAGCTTTTAAAGGTGGATGGTTTCATAGTGGTGATTTGGCTGTTAAACATCCTGATGGCTACATAGAAGTTAAGGACAGATTGAAAGATATTATAATTTCTGGGGGAGAAAACATAAGCACAGTAGAGGTGGAAAGGGTGTTGTATAGTCATCCAGCAGTTCTTGAAACAGCAGTAGTCGCACGACCAGATAATCACTGGGGGCAGACACCTTGTGCATTTGTGAAGTTGAAGGATGGTTCTAATAATGTTAGTGATCAAGAACTTATCAACTTCTGCAGGGATAGCTTGCCTCATTACATGGCACCTCGAACAGTCATATTTCAAGATCTCCCAAAAACTTCGACAGGCAAGATACAAAAGTTTATTCTAAGGGAGAAAGCCAGAGCCTTGCGAAGTCATTGCTGAAGGAAATGGGATGAAGAACTTTGTTTTTCTTTGATGATAATTGTTGTTAAGTCTGACTGTCATTCTTCTATTCCATTTACAGTATGTTTAGTCACTGTCACCGTATGTAACTTTAATCATTTTGCATTTTCAAGTATGGAGTCACTGTCACTGTATGTAACTTATATTCTTCATTTTTTTGTGAATTAGGAGGAAATGATCTCCTCCGTGTGTATGATTGGTCACAATTTGAGTAGAAAAAAATGACCCTACAAAGTTCCTGTGTATTTTATTTGTTTATTCGCTGTGTTACTTCTTACTGATCACCTATAGAAAGACCATATGACATTGGTAATGAAATACAAAAACAAAATCTTTGGTGAATTAAGTGATGGTAGGCGCAGGATCGGATAGATGAAAAGGGGAATGTATTAATTTTGGTAAGAAATAACTTCAATATGAGGTGTTTACTGTTTGGTTAGTGCCCTTTTGCTCATAATGGGATAGCTCAGTCTAATAGTTAGTAATCCCTTGATTTTATTTCGAAAACAATGATCTTCTTTGAATGCTCTCCCCTTGTGACTTCAGTAAGTACTTGTTCTAACTTCATCGCTGGAAGAAAGATTAATTGTGTCGTCCTTGTCTATTCTACAAATCATTTATAGTCAATGGCGGAGTTAGGATTTTCACAGATTCAAAAGAAGTAAACACATGAAGAAGCCAAAGAGATTCAACATCCATGGTATGTACATAAAAAATAATTTATATATAAAAAATAATTTTAACTAATTTTTTGGCAAAGGGAATTGAGATGAACCCTTTATGGCTCCCTAGCTCCGCCCATGTTTATAGCATCTCTCTGGGTATTAGGATGCTTGTGAGATTTAATTTAGGGCTGTGACCTTTCTCAGGTATGGCACTGATCATGCAATTTTTTGAGCTGGAAATGTTGGCAATGATGCTGACACATCTTGAATTTCCATCACTTGCTGATCGTTTAGAAACCGCTGTTAAACGTGTAATAGCAGAGGGAAAATTCAGGAGAAAGGACATTGGAGGGGATAGCACCATTCAAGAAGTTGTTGATGCAATTATAGCTGCTGTAGACTAATCGGCAGTACGTCTTTCAGGAATAACATATCTTCTTTTTCTTATGCGTTTATTTAATTCTTTTGCTTTTATTTTATTCTGCCAAATGTGTGTATGTTCATTAGATTGTGGTGAAAGGAAATATACTGAGTGCATAAAGTTACAGGTTGACTTCTTGGCTCTAGCTGGAAATTCCATCATATCCGCTCACGATGAAATAACAAGAAATATTCAATTAGTTTCTTTGCTTTGTCAACTCTGAGTCTTCACATTGTCATTGTTTATGTTAGTCCTGAAAGATCTTCAATTTCAATTCAGTTTGTTTGCTTTTGTCAACTCTGTATATCTGGTCTTCTCATTGTCAATGTATTTTATTCCTTAAAAGGTGCCAGATTCTACTTTTCAATAATGTTCCCTCTGACTTTCTCTACCATCACCATGAGTTACTCAGGATAGGCACCAAGTGTTATTTATTTATGGTATCAATTCAGTTCAAATTCAACCCCTCAGAAGCCTCTTGAAAGTTGAAACTAGTCATTATCGTGATCCATGGAGAGTCTGCTTAAGTGTTCTGTAAACTATGTTCCTTTGACACCTCTAAGTTTCTTGGAGAGAGCAGCAAATGTTTATAGGGGAAGAACTTCCAATTTGCACCCCTAACGTATGCATCCTTTTGTGATTTACACCTTATCCTATTTATTTTTAATGATTTGTATCCTAATCTCCTTAGTTCCTTGCAAAACCATAAAAAGTCATTTTTTCTATTTATTTATGAGGGTAAAGTAGGAAACCACAAATTAGGCACAAATTAATAAAGAGACTTATAGGGTATATACGAGTACTCAATATTTATTTGCGTACGAGTACTCCTTAACTGATTCCTTACAAATTTAATAACGAATAACATTAGAGAATCAAAGCTACAACCTACAAGTTAGAATCATTGAATCCATTAATCAATTTATTGGTACTTTTTAGTTGTATTGATAAAACCTAAATTAGGCACATCTACGAGAAAAGGTGGGAAGACTATCCACCCAACTTTCTCGTGCATAAAAATTATCTTAGGAAAATATTAATTTTGGTTACTTATTTTACCCTCATAATGTACTCTATTCAAGTGTATTCCAGGATAATGAATAACATCATTTTGCTTAAAACAGATGTCTATCAAATAGAAAAATACTGATGTAAATGTTTAGAGTAACTTGCAATTTTCACCCGTAACGTATGCAATCTTTTGTGATTTACACCTTATCCCGTTTTGTTTAATAATTTGCATCTTAATCTCCTTAGTTCCTTGCAAAATCATAAAAAGTCATTTTTTTCTATTTCTTTATACAATTTTAATAACGAATAACATTAGAGAATCAAAGCTACATGTTAGAATCATTGAATCCATTAATCAATTCATAGATACTTTTTAGTTGTATTGCTAAAACCTAAATTAGGCACACATACGAAAAAAAGTGGAAAAAATACCCACCCAACTTTCTTGTGCATAAAAATTGTATTAGAAAAATATTAATTTTGGTTTCTATTTTACCCTCATAAATAAATAATAATAAAATAACTTTTATGATTTTGCAAGAAACTAAGTAGATTGGGGTGAAAATCACGAAAAAAATATGATAAGGTGTAAATTACAAAATGGGCATACGTTGGGGGTGCAAATTGCAAGTTGCTCGATTGTGGTGAACGAAACATAAACTTACTGGTTGACTTATTGCTACGAATCATATCCGGTTAAGCCCACGCTTGAGAAGAAACAAGAAATATTCAATTCAGTTTCTTTGCTCCAAAAGGTGGAATCTCCCACCCCAGGAGCCCCCACACCCCGGTCCGACAGGTTTGTGAAGGAGGTAAATCATGGTGACTCAATTGATTTCAAAGGTTAGACCACTACCACGCTGCGCACAAGGGGCCCTCCTTTATTTCAAGAAGAAACCCCCACACTGCCGCTGACGGGATTCGATCCTTGGTCTTTGCTCCAAATATCCCCCTTGAAACCAATTGAGCTGCCCAAGCGGACAGAACTAAGGTAGGGTAAACTTTTTAAAGTGACTGATCCCACCGCATTACGGCCCCATACCCCAGAAAACCCCACCTCCTCCGGCCGCCCTACGGATTAGTATACACCGCAGCCTCACGCTGTATGAAGGATTTTTGGGGAACACGATTCCACTCTCACGATCGAGGACTCGAACACGGAACCTCAGACAGCAATACCCTAATGTATTGGCCACTGGGCCAAACACTTTGGATCAAAACTAAGGTAGGGTAAACTTTTTAAAGTGACTGATCCCACCGCATTACGGCCCCATACCCCAGAAAACTCCACCTCCGGCCTGGCCCTACGGATTAGTATACACCGCTTGGCCCTACGCGTATGAAGGGATTTTTTTGGGGGAACACAGTTCCACTCTCGCTGATCAGAGGACTCGAACACGGAACCTCAGACAGCAATACCCTAATGTATTGGCCACTGGGCCAAACACTTTGGATCAATTCAGTTTCTAATTTGGTCTTCACATTCCTCCTAAAAGTGTTAAAAGGGGTAGATATACCCCTTAACTTTGCGATATAAAGTATATATATCTTTTATTAAAAATGTAAATACATATATACCCCTGTCGTTATATAAATGATGTAAATATACCTTTGTCGCTATACAAATGGTGCAAATATACAATTTTCACTGATAAAAAGTCTATTCATTTTTTAAAGCCACGTGATATTCCCCCCCCCCCCACCCCCCCGGATATGTTGGGTCTAGTTCGTTTAAAAAATATCTCTTTTGCTTTAAAAAAATAAGTCTTCCCATTTTTTAAACGAACCAGACCCAACCTACCAGAAAAAAAGTATCACGTGGCTTTAAAAAAATAAGTCTACTAAAAAAATGGGTAGACTTTTTTTTAAAGCTACGTGATATTTTTTAATTAAAAAATAAGCTAAATGATTTTTAAAAAAATATTCCGTTAGCAAAAGGGTATTGCACCATTTGCGTAATGATAGAGGTATATATGCACCACTTTTTTTTAACGAGGGATATATCTACTCTATATCACAAAATTGAGGGGTATATTTACACCTTTTCCCTATAAGTTATTCCTTAAAGGTTCCATATGCTACTCTTCAATATTCTTGTTGGAAATTTACTAATGTGGAATTAAGTTTATCCCATTATTTATGACTCGAACAATTGGGGCCCCGCACGTTAAAAATGTCATTTTCACACACGTGCAATCTTAGTGTCAAATATCATAAATTTCGTTAATAAAAGAGATATTGGTACGTAAGTGAAATGTTTGAGACATAGAATGATGGACGGTTATTGGGTTAATAACAAATGTTCCACGTTGGTAAACGAAGGGAGGATTGTGCAAGGTGTAAGATGGAATGGGTCGGAAAAGGGCCGCGGTGCCTCCCGGACTAAGCAGCGACGCTAATTCCAATTTTTGGTTACTGGAGCCGCGGCTCCGCGACGCTAAATGCTGCAGCGCCGTGACGCTTCCCAGGCAGTGTTTGCTCGACGGAATCCCAAAGGTTTGGCTGTTGAGGGGGTTTCAATGACATTGAATCCACCCAATAATGGCCATTACTTGAAACATTATGTTGCTGCATTACTTGGGGGGGGTTAAATGTCATCAATTACATGACAATTGATTGCCATTGTGGGGCATTTGAAGAGGCCATCTTGCACACCTATAAATTGAAGCTTTGGCTCAATTCTATAGATGAATATGAGAACATATATGAACAGAAAAATAAGTTATCAACACCACAAAGAGATAAGATTTTCCTGATAGCAATCATTCTCTTAGCAATCTTCATTATTCGTATTCTTCACTGAGATCATTTGTATAGGCTTTGCACACTTGATAGTTTATTGTTTCATCTTGGGACACTATTGTCCACACTTCCGTAAAGTCTATATACGGGCCAATATTGTCTTAAAGACAGAGAGACATCTCTCAACTCAGCCGGTGGTGTTGTATTTATTTAATTGGTTGTTAAGTATTTCAGGTGTTAACTTAACAGATGAAAAACTCTAATCGTTCGTATTTTCAGCGGATCTACTAGTCACAAGTGTAGCAGTTCATGTTCTTGTATTTCCGAATACAAGTTTTATAATTGAGGTTTCATTCAAGATTAAGATATTGACAACTTGTTGTTGTCCTCATTGTTGTTTATCCTTTCGATCACTGTAATAGTTATTTACTATTCCTGTTGTTGCTTTACATATTCCAACAATTTTAAGACAAAATTGTATTAGTGATTCAAAAGATGTTGGTTGACAAGTGTGTGACCAAATCTGGTTGTGGTTTTCTTCTTGAAAACAGTTCTGTTGACAGTTTTGCTAACAGTTCAAAAAACAATCGTGCTTTCAAGATTGGTCCTAGTTATGGTTCTCTCTTTGACGACAGTTACAAATCTGTCTCCGTCAAAGAAGGGATCTCAGAATCTGATGCGAAGCTTCAAGATACTGTTGATAGTCATGCTAGTAAGGCTAAAGATCAAGGACAAGTTGGTGTCACCACTCCCGATAGTGGTGGAAACAAGCGCCCACGAGAGGCTGAGGATGTCAACTGGGACAAGAGGAGAAGACTAAAGATGATATTCTATCATATAACGAAAGTCCTATATATGTCCCAGACAGAGGATCCGAAGTATGGTAAGGAGGATATGGACACTCAGTCTAACTGAAGTGGGCCAGAATCCAAAAGGTCTAAGTTAATCCTTCCTTATCTATAATGTGTTTAGTTAATATCTGAATAAAAGTGTGTAAAAGTAAGGCTGGGAATATGAAAGTATTTTCATTAAAAACTTATATTCCCTACACTCTAAAAATCAGATATTGAATCTCCTTTCTTCCTGGTTAAAGATTGGACTATTGTAAATAAAACTTAAAAAATTCATTCTTTTGGGTGTAATTATTAAAAGTATGTTCGCACATACGAAAGAGAGAGATCCACTGACTGTGCAAAAATTGTTACCACTCTTAAGTAAGCGCCAAGGATTTCCCTGGGCACCAATCACAAGGGAAGAAGACTAAAAGATAATGGCTTATCTTAAGACGTTGAACATGTCACACTATCTGACAGAAGATCATTCATTTGATAGAATGATATTGGACACTCAGTCGTACAATGGCTACGAGCGACTGGAGTGGGCCAGAATTCATTTGATATGATGATATTGGATACTCAGTCGTACAAAGCCTACAAACGACTGGAGTGGGCCAGAATTCAGTTGACAGAAAAGTAATGGACACCTAGTGAAGTGGGCCAGATTTTTCCAGGTCTTCAATGATCTGAAGGCCAAAAGAAAGGCAGAAAAGTAATTGGACACTCAGTCTACCAAAGCAACTGGAGTGGGCCATAGTATCCAGATCACATATGATCCGGTTACGCCCTAACCACGGGCAAGAGGTTGTTCATGTGAAGCAACGCCGCCTCTAAAGTAGAAGGGGTTAGAGAGGTTGTCCTCAATAGGACTTCAGGGAATGCGATCACTCTAAAAGGAGGTGATACATGTCCCAAACTTAGTTTAAGGGACACTGTTGGTCAAGCTGGTTTGAGACTAGTCCAACAGGTCTGTAATAACTAAGGATGGTACAGTATGTTTGTAGCTAAATGAATGATATATTTGTAATCCGTGCATCTATGCCATCATAGATTAAGACACGTTAAATAGAAAGTCATTCAAAAGCTAACGAAGTTGAGATTGTTGCCTTCTGTCGACATAAACCATCAAAATGAATGTGAGGTAGGCGAAGAGGCAAAACCACCTTTCCATTCCGTCAAAGGAATAGCGAAAGAAGCACCGCTCCTCTAGAACTTAGTCATACCTACATGGGTGATTTGAAGTTTGTACAAAATAGAGGGGGATGAGGGAGACAAGTACTTTGTGACCTTTATTGATGATGGTACAATGTATTGTATCCTTTGTTTATTGAAAAACAAATATGAAGTTGTTGAAGCGGATAAGCGCTACAAAGCAGAAGTTAAAGATCAACTAAGCCTACAGATTTAGGAATTCGTAGTGATAGAGGGGGAGAATGTGAAACATCGTTCATTAACCAACTTCTCATTACTCACCTCAGTCTAACGGTATTAGCCAAGCGCAAAGACGTACGCCCAAAATATGTGTGGCAAAGCGATCCTTACCGCTAATGCGATTCTCAACAGAACTACGCATAAGGATAAGAATAACCCTCCGTGTGAAACATGGAAAGGATCCCAACTATAAATGTTGTGTTGTGGGGTGGCTTGGTAGAGGTTGGAATACTGAAACAGGTCAAATTAGACCTAAGACTGTAGATTGCACATCCACTAAATCTGCAAATAACAGTAGTGCTTATCGCCTTTTGGTGTCAAAGAATGCTGAATTCTTTGAAGATAACTTTCCTTAAAAAGGGAAAAAGAAGTAATTGCTCGAGGTTAACAAGAACCCGCGAGTGCCTAACCATCTGGAACCAGAAGTTTCAGAGCTACAGGACTCGGAAGTTGCTGATTATCCGAAACTTAATATTCCAGATCTACAGAACTTAAAGATTTTAGATGTTGAACCGAGACAGAGCAAAGAGGGGACAACGACTTATTCCAGGCCTTCTCGATTGTATGATGGAGAATGAACCATGGACAATTAACAAATAAGTGTCATCTCTAGAAGCGCTGCTTTGGAAAGAAGCTACAAAGAGAGAAATAAATTCTATCATATAGAACCATACTTGTGTAATGGTTGACCTTCCCCCGAGAAAAGAACCTTTGGGTTGTAAAAGTGGATACTCAAAAGTGAGTACAAAGTAGATGGATCTACTGACGAGTATAAGGCCTCGGCTACTTGTACATGTGCTCACCTGTGAATAACTTAACATCCAAGGCTATTGCAGTCTTGTGTGACATGGATGTTGAAACAGTCTTCCTAACCGGAGAGTTGGAAGGGGAGGATCAGAGTTGATTTATTAGACTGTTGGGCTTCTTTCTGAACTTTCATTTTTGGTCCCTGAAATATTTACATTTTGGTCCTGGAAGTTTCAGATAAAACAGAAATAATGAATCTGACAACAGAAACATTGAATCTGAAGTTAGAAAGCCAACAGTTGGAAAACTAACAGTCTGAGAGTGGAAGTTATATTAAAACAAAAAGATATGGGTATCATAGATGACATCTTAGGAATTAAATTTCTAAGACATCTAATGGACTGTCTAACTCCAAACTCAGTTGTGAGATAATTGACAGTCTCGTTGAAGCCACCAATGGATATGAATCATAGAACTGATTGGAATCATGGTGCACCCATATACAAGAAGCGATATGTGTAGGTCACATGTAGTTCAATATATTGTACACACTATAACCGACCTGATATCGACCTACAAAGCAGACCAGTTGAACTAAGGTTCACTCGTGATTCTGAAAATGATCGATAGAAGGCGTTAAGTCGGATATGACGATATCTGAAATATTCGCTTATCTACGGATTATGGTATTCTGGATATCTAGCGAATCTAGGAGAATACAGTGATGCAAACTGGACATCAGATATGAAGAACACCAAAACCACAAGTAAATGTGTGTGGTGGGTCTTGGAAAATCCTCTAAGCCAACTTGCATCGGTCGATTCATGATGGAATTGATGTTTATCGTTTTAAACAAAGCATGAAGGAAGTTAAGTAACTTCACGACTCCTTAGAGGACGTCATTATTGGGAGAAACCCGTGCCTTCAGCAGTTATACACTGTGGCTAGCTGGTCGGCTTCAAGAAGGGCACGAATGACGACGTCTGGACATATCTGTCGGATCTGTCGGAGACATGAGACCGTATGGCAGTTGATCATCACGGGTGTCACTTCCTTGATTACTAATCAAAGGATATAGCGGACCCTTTAACTAAGGGACTACCCGAAGATCAAGAGTTCTGCCTGTCTAGGGGAATGAGCTTAAAAACCCAAACAATACGAACCTTTGCGGTGGTAACCCAACCATACTGACTGGAGATCCCAAGAATTTGGTTCAATGGAAAAACTAAGCTGCAAAAGGTTCAGTTGTGCGCTTTGGTGGAAGCAAGAGCACTTCAGATTATGATTTCTGTTAAGAAACATGAATCCAAATCCGTTCCCGCGATAGACATTAAAGTGCTACATGCATGGTGGGTAAATGTTAAGCTTCCAAACCTTTAACAATCCTCAAATGATTGAGGTAAAGGTTGGGAAAACTTTTAATGATTCCTAACACTTGTGAAGTGGGGTATAGCAGGATACCTTGTAGGAGATCACCTATTTAAGTGCGAGGACAGGCCACCTCAAATGAACGCACTTAAGAATCCAAGTGTGTCCACGGCCACAACTGACAAAACAAAAGAAAAAACAAATAAATGGGAGGTATTGTGTTGGTACCATTATCTTGGCTTAGATTAAACACTTACGGTTCAAGACATCACATTCACCGCTCAGTAAGTAAGTCCGATGGTATTCAACTAGGGAATGTTCAAAGTGGAAGCTACCTCTCCTGATGCAATATCTTTTCGCTGAAAGATTGTTGAAAGTAAACACATTGTGTGTGCGCCAAAATCTCTTTCAAGAGGGGATTATTGGAAATTTACTAATGTGGAATTAAGTTTATCCCATTATTTATGACTCGAACAATTGGGGCCCTGCACGTCGGAAATATCATTTCCACACACGTGCAATCTTAGTGCCAAGTTCCATATGTGGCATTTGACATTGATTGTGTCACCCTCAACCGCCAACACACCTCATCTTCACCTCCAACCCCATAGCCCCATCCCCACCACCCCATACCCACACCCCCATCTCTCATAGTATTTATCTAGATTATATATTAATTCTTTTAGAATAATATTTTTGCTTACGTATTGAGCACAAGAAAATAAATAAGTGTAAGGATAAGGTCACGTAATTTGTATGGAAGTGTAATTGTATACAACTGATAAAGAATATCTAGTCTTGTGTAATTATTCTCTCATTAGGAGTCCTTATCAGTGATAACTTTGCAGTCTTATTCTCCAAGAAACTCATGTATATATTGATGTATCTGCCTACAAGAATTGTAATACGAGAAGCATTTTCTATATGGTGTCACGGGCCATTAGAGGTTAAACCAACCCAATTTTTTTTCCTCCAAAAAAAAGAAGAAGAGAGAGGTCAGCACGCTTCCATGGGTGAACACAGCAGCAGTTCCATAACTTAAAAAAAAACCAGACAATAAATAATGGAAAGAAATTAAAAGAGATGTTGCAAGTCTAATACTCAGTTCCTCTTTGCTCAAACTGACTCAGTTTCTCTGAAGGGGACTTGATCTTGATTTTATCAGTTTCCTAATTGTCGTTTTAAATTATCAAAGATTAAAAAATTGTCACTGATCTATGGCATTTTGTGTCAGGCAGATATCTTATGGAAATTGATGTAGTTGGTAGACAGTCCAAGAAATGACAATACCCAATAATTGTTGTATAAAACAAATCTATATCTTTGATGTTGGCAAATTCAATTCAAAATAATTGGAAATGTTATCATCTTTGGACATTAGCGTCAGTCAACAAAATAATTCCTTTTTTAAAATGTCTGAAATTATTGTTTCTTGCGCTGAAGTTAAAATTAAAAAAAAAAACGAATAGAAGGTAAAAGTGACATGCTGTTGAGGACAAACTAAATCTTAATCATATCATCTAAAATATGGTATAATAAACAACTCTGAGTCCTCCGGGTCATAGTCAGTGGCAAAGCCTGGGCGCTATAAGGCGCTCTGGCATGGTACAGCGTGGGTTCGTTTCCCCGCAAGCACGAAGAAACTCTGCATGTTGGGGAATTTGACCTTGTCTCATTGATCAGTTGTACGCTCCCAGAAAACTGGCCACCGGAGCACATCCCGCGATTTACCTGGTAATAGTGTTAAAGGACCGGTGCTATTACCTCCAGGACGTAGTCAGACGCAAGCCTGGAGACCTGGATTATTAAAAATAAATAAATAAATAATAAATAAACAACAACTCTGATTCTTTCTTCTATATTTTTATGTTTTAAATTATTGAGTAAATGTCAGTGTATTTAATTTAGTTTTTTCTGTTCTTCATTGTTTTTGTATCACTGATGGCTGGTGAATTAGGTGGGGAGTTAATGTAACGGTTTGGTAAGAATTAAGCCAAACATCTACGGATACTAGGCATTAAATTCATAGGTGAGTCATTGTCACTATGTATACCTTAAAAGGGAAAAGAAAGATTTGGCAAGAAATAAATTAACATCATCTATAGGATACTAGCCATTAATACATAGGGAATTATCATACAATTCTCATTTTGCTAGAGAATTACCTCCGCAGTTTCTACTTATTCACCGTTAGTATGAGAATTTTTTTTATTCATTAGGCTACCTCTGTTGTAACAGATACTTTGCTTTATTTTTAACATTGCAAATTCGACATTTTAAAACATGTAGATAGTCTTTAGATGTCCATAAATTCCTTACAATATATACAACTTAAATTCTACCATCTATAACCTCATTTAGTGCTTGATTTGGATCTTTTTTTATTTTTTTTATATCCAGCTTCCCGGCTTACGCCAGACTAATTCTGGAGATAGTAGTTCCGGTCCCTCAACACTACTATCAGTAAATCGCGGGATATGCCTGAATGACCAGGGATTGAGAACAGAGCAACTGATTTGAATCTTTTCTAATCTCGAAGGTGCAATGGAAAGAAAGGAAAATAATTGTACTAATTTAACTTACTTTTGGATCCAAACAGTTTTCTTCAAAATATATTTCCAATTTTTTTTTCTCGCAAGTTGTCCCAACAGTTGTATTTCGGTGTAAACTTCATTTGAAAAAAGTTTTAAAAATTGTAAGTGAAAATCAGCATTTAACTTAATATATACCTTCAGACTAATAATTCAACATTTCATTTAAAGCTCAAATAATCACGGTGAAACAAATATTTGCAAATTCTGAAATAGTATTTATGCCCGAAGTCCACATACATTAATGCCGGTGATTTACAAGAATGATTTTAAAGGTGGAATATCTTAAATTTTGGACCGCTTGCTAATAGAAAAAATTTCAAGTTTAATAAATTTTAACTATTAACATTTGCTCATTAGACCACTCGTGTATAACCCTCGAGTCTTGACGAATGTTTCGAGGAAGCCCAATAACGAACAGACAGTTAAATTTACAAGCTGACAAAATTACATTATTAATGCTAGTAATAGCACAAAAAATTGTCCCCAGGGGCACATCGAGTTGGTAAGTGGTAAGGTGATTGGAGTACAACCACTCCGACGTCGCGGGTTTGAATCCGTGTGGTGACATTCTTTGCTGAAATATTGCAAGAGCTGTTGCTGGGTTCGTGTCCCGTTGGTTCTCTCCCTTGTAGGGCTGTTGCTGGGTTCGTGTCCCGTTGGTCCTCTCCCTTGTAGGGCTGTTGCTGGGTTCGTGTCCCGTTGGTCCTCTCCCTTGTGGGGCTGCCACTCGCGCATATTCCTCGATTTACATCCCACTTGATCAAGGGGCCTCTGGTACAGATGGGAATTTCGCCTTCGGGACTTTCCCTTCACAAAGTAATAGCACAAATAGGTGTACTGCACGTGCCAAAATCTTACGTCCACAGTCGCCAAACATAACAAAGCTACTGTGTTTTAGTCAGAAATTGCATGCTCTTAAACCTATATATGGACGCATTTATATTTAAGACACCTGTTTGTAGAAAATCTCCCTTACAAAAACTTTTGCTTGCTTACTCATTTTCTCTCTATCTTCATCATGCATCCTTTTTTCAACATTTCAAAATTAAGTGGATGGTTATATTCTTTGAACATAGTTCGAGTTCACCCCGTTTTAAGTCAGAGGCCTCGTTATCTGTGTCAAATTAATGAGAATCTTGAAACTCACCCATGGCAATCAATGGAGGGACTAATGAGGTGTTCAGCAAATTATTTTCCTTTGACACCCATTAGTTTCTTGGAAAGAGCAGCTAAGGTTTTTCGAGACAGAACTTCAGTTGTGTATGGTTCTTCTGTTAAATTCACTTGGCAAGAGACTCATAACAGGTGTTTAAAGCTTGCTTCTGCTTTGTCCCAGTTGGGTATTTCTCGTGGAGATGTTGTAAGTTTATTTTCTTCTTACTCAAAGGTTTTTGCTTAATATGTTTCTTCTTACTTAAATCTTAGTTAGTTAGCTTGATGAAGTCCCCTGTGCTTGTAAAATGATGTACCCGTCCCTAACATGACAGTCCATTCAACTTAATAAAGTGTTAAAGATGGAAATTTAGAAGTCTAAGACCATCAAATTTTTATAAACAAATCTGGATGATTTTTTAAAAATGGACATGGGACCTTACTCGACGTGACCATACAAGGAGAACACTCCATTTTCTCTACCAATGTGGGATTCTAACACCCCCTCCCCTGCATGTATAGACCCGAATGAAAGAAATAATCCCCTTGATTATTTTCATTGATTGAATAGATATATATACAAGTTACATATTTCTATAATTGGCTACGTAATTTGCTTTTGGAGAGAAAAAACCCGAGGGAGGGGGGGGTTCTCGGCCAAAGAGGAGGCAAAAGTTTGAGAGAAGAAAACTTTTGTTTAGACCTAGGCTCTGATACCATGAAAGAAATAATCCCCTTGATTATTTTCATTGATTGAATAGATATATATACAAGTTACATATTTCTATAATAGGAAAATCCTTTTCCTATTCTACTTCTAAATCCTTATTTTACCATAATTCTACCTATACAATTATGGTAGGTGTATAACACTAATTAAGGTAACCTTTTATACTACAATATACTATAATATACATACCATATATACACTTATTTGTTTGGTAAGACTCAGCCGAGAATGGGCTGCTTTGTTTAACACCGAATATCTCAAGGGTAGAAAATAAACCTTGGCTTAACTCATCCCAATAGCTCATTTGGTGAGGATTGTCCCAAAATTGATGGATGTATGTCTAAAGACTTCATTGTGTACTAATGGTCTTTCCCTTGTGATTATCGGCTTAAGCCCAACTTATGTGCTCTGTAGGCTAATACTGATGTGAGTAAGTTGATTTTTATGTCATCTAGTTATGTTAAGGAGACAATATATCCTCGAAGTAGGAACGAATTAGTCCGTTAATACAGTCATCATTGGCTTGATTCACTTCATTAGTAAAAGAATTGCTTTTCTATTTTTCTAGATTTCAGAAATAGTATGCTCTAAGTCTTTCTAATGAAGGTATCTGCAATGTTTCAGACTGCCATTCCACACACTGAGAAATTCTTTGCTGTAGTGTTGATGCCCTTCAGTCATAAAAATATAAGTCAATCAATTTTGGAAAAAGTGTTGTCTAAGCATTGTAGCTCTTCCACCAACCTTTTCAGCCTTAAAATAAACTTCTACGAACATTTAGTTTGATCACATACCAAAATTCCTCTGTAGCAGGACATTTAAATCTGTGATGTCTCATGGTTGTTAAATTCTTGAATAGGTTGCAACACTGGCCCCTAATGTACCCGCAGTGCAAGAGTTGCATTTCGCAGTGCCAATGGCAGGAGCAGTGCTTTGTACGTTGAATACACGTCATGATTCAGCTATGGTATCGGTCCTCCTGACACATTCAGAAGCTAAGATCATTTTCGTTGACCAGCAGTTGTTTGAAGTTGCTCAAGGAGCACTGGATCTTCTTGCAGATGCCAAAACAAAACCTCTTCTAATATTAATCGCTGATCCTGAAAACCTCCCGCCTCCTGTTGCTACTCCCAACGTTCAGGAATATGAATCTCTTCTGGCAAGTGGAAGTAACGATTTTGCTATAAAATGGCCATTAACTGAATTTGACCCTATTAGTGTCAACTATACTTCTGGGACAACATCACATCCTAAAGGAGTTGTTTACAATCATAGAGGCGCATATCTCAATGCTATTGCTACTCCTTATACTCATGAGATGGGCTCTATGCCTACTTATCTTTGGACTGTTCCAATGTTCCACTGCAATGGATGGAGCCTTACTTGGGGTGTGGCTGCACTTGGTGGCACTAATGTTTGCCTAAGACGTGTCTCTCCGAAGGACATTTTTGAGAATATATCCCTCCACAAGGTCACACATATGAGTGGTGCACCAACGGTCATGAATATGATAGTAAATTCACCAAAAAGTGACCGCAGACCACTTCGTCACAAAGTTGAAATAACGACAGGTGGTTCACCACCGCCTCTTCATATCATTTCCAAGATGGAGGAATTAGGATTTTCCGTATCTCATATATATGGGCTCACAGAGATTCATGGTCCCTGCACATCTTGCCTCCGTAAGCCAGAGTGGGAATCATTACCTCCTGATGAACGCTTTTCTCTGAAAGCAAGACAAGGAGTGGAGCACTTTTTTACTCAGGGAATTGAAATAAGAGATCCCGACACAATGGAGAGGGTGCCAGATGATGGCAAGACCCTTGGTGAAATTATGATTAGAGGGAACACTGTGATGAGTGGATACTTAAAAAACGTTAAAGCAACAGAAGAAGCGTTCAGAGGTGGATGGTTTCATACTGGTGATCTTGCTGTGAGTCATCCAGATGGGTACATTGAAGTTAAGGACCGGATGAAGGACATTATAATCTCTGGAGGTGAAAATATTTGTTCGATTGAGGTGGAAAAAGTTTTGCTCAGTCATCCCGCAGTCCTTGAAGTAGCTGTAGTAGCAAGACCAGATGATCACTGGGGGCAGACGCCTTGTGCATTTGTGAAGTTGAAGGAGGGATTTAGTCTAGGTTCTGAAGAAATAATCAACTTTTGTCGGGATCATTTGCCTCATTATATGGCTCCTCGGACAGTTATTTTTGAAGATCTGCCGACAACTTCTACTGGCAAGATACAAAAGTTTGTCCTAAGGGGAAAAGCAAAAGCCTTGGGCAGTCTTTGTAAAATCAAAAGTGAGGTTGCAGTCTGAAGAGTATTTGGGACTAAAGGCTTATTCTTGTAACATTTGTTCAGAAATTTCCAACATTAAGTATCTTGGCTCTTCTGTTTGTGATCTTATGTTCAAGGTTTTACATAACGAAGCTTTCTATGAATAAAAAGCTCAAACATGATTAGATGTCCTCAGACTTTTTGTTTCTTCTGGCAGCCACAGTGTCATAGACAGAGGTTTAGATTTGTGTAGGGGAAATAACACCTTGTAGATTGGTTGATTTCTTGATTTTTCTTCACATTCACCATTTTGTGCACTTAAGTTAGGGCTTCACTAAAAGAAAGATCCTTTCTTCAACTTAAATTCTCATGCACTTTGAATTGTAAATGCTGCATCATCAGTGTGTACATTTGATTAACTTGAGAAACGCGTGTAGACCAGCTCACTTCATTTTCGACTAAAGAGCACTGGAATAACAATTACTGTATTTGCATACTAGCATATTGCTTAAAGAATTAAAGGGGTGGCAAATTGGCAAACTAATTAGTGCAAACATTGTCAGACAAGAAGAGTCAGCAATTACTAGATATACAAAGTAAGAAACTCAGATATCACCTGCGTAAGTAGCACAGATGAATTTTAATTTAATTAACACAAAGCATATCATTCCAGACCAAAACATCAAATTGAATGAGGAAGAATCCATGATGAATCCAAATCACAATTACAGGAGGGAATTATGTATGTCTTTCCACACATTCAACCATTGCAAATTAAACCATAAGCATATATAACACCACATGTAATGCAATATGTTCACTAGAGCATGTCAACTTCTTTTAAGACCTGCTTCTTCACTACTAATATCCAAGATGCAAACCTGGCCTAAGCGAGTCTAAAATATATC
Organism: Anisodus acutangulus; assembly: GCA_029783415.1. Classification (NCBI taxonomy): domain Eukaryota; kingdom Viridiplantae; phylum Streptophyta; class Magnoliopsida; order Solanales; family Solanaceae; genus Anisodus; species Anisodus acutangulus. Next base: position 15,454,969 of record CM056491.1, on the reverse strand, counting down.
TTTTGGCAAGGGGCAGCGACAGATAGGGCGTCGGTTGTTTATCTCCAGCCATTTGATGATACAGTGTAAGTGAAAAGAATGCCAGCACGGCAAGATTGTGTTCTCTCCAATTGAAGGCTCATCCATACAGATGGAACACACAGGAGGTATTGGATCACCGTGTTTCAAAGTCCATCTGTACAATGCGTGAAGGTATGATGGATTTGTTGGAAATTTTACTAATGTGGGATTGAGTTTATCCCATTTTTGATGTACTTAAAAACGTGGGCCCCGCATGTCGGAAACATTGTTTCTTCGCACATGCTTAATCTACTAAGTGAGTAGATAATGTTAGTGCCAAGTATCGTCAAATTTCGTTGAGAAATGAAAGAGATATTGGTACACAAAGTAATGTGTATGAGACATGAAAAGATGGAGTGTTTGTTGGCCAAATCGACAAATCTCCCTCATTGGTAAAAGAAGGAAGAATTGAGCAGTGTATAAGCTCTAAGTTTGAGTAAGGGTTTAGGGCCTCAAGAGGACCTAAGTGATTTCTTCTGCGCCACCGCCCGTCTAGTTTGGGTCATAGTTTGTTGGTTTCTTCCAAAACTTTCTTTTAGGTTCCTGAAATGTTACCTATTTACAATTTTGTCCCTAAAGGTCTCGGAACGTTACAACAGTTCTAAAACCAACTGACGTAACGATTGATAACTTAATTGCTCAAAACGTTACAAGGCAATAATAAAGGCCAACAGTTACAAGACGTTTTGCCTCCCTGTGAGTTCTGGCCTCCCTTTTCTGGTCCTATATATTGAACACTTCAGTTCAAACAAAATGAATACTATGGAACAGAAGGGCACAGGCAGAACACAACTCAAACTAATTTATCTTTATGTTCTGTTCTTCGTCAAGAACATATACACAGAAAGCAGGCAGAAAACATTTTCCGCTCTCTTTCTTCAGCAATCTGTTTTTATTCATTGTCTTCGCTAGGATCAATTGTATTTGCTTTGTACAATTGATTAGTTGCTGTTTTATCTTGGAAGACTATTTCCCAATACCGTAAAAACATTTATACGGGGCAATTTTGTCTTAAAGACAGAAAGTCATTTCTCGACTCAACGTTCTTCTTGTTTAACCTTTCGACTACACTTTAACCCCGTTATTGTTACCTACAATCCAGGTTCATTATACCAATAGGATTTACACCTCTGGTTGTCGGATTAGGAGGAGGAACAATGGGAGGAAGTTGTCGAAATGTCAAGTTGGTATTGACATGAGCACGAGCAGCATTAATATCTTCGCCATGTTGTACATAAAAAATAGTAAACCAGATTACTATTGGCACTACTTTACAGCCAGTGTTTTGAGGATCATTTAGCTGTGAACTGACAAAAGTTGAAACCTGTTCAGCTACAGTTGAGGTAGAATTGCAAACTACTTGTGCCATTATTCGGTGTTGTTTTAGAAGGTAGTCAAATTTCAACACCCAAGGTACCACATCGGACTTGAGCAGTTCAGGAGAATGATCATCTTCTTCATCATCAATTCTTCTCTTTAATTTTTCGAGCATATATCAACTTTATATTCAACGCAGAAGATGTCCTGCCGATCACCACATAAACTTGACCAATCCCAAAAGTTCATGATTTTGTCCTCCCGAAATATGTGTAGCTCATAACGGTCGTAAAAGTTACAGTTCTGTACCGTCAGAGGCACCTTTGTTGCTCTATAACATGTGGAATGATAGAAGATTTAGACAAAATTACACAGTATTGTGTTTCTTGTTGGTATGGTAATTTTCATATGGTTACCAAAAAAAAAAAAAGAAGTAAACTAATACAAGAACAAATAGTAAGTTCAACAAGAAGGAACATACATAGGTCACAATGGTTGCATATTATACAATTTATAGAAGACGGGGTCAAATCTAAGGGAAATTACTTACCTAAGGTTAACAGGACTCGTTACTATAATTCCTACATGGTTACGGATTTGCTTAGATTACTTTACATTGAAAAAGAGAAAGAAAAAAGGGAAATGGTCAAATTTGGCCCTGTTTGATCCAAATTTAGCAGTTTTGTCATTCATTAAACTTTTGATTTAATATAACATTAGGAAAATATTTATTTCTCCCTTTACCTTTCATGGAACTCCAATTTAAGCATAATTTTAAACTATAGTATAAAAAAAATGAGAGGTAACTTTAATTTTTTCCTTAAAGAATTTAGATAGTGCAGCCCACACTGGGCAAGTACGAGACAAATTCTATCGCAAGAGTATGGATTGCCCAAACGTTGGGCATAATTATGCTATTTATGACAGTATATGGGCAACTTGGACATTTCTCCTTAAATCACGGAGATACTACAGGAATGTTAATTTATTTAATCTAAGTAGCTTTAAGATAATTTGAAGTTGAACAATAAATAAGCAAAACTGAAATAAATGAGAAAATTTTATGTAACAAAGTATTATATAGCTTACATGTTTAAAGTGCTACAAAATTATAATTAATAATTGGTATATTAATTTGTAGTCATTTTCTATTATAAGATCTGAAAAGTGCATGTTTAAGAAATATTCATTCTTTTTTAATCAAATGTGTCCATAAAAAATTTCAATAAAAATGTTTCAATAACCTTCAGAATTAAGGGTATGGTTCCTTCATTTGGATCACATCTAAGTGCAACTACTTGTACCTTCAGGCTAAAGTTTGACCTTTGAGATGGAAATATAATTGAACCAATACGGAGAGTGTAGAAAGTGCTTTGAAATACCTTTCTATTTATCTAAGGATCAGGTCGATCAGAGCCTTTACAAAAAGTTACGATCGTTGTACTAAAGAGCTATTTGTGGTGCTCGTCCACGGGCTTGTGACGCGAGCAGACTGGCATCCCAGGACCATGTATCGCACTCCCGGGCAGCGAAGCAGGCTGACTGCGTGCGCGCGCAAGCAACTACAACCTTTTTAAGTGCATTTTTTCTAATTTTTCATTCTATTCTTCACTTTTTTGAACCCTAGCACGAATTTTCTCTTCCTCTCCTCATCCTCCCACATCAAGGTAAGTCCCTTCAAATTATTTCTAAGTAATTCTAACGATTATACATGGATTTTTAACAAGATTCTACTCCACCATCCTAGGGTTTTCAAGAAAACTTTTCTCAATGATTCAAGTTCAGAATTTTGGGATTTTTATTCAAATGTTGTACCAATGATTACAATTTCATCAATATATACTAAAATAAAAAACATAATAGTTTCCACGTGGACGAGTAAAAAGATATTCTTCTTTGGATGTTTTGGAGCGATAAAGGTATGTAGGACTTCTATCCACGTGTGGGAACATCTTTGTTCTTTCCCGCGATATATTTGATTCATGAACTATGTTTTTCCTCAGATTTCTAGGTTGTTTGGTCTCAATTCATGATAAATCATAGATACACGTTTTTTATGAAATTATATACAGTATATGTCAGGCACAAACATGTTTCAGTATTTCTATTCATGAAAGTTATTTTGATTTCCATGAATCTGTCTGTAATCCATGTGAACTCGCGATTTGAAGTCTGTGAGTTCTTAATTTCAAGTCATGACCCCATGTTACTCTATTCCAAGAATTTTACATGTTTTCCATGTCTCATGAAAATACATTTGATATATACATATATATTTATGTTAAACTAAATATAACTCATGTTTATGAAATTCATGGGATTTTAAGCCAATCATGTTCATGTTCATGTTTTGGGAGTAGCATAGATTTACCGAGAATGTTTAATACCTGAAACTATGTATGGCAACATAAAATAAGGATCGATCCTCCCAATTAGGACGATTCATTCATCTTACCCATTGTGGGTTATTTTATGGATCAATTCATGTCATGTTTCATGTCTCGTACCCCACCAAGGTACGAGATAGCTTAGCTGATCGGGCAGAGATCATACGCCATGTGCTCACGTGGTGGTTACATGTCGGTTATACTAATGCTCTACCAGTTAAAAATGTTTTACTCATTGATCATGCAGATCATGATCATGTTCATGTTACCGTTTAGAGTATTCAGTTACAGTTTACAACTTATATTACAATTTTAGTTTACAATTACAGTTTCAGTTTTGTATTACTTTACGTATCCATGTTATTGAATTTGGGTTACCCATTCCCTGAGCACCTCACTTACTATTCTTTCATTCAATTGCTTTACATACAAGTACAATTCCAGTGTACTTACGGCTCAATTGCCTAGGGCCTGCATTTTACGATGCAAGCATTGATTTGCAGGATGACATATCTGCTCATTAGGACCTCATTGTATGAGCTATTGGTGAGCCCCACTTCCTTCGGGGCATTGTCTTTACCTTTCGGCAGTCATGACATGTTAGGCAGTCAGGTATGCTGGGGCCTTATCCCAACAACAGTTCAATATTTCAGACCCATGTCAGAGGTTCAATAGACTAGTCAGTATGTCATGGGTATTCAATCGTGTTCAGCCTTGTGGACTACATGTTTTCGGACTATTTCTGCACTTATGTTTTAAAACAAAATTTTAAGTATTATTATGAAGTTACATGATTTATTCAGACTTTTCATGTTTTAAATTATATTTCGCATCAGTATACGTCACATGTTGACTCAGCCAGCCATGTGGTTCGCTCGGTTACATGCACTCAGACATCGAATGTTGTGTTACGTCCAGGCCCAGGTTCGGGGTGTGACGGAAGGGAAGGAATAAAGTAAAAAGAATATGAGCAATAGATGAGTGTGTCTCAAAGAAGGTAAACTCTTTTGAGTGTGTACTAATCTTGTTGTGATACTCGAGTATTAAGCGAAAATTTCATTATGTTATACTGTTATAGTGATCTTATTTGCTCTTCCAGGGCCGTGTTTCATTTCTTCCTTTTCAAATTTGAGAAGGGAATTCTACATAAAAATGTTGATGTCTTTATTTTCTTTATTCCTTATTTTACTGTGTCCAAATATGCACTTCTGTTTGTGCTGCCCCAAATGATTTAGGTCAGTCATCAGATTATCTTTGATTTGCTCAACCTAAGTAATTTGATTAAGTTTTTCATTTCTTGAGCATCTTCCTCTGCTCAGCTACAACTGTTAAGTAGAATAACATATTCTAGATTTTACAGCTCTGCAATCTAAGGATTTGCAATAGGAAAATCTGTCAGGAGTAATTCCATAAAGTTGAGCAGAGCTTGTGATTTATCACGTGTTTATTTTTCCAATAGAAAGCAATGTTTGAACTAAAACAGTTACAACCATATTTTATTAAGACCATGTGGGGGTGATGGACCATATCTCATTCTATTCTAGTATATGCATACAAAATGTATTGGGGTTATGAAAAGAATTCTTTTGTTTACGATCTTATCTATTTTGATAAGAAAGCAATTTTGAAAAGGAATGAAAAAATAATCTACTTTCATTAAGTGATTTATTAGATAATCGAAATCAATTTAATAAGTGAGGTATCCTGGGACGTTTATTATGGAAAGCAAATTATGAAAAGGGCAAATTACATCCTTGTAATATGATTCAATTGCAGAAAAACTCCTTGTATTTTAAAAGCACTACTTACAAGTTACAACCCTTACATTATGGAAATCTTACAGAAGATATAATGACTCAGTTACTGATACAATCTTATTTTTAAAAATTAAACACACACCCTAACTCTATTTGCTGGTTGCCGCCCTCAAAAGAAAATCCTCATTTTTTTTGTTTACGAAGTTTGAACTGCAGGATTTTGTTTGAGATTGAGGCGAAGCATGTATGGAGACTTTACAGAACCACAGTACAAATGATCACCAATCTTAGTGGCACTTGACACCATTGTCAAGTCCCCATCACAATAGTGTTCGACTGGATTTCCTTGTAAATCAACAGATAAAACACCACCATTTTTCTCTGCATGAGGTTGGCCTACATACTTCACCATTATAGCCATTATCTTTCTGATGAACGGGTACCGTTGTGCCAAATCCCATGTATATGTCTTTTCCTGTCAAGTTATCAGGAAAAAAAATTGAATATGGTCACAAATAAAATATATGAGATAGCCATACGGAAACTAAAGGTTGAACGCATCCAATTTAAATGTCAGTAAGAAACTTACTGTTGCGAATGCAATCCAATAATGGCCTTCACCATCATACCGAATGTTGTCAGGAAATCCAGGCAAATTCTCAACAAATATATCCACAGATCCTTTTCTTTCACCTTTTATGTAATACTTCTTGCATTTCCTCCTAAAATTAAACCGAAAAATGGAAAATGAGAAGTAATCTAAGTACCAACTAAAGTAAATAAGACATATTAAGAGTACTTACAGAGGGGTTTCACAGAAAATAACAGAATTTTGATCTGGAGAGACTGCAACACCATTAGCAAAATACAGGTCGCTAACTAACATTTTGGTCTGTTTAGTTGATGGATCATAACTTAACAATCTGCCGTAGGGCCTGCCTTCAAGAAAATCATAAATGTAATCTTTGAAATTATATTTGTAAGAAGCATCCGAGAAGTATATCATGCCATCCTCTGCGACGTCTACAGCGTCTGCCAATTTGAATTTCAGGCCTTCAGCTTCCTCTGTTAGCACTTTAATTTCACCCTCTGAAGTAACGTTCAGTAGTAAGCCCTGTCACATTTAACATTTAATTCTAAACAATTATATGAGGTTATAGTACTGATATTTATCAAGAACTGATTTAGTAAAATATGTATATATTGCACTTTGCAAACTGCTCTTATGCTACTGATCAGTATAATCTCCAATTCAGTTTGATTTTAAAAACGAAAGGCAGCCAAAATGCTGCACATATTATTCTAACTTGAACCGGAAGCCCCCCCTTCTTTTAAAGAGAGGAGGACCATTTATCACATTTCATTTGATGGTCAGAGGTTGACGTAAAAGATATACTAGCAGCTAGCCAACTCCGCTTTTGAAGGCGTGACCTAGAAAACGGAAACATAGAGACATGGGGTCTCTGTTGGTTACAAAGATGCAGGAAACGGAAATTACAAGTAACTGCTAAGTAATAGAAAAACTGAAATTACAATTCAACAACAAACTGAAATTACAATTATGTTGAACAAGAAAACTGGAACTGTTTTGTGTATGCTGAGTCGAGTGTGACACTCTGTCTTTAAGACAATATTGCCCCGTATGTATCCTTTATACGTCCTGGAAAATTGTCTCCCAAGATAAAACAGCAATAGAACAATTGAGCAAAGGAAACTCAAGTGCTACCGTGAAGAATTTTGAGTAATGAAATGATGCTTGGAAGTTGTAGGAAGAACTGACTGTTTCTGTTTTCAGTATTTTCGTGTACCTCAACAATGGTGACAAGGGGATCTTTATATAGTAGAAGGAGGGGCTGATGAACTGCCTCCATAAGTGTCATTACTGGCCAAGTAATGGCCATTATGGAGGTAGTAATACCACCACAATAAATGGTGAAGATGTGCAACGGATTGGCCATTTAGGAGGAGTAATTCAGCCAAAATAAATGGCTGAATTGAGTGTTGTTGACGTTTCTGATCTCTCGGCCCAATTCTGACTTTCTGGAAACTTCAGGGACCAAACTGTACATCTTGAAACTTCAGGGATCAAACTGTACATATGAAATAATTCTGGTCCAAACTGTACATATAAAACTTCAGGGATCAAACTGTACATCTGGCAAAGTTCTCTCTGGTCCAAAAAGATAATATCAGAAGAAGCACAGTCCACAGCCCACAGCCCAAGACCCGTGAACCCGTGAACCCGTGAGCCCACAGCCCACGACCCGTCCACCGATGAGGGAGAATTGATCTCATACCACACTTTTCCATGCTTCAAACACCTCACTCCGTGGACCAATATCTCTTTCATTTCTCAACGAAATTTGACGATTCTTGGCCCTACAGTTATCTACGTACTTAGTAGATCATGCACGTGTGAAGAACCAGATTCTCCAACATGCGTAACACTAGTGTTTAAGCCGTTAAAGTTGGTCGGACGCAACTCCCGCCAAAGACAAATGAACGAGGAGTTCGAAGATAGAGACCAAATTCAATTCTTTTAAAAAGGAAAACAATGTAACACATAATGTCTTGTGTTTGGTCGAGTAAAAACTAAAAAGAACTTTATACATCCATTTCATATAACACTATTTCATTATCCGTTTATTTTTCTTTAAATTAAAATATGTGAATATATATATCATGAATACATGTATGATTTTTAAGAGATTCTCTAAATCTAAATATCAAATAATTAATATTACTTGTGTTTATGATTGTGTATATAATTTATCTTTATTAAAAATCTAATAAACATAAAAATCAAATAAAAATAATTTTGTATGATTGGAAAGCCATCTAGAAATTGAATTTGTTCGCTCAAGTACACTCTAAGAGCATGGTAATGGTTGTGGTTAGTAATGGTGGTTGTGCAGTGATGTAATTGTGCAATATGGTGGAGGGCAAACTGATGGTTGTGCAGTAATGTCTAGCTGTAAAGTTAAGGTGGTTGGTGGTGAAGGTGATGGTGGCCGGTGGTTGTATCATGTATGTTAAAGGTTGGTGGTAGTGTATCTGCTGAAGAGGTTAATGATGGTGGCTAATAGATAAGAGTTATAGAAATTATTTGTATTTACATGAACTTTTAACTGTTTTACACTAAAACTCTGTACAAGATTTAAACGAGTTAGATTCATTCAGTGCAAATAAATTATAAATGGTTGTAAATTTTAAAAATACAAAGGAGTAATTAATAGATGGTGATAGAGATTATGTTTATTCTCCATATATTATGTAATTATATTATTTGGTGTAATTATGTAAATTAGATATTCTCATACATCTAGGTTTGTAATTGTAAATACACACACATATATATATATATATATTGTATTAATGAGAATACTCAAGAGAAGGAGAATTACACAATTCTACATGGTATCAGAAGCTAAACCCTAATTCTCTCCCTAACCCTAGACCGTCGCCCCCTGTTCCTTGCATCGCCGACAACCACTATTCATGGCTTCTACCGAATATTCCTCCTCCACCCACGACGTCACCCATCCTCCTCCTCCCTCCTCCTTTCCTAACTAACACCTTTCGTCCGGCCTTTGCTGTGACAAATATAAAAAACTTTTATCTCTTTGGTTCTTGATCAAGAGGATGGACAATACTCATTGTGGGTTGAATTATTTCAAATACATGCTTGTGCCTACTAGGTTCTTGATCACATCTATGCCACCACACCCTATCCACCCGACGTCGACAACCCGAGATGGAAAAAACTTGATGCAATCGTCAAACAATGGATATATGACACCATATCCAAGGATTTACTTCATATTATTATGAAGACAGGTGCTTCGGCACACGAATTATGGACAACGCTAGAGGAAATCTTTCAAGACAACAAACATACACGTGTTGTGTATCTGGAGGAATAATTTAATAACACCCTTCTTGAGAACTTTGCTAATATGTCCGACTATTGTAAACAATTGAAATTAGTTGCAGATCAATTATCTAACGTGGGCACTCTAATTTCATAAACAAAGATGGTTTTACAACTAATTAATGGTTTGCCAAAGGGTGAGTACGATACACTTGCGACGATGATCCAACAAGTTGATCCCCTCTCTAGTTTCAACTTTCAACAAGGCCCGGTCACAATTTCTATTAGAGGAGACTAGACGTGCCAAACAAGACGAACATAATCAGAAGGCGTTGGTGGTTAATGCACCGACGACCACCACTGCACCCGCCGGACCACCACAACACACGGACCACAAACATCAGCGTGGTGGCCGAGGCCGCGGCAACTGGCGTGGAGGCAAAGGAAGAGGATGTGGAGGACGGTCCAATTCCGATGGACAAACACAGCAAGCCCAATACCCCTCTGAGTGGGCCAGCCCAATGCCGTGGCTAATTCCCGGAAACTAGGCCTCTCCCTCATGCCCTTACCTAACAGCCCCGACCCAAAACAATGGTCAGTATTAGCAGCCAAACATACTGGGTCCTCCTCCAGACCCACGCCAGACGGGACAATAGCATCAGGCCCACTTCTCGGCGGCCCAACAGCAACATCAACCATACGGTCTTCTGACCCCTACCGAACTGGGCCATGCCTACAACACTATGAATCTATAGCAGCCCGAAGATGCTTGATACATGGATACGGGCGTCATATCCCACCTCACTCGTAACTCTGGTAATCTTCCTCAACTATTTAATTTGAACAATCCTCAAATTATTTTAGTCGAAAATGGCAATCGCATTCCAATTCAAGGCTATGGCACCACTCAAACACCACCACATCACCCTCCATTTTCCCTAAAATGTCCTAAATGCTCCTAACATCACTAAAAACTTAATATCTGTTAGGAAATTTACTAGTGACAATTCTGTATGTATTGAGTTTGACCCTTTTGATTTTTTTTGTGAAGGACCTACGTACGGGAACAACTCTTACAAGATGCAATAGTGTGGGGGACCTATATCCTTTCTCATCCAATTCCGCTGCCAATATCAATCCACATACCTCTCTAGTTGCAATCTCTCCATCAACTTGACACAGTAGACTTGGGCACCCGGGAGTACCAATTTTTAATTTTCTTAAAAGTCAAATTTGATTTAGTGTAATAAAGAGAAATTTACACACGACTGCTACTCTTTTCCTTTAGGGAAGCATGTTAGACTTCCTTTTAAGTCGTCTTTGAGTGTTACTTTTTCTCCATTTGATATCATTCATGCGGATTTATGGACATCTCTCATTACTAGCAAACTGGGTCGTAAGTATTATTTGGTATTATTAGATGATTTCTCTCATTTTCTTTGGGTTTATCCTCTCAAATATAAGTCCCAAGTTTACTCCATTTTTCTTGAATTTCGAGCATATGTTAAAACTCAGTTTGAAAAGGACCTAAAATCGTTTCAATGTGACAATGATCGTGAGTTTGATAATTTCCCCTTTCATAAATTTTGTGCGCACAATGGCATGGTGTTTCGATTCTCTTGCCCCCATACTTCACCTCAAAATGATAAAGCCGAAAGAATCTTCCGCACCATTAACAATATGATCCGTACTATGCTCTTTCGTGCTTCTCTTCCCTATCCCTTTTGGGTCTACACGTTGAACATAGTAGCATACATTCTTAATATATTACTAACGCGTACTCTTCAAAATAAAACTCCAACCAAAATTCTCTTTCGTCGGATCCCTTCCTATGGTCACCTTCGGATTTTTGGTTATCTATGCTAGGCGAATCTCGCATCCACAACTCCTCACAAATTATCACCTAGGACTACTCCTTACATTTTTTTTGGGTTTCCCTCCAAATCATAGGGGGTACTTATGCTATGATTTGTGCACATATAAAATCCTAGTCTCTCATTATGTCACATTTGAGGAGCACATCTTTCCATTCGCAAACGTCCGAAAATTTCAAGTCACTGACTATGGCTTCCTTGACAATTCAGATTTTCCCCTCTCATTAGAAATGTCATACATGGAGCTGTTAGTCAAGCCCAACCCGTGCCTCCGTCATCGTTCTCTACCTCCCTCCAGGCCCAACCACATCACGGGCCCAACTCTCAGTCCCTTCCCCTGCACTACCAGCCCACGACCGGCAACCCACATCGACCGGCCCACTACCCACATCGGCCACCTTCATCCCCCGTCTAACCTCCATCCTCTAAGCCCAGATCAAATGCAGCCCAGCCCAATTCCACAAAATGTCACCCGCCCGGTCTCTATTCCTATACACCGCATGAAAACTCATGTCCAACACGGGATTTTCAGGCTAAAAGTCCATTTTAACCTATCCACTCAAGCTATCTCACCTCTACCTAAAAACCCAAAATTATCCAAGCTTGACCCAAATTGGAATGCGACCATGAATAAGAAATTTGATGCGCTCACTACACAACACACTTGGGATCTTATCCCGAAACCAGAGGGGGTCAATGTGATTCATTGTATGTGGCTTTATCATCACAAATTCAGGAATAGTGGTGAGCTTGAACGTTATAAGACAAGACTTATGGAAACTAGCAGGGGGCAACAAGAGGGAGTTGATTGTGGTGAGACCTTCAGTCCAGTGGTTAAACCAGCCACCATTCGTACTGTTTTGCGCATTTCTATGAGGAAGAACTGGTTGATTCATCAACTTGATGTGAAAAATGTGTTCTTACATGGTGATTTGAAAGAAACTATCTATATGCATCAACCACCTGGCTTTGTGCATCCCTCGGCTCTTCGGTATGTCTGTCGTCTTTGAAAGTCACTATATGGCTTGAAACAAGCCCTTTGGAGTAACCTAGGTCATAGGTCATGTGCAGAAAAGAGGCTAAAAGCAAAGAAGCTCATTTTATAGATAACCTAGGTTGCCTTACATTATTGACATGCTGAAAAGTCTAAAAGCAAATAGTATTTTTGTTACAAAAGTCATAAAGTAAATAGTACTTTATCTCTTATCATTTCATGCTTTTCTTAAAGTTGTTTGTCGTTGTTGCCATTTCTTCAACGTTTGTTGGCTGTCATCTTTTGTCTTTGATTCCTCGTGGGTCCGATGGCTTTTACATTGAGGCCGGTCGCTTTCTTCCACATGCATCTTTGCAGGCTTCTTCTATGCACAAAAAGATGAATTTTTTTCCTCCGACGATACTCCTATAGAATAGGAACGGCATCGTTTTGATTTCAGTAGTATGTTGGTAATATATGATAATATATGGACTTACTGTAGTTTAGACTACATTGGGCCATATCAAATTATTACATCGTGGCTTTCTGTAGTTTAAACTACATTGGGCTTAATTCTGTGAATCCACATATTTCTCTTAATTCTAGTTTTTTTTTATCTTTTTAATCTTCTGTTGCATTCTAAATTCTTCACATTTTCTCATTAAGTATGCTTTTAGTACTCTTATTCTTTCTCCTAATGTGTTTTCTTTTGGTTCTAGTTGGGTATATTCTTTTGATACTTCAGTATTATAAGGTGTTGGTAAGTGGTCATAATAAAGTTGTTGGTATATTAAACCTTCTTGTGATAAGAATCTTGCTTCATAAAAGAACTTACTAAAACTAATTGTATATTCTGGTAATTTATTAATTTTACAACATTTCATATTATTCAAATTCATTACTATTTCAATTTTTCTTTCTACAAGTACGTTTTCTCTAGCTACTAACCATCTTTCTCCTAAAAATTCTCTTTTTAGTATAATATCAAATATTATTAACATAGATTTCCAATCTGTTGTATGACTAAGTACTTCTCCTCTTAATTGGTATGCTATAAATTCTATCCAATATGCTACTTTTCCAATTAATGTTTTAGATATTAATTCATACATGTATTATAGGTTTTCTGTTTGAGTAGAGTTCATTAGTACTATATACATTCCAAGATTCCAATCAGTTATCCTTCTTCCTATTTCTTGTTCATCATAAACATTATCTAGGTCTAGAAAATATCCATTGTAGTTTAATCCTTGTGCCATTGATCCTACAAATTTTTTAAATTCAGCTTGTTGTCCTACTGGTATGTGGTTTGGTAATCTAGTTCGTTTTCTTGTTATTATTTCTAAATTAGGGTCTACTAATTCTTCTTCAGGATAATCATTTACATCTTCATTTATTACATCATTTGTTTCTATTTCTGTTTCTATAGGTCTATTAAATTCATCTTCCACATCGCTTTCAGGTTCTTCTTTTATGATTGCATTTACTCTTTTCATTTTTGTAAAACTTCTATTATTTGATTGTTTTCTTTTACTATTTATGAGTTTTCTTCGTTCTCTACTTCTTCTATAAATTCTACTACTTGTATTTCTTGGTTAGTTAATTTATTGTTGTTATCTTTGTCTGAGTCACTATCAGTTTTTTCATTACTACTAGTTGTACTTTCATCACTTGTTTTAATATTTTTCCTTACTTTCTTTTTTCCTTTTAACTTTCTTATTTGTTCTCTAAGGATTTGCATTTCCTCCTTTAATTCTTCTAATTCTTGTTTTACCACTTTTAATTCTTCTTTTGTTTGTTTTAATTCTACATTGGTTTCCTTTAATATTTTCTTCGTATCTTTAAATTTGTGTTTATATTTTTTATATTTTTTATATTTATCGTACCATTCTTTGTTATTGTGTGATCTTAATTTTGTATTCTCTGTTTTAACTCACATATTTGTTGTTCTTGTTTATCTAGTTTTAGGTTTAAATATTCATATGTTGTTTTTTCTGTGTCTTTTAAGTAAATATTTTCTTCTTTTGAATTTTTATCTTCTTTTGGTGTCCTTGTCCTTGTCCTTATAGGTTCATACTTGTATCTTTCTTTTTATATTATATTTTCCCATTGTTTTTTTAAAACGTAAGTACACTGGGTACACTAGGTTCTTATTTTTCCATTAAAATTATCCTTTTTTATTTAATATCGCTAGACTATCCAATGTTTTTACTAATATCTAATAGTATAGGTTCTTTACTTCTTCTCCACGCATCTATTGGTACTAATTCTGGTTGTTGAGTAGTAGTACTAGTTATTATTTTTTCTTTACTTGTACTTGGTTCATTATCTCCTGCTACTTGTTTACCTTTGTTTTTCTCTTCTATAATCATATTAAGTTTTTCTAATATTATCTTAAATGTTGGTATTTCAGATACATTCCATAGGTTAGTCAATTCTTCTCTTATCACGTGTTGTATTTGGGTTTGATTTTCTTTTATTTCATTCATTGTTATCAGTGTATTTTTCATTTGTTCTTTTACTATTAATTTTTCTCATATTGCACTAATTTTTATTAGGATTAGTCAGGATTATTAATTCTTTTCTTCCATCCGTTTCCCATATCTATTCATATTTTATCAAAAAATTTCACATCGTTGTTCTAATTGTTTTATATTTTCTTCTAATTTTATTTTTTTTGCCTAATATCTTAAGTATTTAAGTTGGAATATTACTTCTTCTGATAAAACCTCTTTTACTATTTTTAATTTTTGTTTTTTCTCTATTATTTCCCTTTGTATATTCATATCTTATTTATAAATCTATTTTTCCCTTGGTCATTTATTTCTATTCCATTATCATTTATTTTATAATTTACCATGGTTAAAAAATCACTTCCTAATAGTAATTCATTAAAACTATCATATTCTATTACTCCTATATTATCTTATTTTCTAGATCTTGAATTTTGAATTTTAAATTAATACCTTTTGCAATTATTATTTCTCTTTCATTTTCGGGATAATTATAAGTTTGTGGATCTATTAGATTACAACCGTTTTCGTTGATTTTGCTTATATGTATAAACTTTTAGCAACTCATGTATTTATTTCAGCTATACACGTCGGTTGTTATTATACCATTGAATATTATCACTTTAATCTTTAATCTATTACTGGATGTATTTATTAAATCTAATATTCTAGGTTGTATGAGTCTTAAACTATCTTGTCTCGGTATATCTGATTCTTTTGTGATACTTAATATAGATCATTCTATCTTCGGTATTAACCTTTTTGATGGTGTTAAGGTTCTTGTGCTAAAATCCATATATTTTTCTTCTAGTATAGTTATTTTGGAATTTTTCTTATGTTCTATTTGTTCTAATATTTTTTGGTACATTTTTAGTACTAAAATGCTCATTTCATGTTGTTTCTTTACATGTTGATTTCCTGTTATGGCATAAATCATTTTTGTTTCTATACTTATAACTTTACTACCTGGTGGCATATTTATTCCATCTAGTTTATAATATAGTGTTAAAGCTAAAGTCTTTGTGTTCATCTTTTAATGATATACTATAATTTGGTTGTACTGTAAACTTTAGTTTTTGATATATTAAGTTTCTTTTTATTACTGATATTAAAGCATCTTGTAAATTTTCTAATATCCTATCATCCAATATGTATATTTGTATAGGTGTATCTATGTTTTTCTAGAAGTATGCTTTTATAGTAAATTATACTCCTCCAAAGTATATGTTTCTATACCTTTTAGCTACTTTAGAAGATAATTTTGTTAATTCTCTTTTTATTACTTCATCTGTTATCAAGTTGATCTGTGTTCTTCCATTTACACTTCTTGTGTCTATTATGTTCTCATGTTTTTGTGCTATATATCTTATTTCTTTATTCCTTTCAAACCATTTAGTTTTAAATATTTTCTTAATAGAAAGTTCTTCTTTTTCATCTTGTATTTTCTGATATATTTCTGGTTTAAAACTTAATGTTTGTGTTATTCCTTTTTCATACGTATTCATTTGGTAATATGTTTCTTTAGAATCTTCTACTATTTCTTTTCATTTATCCATGTCTTAACATATCAATATATCAATATATCTATATATCTATATATCTATATTGTTCTTCTATAATATCTTTTAGATTTTTTAATTCGTTATCTTTTTTTATTATTTCTCTCAATTTTTCCTCCAATAGTTTCATCTCTTTACATTTGCATAACATTTTATTATCTTATTAATCCTATCAAACGACGGATGTGTTTTCATTGTTTATAACCTATTCCTTTTACAAGCTCTGATACCCTATCAATTATATTTAATGAATAATAGAGGTAATTATGGGATTGCCCCCATAATTACTCTAACAGTCCCCCACAGTGTTAGCAAGACGTTCTCGAATGATGAGAATGTCTCGAAAATCATCAAAGAGTACGCGCGGAAGACCTTTTGTGAAGATGTCAGCAATCTGATAATGAGACGGCACATGGAGAACACGGACCATACCACATGCAACTTTTTCTCGGACAAATAAGATATCTATTTCAATATGTTTCGTGCGTTGATGCTGAACATGATTTCCAGATAAGCAGATCGCACTCACATTGTCACAATAGACTACCGTTGCTTTGTCAATCGGACAATGCAACTCCAGCAGAAGATTTCGGAGTCAACATGATTCAGCGACTACATTGGCT
This sequence comes from Anisodus acutangulus, assembly GCA_029783415.1. Taxonomy (NCBI): domain Eukaryota; kingdom Viridiplantae; phylum Streptophyta; class Magnoliopsida; order Solanales; family Solanaceae; genus Anisodus; species Anisodus acutangulus. The sequence continues at coordinate 15,438,035 of CM056491.1, read as the reverse complement.
ACCCCTCGATATTCCGCCTCAGCACTTGACCGAGATAGTATGGACTGACGTTTGGATGACCATGAAATGAGATTGTCACCCAAGAACACACAATAACCGGAAGTGGAACGACGTGTATCCGGGCAGCCACCCCAATCTGCATCAGTGTAGGCAGAAATATTCGAGATGAAGGACTTATACAAATGAAGTCCGAAATGGAGAGTCCCCTGAATGTACCGCAGAATCCGTTTGAGAGCCCCCATATGTTCCTCATTTGGATCATGCATGTGTAAGCAAACTTGTTGAACCGCATAGGAAATATCCGGTCTCATAAAAGTTAGTTATTGCAAGGCCCCTGCAAGGCTACGATAATGGGTAGGATCGTTGTACGGAGTTCCAGCTTCCTTACTCAATTTCGCTTTTGTGTCAATTGGAGTATGTGAGGGTTTGCAGGATGACATCCCTGCTTTGTCAATTATTTCTTTGGGATATTTCTTTTGACTGAGAAACATGCCACCTGCATATTGAGTGACATCAATGCCAAGAAAATAATTCAACGGACCCAAGTCCTTTATCACAAATTATGTTGCAAGAAGGGACATAATGGTCTGGCGAAGTGTAATGGATGATGCTGTGAGAATAATATCATCGACATACAAAAGGATATATGCCATGTCAGCGCCTTTCCGATAAATGAACAATGACTTATCAGATTTGCTGTGAGAGAATCCCAACTTGGAAACAAATCCTGCAAACATGTTATACCATACCCGAGGTACTTGTTTCAAATCGTATAAGGATTTCTTCAATAGGCAAACATGATCTGGACGCGTATAATCTCGGAAACCCAACGGTTGATGCATGTACATTGTCTTATGTAAGTTGCCATGTAAGAATGCATTTTTAACATCTAACTGATGAATGGTCCAAGATTTAGAAAGAGTCAAGCTGAGAAGAGTCCGAATAGTTGTTGGCTTAACCACCGGACTGAATGTTTCACCACAATCAACCCCAACCTGTTGAGACCTGCCATCACCAACAAGACGAGCTTTGTATCTCGCAAAAGAACCATCAGAATTCTTCTTATGATAAAAAACTCACATAGACCGAATGACATTCATATTAGAACGGTCGGGGTACTAATTCCCACGTCTTATTTGTAGTAAGAGTATTAAATTTGTCTAACATGACAGCTTTCAATTCTGGTCTAATAAGGAAGCTTTGGGATTTTTTTATAAAGGATCAGGTTGAACGGAGGATAGTAGGTTAAAATGACATTTGGGTCAAAAAATCCCGTGTATGGCACGAGTTTCAACAGTCTGAGGTTGTGCCGTCACTTGTTGGGTAGTAAGAGGCTCGGTACTAGGCTGGGCTCCGAAGATGGTTTGGGTTAAGGGCGTGATTGAGGTAGTAGTGGATTGCCCTAATTGGGTCGGTCTGCCACATAAATGGGACTGGGCCTAGACCATCGGTGACAAGGCAGTGGTCTCCGGTCCGGTCCCATTTAGTGGTTGGGCTGAATTTTGTTGGGTTGGTTGCACATAGGTTTGTTCATTAAGGTGGTGGTGTAAAATAAGATGTATTCCATTGTCCAGAAAATCATATGAAAGTGAGGATGCCATATGAGACTTAGCAAACGGGAATGTAGACTCATAAAAAATGACATGACGACAGACAATTATTTTCCCATTCGTCAAGTCATAACATTTATACCCCCTATGATTTTGTGGGTATCTCAAAAACACACAAGGAGTTGAACGAGCCTGGAACTTGTTAATGGAAGTAGAAGGAAACAAATGATAACACAAACATCCAAACACACTCAAATGTGTAAAAGACGGGAGACGATGATATAACATTTGTGTAGGAGACACATTGGAAAGCAATTTACTATGAAGAATATTTAAAAGGCATGTAGCCATTTGAAGTGCATGGTGCCAAAACTTTGGTGGTGTGGATGAATGCACAAGAATAGAACGAATCGTATTATTAATCGTTCGAATTTTTCTTCCGGCTTTCCCATTTTGCGGAGAGGTATGGGGACACGAAAGACGCAAATACATCCCATTTTGGTGACAAAAATTATTAAAAATGAGTATTTATGAATTCCCCCCCCCCCATTGTCACATTGAAAACATGTAATGTTTTTGCCAAATTGAGTTTTGATAAAAGCACTAAATTCTTTAAAAATGGTGTAGGTTTGTGATTTATGTCCTAATGGAAAAGTCCACAAAAATTGAATAATCATCTAGAATAAGCAGATAGTACTTATGACATGCAGAACTCAAAATCGGTGATGTCCACAAATCACAATGCACAATATCAAATGACATAAAAGTATGAGAATTAGAAGGTACAAAATACAATCATGTAATTATGTAAGTAAGTAATTTCTTGATTAATATTCTTCCAAAAGTACAATATATATATACAATCATCTTATGCTTGAATAATAGAAATTAATTTACCTTACCTAAATTATAAGATACTAATTATAATTATATTAATTATAAGATATTTACCCTATCAATTATATTTAATGAATAATAAAGGTAATTATGGGATTTCTCCATAATTACTCTAAAATTGGAGTTCTACTACTCATGTAAGGTTCTAGTACTAATAAAATTTTCGTTTCTACCAACAAAAAAAAAGTAGTGAGTACAAACAAATCGGACCTCAGTATAATTACTCTAAAATGGTGGGATTTCTATATTTTACCGTAGTAATCATGTCAAGCAAAAGAAAATACTCAAATAGTGCAATTGATTCCATTTTTGACATCCTTTCAGTTCAGTAGTCCAACTTTTCCAAAGGACCCACCATTTTGCTCAACACTTTTTCCATTTTTTAAAGGGTGGTTTGATATGATGTATTAGAGAAGATAATGCATGTATTAATTTTGTGTCGTTTGATATGATGTATTAGAGAAGATAATGCATGTATTAATTTTGTGTATTATTAATATTTTATTTGTTATATTTTTTATTATATGTATAATTAATGCAAGCATTAGTTATACACTCTATGAGGTATTATTCTATTCATAACTAATGCATAGGAAATCATGGTATTAGTAATGTAAAAAGTTTTTAATACATGTATTAATATAGTTAAAGACACCATTACCCCTAATTTAATTACCTTTTGATTAATAATTATATACAAAAATGTTGTATATGCTTTGGTGATTATATTATCATGGATGACGTTGAATATGTTTTTGTTTTTTTTTTGTTTCCGAATTTCGCTGAATTTATTAATTTTCATTTCGATTTTTATTAGTGTATTATTCCAGTGATAAGACGAACTTAACTATAGGACACTGGACCAAAGTGAAACAACCTTCTTACTACCAACTATAAGATGAACTTCAGTTTAATTAATGCTGCCAACACAAAGTTAATTGTACACAGAGCCGTCCCCGGGTGGTCAAGGCGGCGGCGCCGCACAGGACCCCGGCAGGTGGGGTCTCCGTCTTAGAATTTTCATTTTTTTTATTGATTTCAAATATTAAGACATGTATTAAAAATGTCTTCAATATTATTAGTGAGAGATATAGCCTAGCAATTCAGGATTCCCTTCAAAAGTTCAAGTCCTAAACAGTCTCCTCCACCCCATTTAAACAAAAAACAAAGAATCTCTTTTTGTTTCTAGAACCTTATAAGTATAGAAATAGCCTACACCACAATGTACATGCACATGTGCCAGTTTAGAATAGTGAAGGGAAGATAGCCCTTGCATCACTCGCTAAAATGTTGTGTTTTTAACTTAAGGGAATTCCCAACCCCCATAGTCGGTATTATACATTTTATATCGGATAACAAATAAATATATAAAGTTAAAGGATGTAAAAGGTATTTTTATAAAGAAATAATTTTAAAAAAAATTATGCAATGTCTTAATAAATCAAACCACACAATGAATAAAAAATAATCCAAATATAACTAACGACAGCCTAACTAATATTTACATTACTGATAATAATGTTAATAATACATCGTATTCCGCACTATTCTTATACGAAATATCAAACGATACCTTAATGACTTATTAGTACTCCTTTTATATGTGTACAGCTAGCATATTATTAACACCAAGACAAGTTTACCAATAAAAAAAAGGAAGATGACAACAAACAACTGACCTTGTCTGCATCGGCTACAATAATTTCGCCATGATGTCCTAGAGCAAGTCCGAGAGGTCTGCCGCCGGTGAAAACCCAGTCTTCCACCTTGGTGTCCGCCACCGATTCGTTCACTGTCACTTTCTTGACCCACCCATCAACACAGCCAGTGTAAATAACTCCCGAGTTTTGATCATAAGCTACGTCTTCAGGTGATAACAGCTGGTCAACTCCGATTTTTTCCGAGCCACGGAGCATCTGATTATTACGCTTTGGCACAACCATGTGCGGGTCGGTAGACAGCACATGGGCCGGATAAGAATCCGGGTCGAAGTTCTCGAGTTGGTAGAAAACTGTTCCGAGAATAACGGGTATTAGTAGTGATATAAAAGAGATGGGCCAAGAACTCATGTTTCCAGTTCTTGTAGAAGAAGTTGGGCTTGGCTATAGAGTGACTGCTTAAGCTCAGTTTATGCAAGAAGATGTTTGATTAATATTCAGAAATTAACAATAATACGATTCGGCAGCAAAGGAGAAGGTATATGAGAGTATTAGTTGTTCGCTTTCTTATACCAATATTATAGTACTCCATTTGTTTTGATCTTTGTGGCTTACCTAATTTGACTGAATTAGAAATTGAAATTTATGAACCTTCCAGTCTTTCACGTGCTACAAGATTTTTGTCTATGTGATTATAAAAATTATATTAAAAGATATGATACAAATATAATGAGATACTATGATAAGGATTATGTTCATTTATTTAAAAGATAATAATTTTATCAAAAATTCTATAATATATCATCATATATACATATTCTAATAGTATAACTCTTTCAATCCCTCAATGAAATATTCTTCATTCCTTTATAATATTATCTTAATATTATAGCATATTGAGATGATATCATGCTCTTAAAATTAATTTAGGAGAGAATACAAGCAATTAAATATTTTATAGAAGTATTTTATGTTAATTTTTATTAGCGAATATTCAGATCGTATATTTTGTAATTATAATAAATATATATTTAAAATAATTTAAAAATTTTATTATATTAAAAATCAATTATTTAAGATAAGTTATGATTCGTGATCTGAAATAATGCCGTTCATATCTTTCCAGTGGGAACATTATAGCTTAGAGAAAGTACAAAAAAAAAAAACCTAAGTTCGGCGATCAATTTGTCAGAAGGTACTACGTACTATCCTGTTTAAGACTATATAGACAGTTGAAGCTTATCATATTTAAACGTGGACCGTGATGTAATCAGAACGTTCCTGCATTGTACGTATAGAGTATGTATATATTATTAGGAGTACTTCCTTTTATAAAAATGTTAACGTACATTCAATACTAAATAACAAAAAGGTTAAAATAATACATACATACTCTCTCTCTCTCCTCTCTCTCTCTCTCTCTCTCTCTCTCTATATATATATATATATATATATATAATATATATAAATATATATATATATTATAAATATATATATATATAATATATATATATATATATATACCACAAAATTAAAGGATATTTTAATTCATTCTACACATCTTTACTTTAATACTATACTTTTTAAAACTTTGTGTCAACTCAAAATCAAATAAATATTTTGAAGTACTCTCTCCAAATGAAAAAGAATGTTTACTCAACTTTTATTTTTTTATTCAAAAAGAGTGTTCACTTACCAAATTAAAAATAATTAATTTTAATTTTTTAGATTTATTTTTATTAAGTGTTAGGTGATCAAATTCATATCTATTTAATTAAAAATATTTTAGTCAAATTATTTATTTATACTTAAAAATTAATAGTCCAACTTTTTCCAAAGGACCCACCATTTTGCTCAAAACTTTTTCCATCTTTTAAGGGTTCATTTGATATGGTGTATTAAAGAAGATAATGCATATATTAATTTTGTGTATTATTAATACTTTATTTGTTATAATTTTTCATCCTATGTATAATTAAGGTAAGCATTAATTATACATCTTATGTGGTATTATCCTATTCATAACTAATGCATATTAAATCATGTTATTACCAATGTAAAGTTTTTAATATATGCATTAATATGGTTAAAGACACAATTGCACCTAATTTAACTAATCTTTTGATTAATTATTATATACAAAAATGTTGTATATGTTTTGGTAATTATCATGGATGACGCTGAATATTTTTTTGTTTTTTTTTGTTTATGAATTTCTCTAAATTTATTAAATTTCATTTCGATTTTTATTAGTGTATTATTCCAGTGATAAGACGAACTTAACTATAGGACACTGGACCAAATTGAAACAACATTCTTGTAAACATGTACAACTATAACACTACAATCCCTACCCATTATTAGATTAGGATTCCTCTTGTATTGTGATTAGGATTCCTCTTTCCTCTTGTATTAGAATTGTATATTGTACACTATATATATTGATATTAATGAGAAAGATTTCTCAAGGAAGATTAATATCATCTTACATGGTATCAAGAGCCAAAACCCTAATCTAAAAAAAATCCTACCTTGCCCCCCCCCCCCCGGCCGACGGCAACATTGTTTTTCTTCTTTTCTTTCTTCCTAAATTTTCACAATTCTAATGGAAAATTTGGGTACTCCCACCTCTTCCAATGCTTCCGCTTCTAACACAGTCGACATCCAACCACCCACTACCCTCTCCTCACCATCTTTTCATCCGGCTCTCGCCGTTACCAACATCAAGAATTTTATCTCTATAATTCTTTATCAGGAAGATGGCCAATATTGGTCATGGGTGGAACTATTTCGTATCCATGCATGTGTATATCATGTGCTTGATCATATAGACGACTCTTTCCCTCGTCCTCCCGATATGGACGACATCACATGGCGTCGCCTCGATGTCGTAGTCAAACAGTGGATATATGACACTATATCCAAAGATTACTATACACAATCATGAAAACGGGTATCTATGCCCGTGATCTATGGACATGTTTGGAAGAAATCTTTCAATACAACAACACTCGTGCGGTGTACTTGGAAGAACAGTTCAACAACACCCGTCGTGAAGACTTCTCTATTATGTCAGAATATTGCAAACAATTGAAACTGGTGGCAGACCAACTGTCCAATGTTGGTACGCCCATGTCCGAAACAAAGATGGTGTTACAATTAGTTGCAGGCCTCCCTAAGGGTGAATATGACACCCTAGCCACGATGATACAATAGGCTGACCCTCTACCAAGCTTCAACAAAGCACGCTCGCAATTGTTATTGGAGGAGACTCGACGTGCGAAGCAGGACGAGCATAACCAGAAGACTTTAGCAGTTGAAACGCACGCACAATCTCAGGCCACCGTCGGCCAGCAAAACCGCGACGGTAGGGGTGGCAAGGGCCACGGCAATGGGCGAGGCGGCAAGGGCCGCGGAAAAGGCCGAGGACAATAACCACAGCAGATCAACAATAACGCTTCATGGGCCGACCCAGTCTCTGGCTACCCAAATCAGAACTGGGCCACAATTTCCGGCTTTCATCCAGCCTAGTACCCTTTTCAGCAACAAGGGTTACTGGGCCAGGCTCCAGCTCTGCGCCCACCAGTGTTCCAGCAACATCAGGCCCACGTCGTGCATGCCCAATTCCCACAACATCCCTTAAATCAAATCTCCACCGACTTGGGTCAGGCATTCAGCAGTATGAGTTTGCAGCAGCCCGACGAAAATTGGTATATGGACTCCGGAGCCTCACCTCACCCCGGTCCGCAGGTAATCTTTCCCAATTGTTTCGTTTAAAGTCTTCACAATTTATTACAGTTGACAATGATCATCGCATTCCAATTCAGGGCTATGGTCACACTCACACTCCGAAACCTCACCCACCCTTCTCCCTAAATAACGCCTTACATGCCCCCCACATCATAAAAAATTTAATATCCCTTAGGGAATTTACTTGTAATAATTATGTATCGGTTGATTTTGATCCCTTTGGTTTTACTATGAAGGATCTACATACGGGGACCCCTTTTACGAGATGCAATAACATAGGGGACATCTATCCATTCACATCCTCGTCCGCTGCCGGTTCCCGCCCACACACTACCCTAGTTTCTATGTCTCCGTCAATTTGACACAATAGGCTCGGACACCCAAGAGCTCATGTTTTTCATTTTCTTAGAAGTAATAATTTTATTCAATGTAATGGGAAACTTGCCCAGACCTACATTTTCTGTCAATTAGGTAAACATGTTCGTCTTCCGTTTAATTCCTCAGTTAGTATTACGTTTGCTCAATTTGATATCATTCATGTTGATTTGTGGACTTCCCCCGTTACCAGCTCCCTAGGACATAAATATTATTTTGTGTTATTAGATGACTACTTTCACTTTCTTTGGATCTACCCATTAAAATTTAAGTCCGAAGTTTTTGCCAAATTTCTTGAATTTTGCACATTTATCAAAACGCAATTCGAACGCGCCATTAAATCTTTCCAATCTGACAATGGCCGTGAATTTAACAACTCTGCTTTTCAAAAATCCTGTAACAATAATGGCATGGTCTTCCGATTTTCGTGTCCCCACGTCCCCTCAAAATGGCAAAGCCGAGCGTCTCATCCGTACAATAAATAACATGATCCGCACTTTTTTGTTTCATGCCTCCCTCCCTCCATCCTTTTGGGTTTATGCGGTCAAAATGGTAGAATACGTCCTTAATATTTTACCCACTAGTACCCTCCATAACATGACTCCAACCGAAATCTTACACCGTAGGGTTCCCTCCTATGATCACCTACGGATATTTGGTTGCCTATGTTTCCCCAATCTCTCTTCCACAACCTCTCACAAATTTTAGGAAGTCTTTCTCATTAATATCAATATATAGTGTACAATATACAATCCTAATACAAGATGAAAGAGAAATCTTAATCACAATACAAGAGAAATCATAATCTAATAATGGGTAGGGATTGTAGTGTTATAGTTGTGCACGTTTACACTTCTTACTACCAACTATAAGACTAACTTCAGTTTAATTAACGCTTCCAACACAAAGTTAATTGTACATAGAGTTGATGAGAAGGGGGTATTTGCCGACAAGAAGCCTTTTTTTTATTTAAAGGAGTCTAGTCTGTACGGATGCGCAAGCCGCACGTAATCATTCTTCCCAACGAGCCTTTATTTTGAGTCCCTGGGGCGGTCTAGGCTGCACAAGACAAAGTTCTCATCAAGTGGGCCTCCGCCAATTTTTTTTTTTTTATATTTCAAATATTAAGATATGTATTAAAAATATATTTAATGTTATTAGTGAGAACTGTAGCCTAGCGGTCGAAGAGAGTAAAATTAATTTAAAAGAGAATACAAGCAATTAAATATTTTACAGGAGTATTTTATGTTAGTTTTACCATGGAATAATGCCGTCCATATCTCTCTATTGGAACATTATTGCTTAGAGAAAGGACAAAAACAAAAACCAGAGTTCTGCGAGTAATTTGTCAGAAGGTATATATATATATATATATATAGAGTCTAACCTGTTTAGGACGGTATAGACCGTTGAAGTATCATATTTAAACGTGGACCGTGATGTAATCAGAACGTCGTGCATTTCACGTCGATATATAAATGTATATATTATTAGGAGTACTTCCTTTTATAAAAATGTTAACGTACATTCTATACTAAATAACAAAAAGGTTAAAATAATATATACATACTCTCTCTATATATATTTATTTTACTTTCCTTTTTAATTAATTTGAAAAAATTGTCTTTTCATTTTTTAGCAACTCTTTAATTCTAACATTTCACATAGTATATTTAAAACCACAAATTAAATAATATTTTAGTACATTCCACACATCTTTAATTTAAGACCATACTTTTTTAAACTTTATGTCAATTCAAAACCAAATAAACATTTTGAAGTACTCCCTCCAAATGAAAAAGAATGTTTACTCAACTTTTATTTTTTATTCAAAAAGAGCGTCGATTTATCAAATTAAAAATAATTAATCTTAATTTTTAAAATTTATTCTTATTAAGTGTTAGGTGATCAAATTCATATCTATTTAATTAAGAATATTTTAGTTAAATTATTTATTTATACTTAAAAATTAATATTTACTTAAAGAATAATGTGTAAATAATTAAGTGAACAATATTTGTAACGAGGGGAGTAATATTTAGCAAGTACGAGTAAGAGTTAGTTACGCAAGAACCTGCCATTATTAATTGTACTCTTCAAAAATCAATATAGAATTCAATGTATATTCTTCAAAAATCAATATAGAATTCAATGTACTTCAATTTAGTCGTCTTACACATTTGCTTTTACTTTTTCCAATAAAGACTCATTCACTATACTTCCTCAGTTTTTAAATAGATGGTGTTTTAATTTTTTATTTTGATTTAAAATAAGTGACGTTTTATGATTTTAAAAAGAAATTGACTTTATTTTTTTAAATTATCATTATTTATATAATTAAGAATTATTAAGTAATTTTAAGTATTAATTAAGGATAAGTTAATAAAAATATTCATAATTTTCTAGGAATAAACAATTTATTAAGGGGTGCGCATAAGCTAAAAACAACACTTATTATGGAACGGATGAATTATTTAACACTTCATTACATCTCCATCAATTAATTGATGTCAATCTGTTGGCTTCTCTTTTTTTTGCCGTTTACATTGCCCTCCAAACTGGTGTCACGACCCAAACCAGAGGGCCGCGACGGGCATTCGGACCTTACCTGTCGGGTACCACTAATCATATACTTACATCCAATCATAAACAAACACGGGCCACTAGGGCCGTCACCCAGTACCCTACTGACACATAGAAATCATAAACTAGAAGGAAACCATGTAACGTCTTACAAAAGCAGGACTCAACCTCTTCATATATACACATACTAAGGCCGACAAGGCCATATTTGACTGATATACACAAGACACCGTCTTCAAGCCTCTAAAAGAGTACATGACATCAAGGTCGGGCCAGGGCCCCGCCATACCAACATATATATGCAAAAATATACCATACCGAGATAGACCGAAACTCTGAAACAAGGGGAGTGCTCTAATATTCGCTGAATTAACAATCTACTAATGCGGGTCGTCGCCTCGCCTACGTGAACCTGGGGGCATGAAACACAGCGTCCCCCGACAAAAAAGACGTCAGTACGACTGATGTACTGAGTATATCAGGCATAAGAAATATCATAACAGAGATACATAATAAGTTGAAACAGAAACAGCCAATAGTAACAGCTGACAAAATAGTGACCAGTAGTAAATGCCTCTGAGGGCCATAATATGCCTAAATGTCATGCACAATGCAAATGAGGTATATATATATATTGGTCTCATCGAGCATCTTCCTTTCCATAACAGCCTTTGTGGGCATCATTTCATATCGACCTCTGTGGGCATAATTTTTTTCGTGTATATCTATACCAGCTGAAGGTGGTGTGCGTATATAACGCCTTCCCCTTTTCCCATTCCCCATACATATATATAATGCATACATATAGTAGAGTATATAACTCCTTTGAGGTCAAGGTATGTACTTGAATGTAATGAATGGATGACATAAAACATTCTGAGCTTATCGGATGACATAATACCCTTGTACCTTCGGCTAACATTGGGAATATTAACATCTTTCCCATATACCTCAATAAGAATTTTGGAACATATTTAGACATGCTTTCAACATATAAATCAATAACAGGAACATCCTCGGCTACTAAGAGCAGAATAATTTATGGAACAATATCACATTTACGTTTCGTTACATGGAACATGCCAAAAGAAAGAATTAATTTCCCTTAACATACCTTCGTTCCGTTGATAATACAACCCAAGTAGTCTGTATAGCACCTAACCTTAAGTACGGATGAACCAGCTTGAAGAATGGAATTCAATATGATTTAGGGAACATGCTTTGCTTGTTGTTGCTGCCTATAATTTCTAATCTGCAAATAACTTATTCCCAAAGTGAGAGTATGTATTTCCAAAGGAAGGAAGGAATTCCTAACACCAAGTGTTGCTGAATGCTTGGTATAGGATATGATTACGTTTTGCAGCAGATGGTTTCATCCCTTCAATTTGTTTAGGAAATGATATAATACTCCCCCCTAACATGTAACCCCTACTATAATATGCATGCCACCACTTAGTTTCACTTTACTACGTGTCACCACCTAAACACCCTAAACAATTAGTCTAGGTGATTCACCTAAATGTTACACGTAACTATCCCCACTTAAACTTGTCCCCTACTATAATTCATTAGTCAGTCGATCCTTGTTGTCAATTAGTCGATCCTTATTGTTCCCTACTATAGTTTATCGATTAGCCGATCATTGTTATCTCACTTGGTAAATCCTAAATTAGTTCGGGACCACATTTTTTTATATACTAATCTCTATATTTGTATATGTCTAGATGCTCAAACCATCGCTCGAAAGTACGGGGTGTTACATCCTTTCCCCCTTAGAAACATTCGTCCTCGAATGTTGGGGTGACATATCTAATCCCCGTTACGTAGCTAGAAGATACAACTACCTTTTTCATGGGCCATATAATGTAGCATACATCATTACATCAAACCTCACATGGTCCGCTAGCATTAATTATAATACTATGAAATAGAACTCACATTATGCTTCTTTTGGAACTTTAGCGCTGGTCTGAAAAGGTATGTACATCTCCTCTTCCGCCTCCCATGTCATTTCTTCTACGTTCTTATTCCACCAAAGAACTTTCACGGAGGCTACTTCTTTAGTCCTCAACTTGCGGATTTATCGATCTAGGATAGCAATAGGAACCTCTTCATATGATAAGTCCCTTGTAACCTTCACATCGTCAATCGGTACAATCCGGGAAGGATCTCCAATACATTCTCTCAACATAGAAACATGGAAAATTGGATGAACAAACTCTAACTCCGAAGGTAAATCCAATTCGTAAGCTACTTGACCGATTTGTCAAATTATGAGATATGGCCCAATATACCTTGGACTGAGCTTACCTTCTTTCTGAATCTCGTTACACCCTTCATCGGAGAGATTTTCAAAAAGACCCAATCATCTACCTGAAACTCTAAGTCTCGCCGTCGCATATGTGAATAAAACTTCTGACGACTCTGAGCAGTTAACAATCGTTCTTGGATAAGCTTCACCTTTTCTAGGACTTGTTGTACTAAGTTAGGCCCAAATAACTCTAATTCGCCTACCTCGAACCATCCGATAGGAGATCTACATCTCCGTCCATATAGAGCCTCATATGGACCTATTTTAATGATAACATGATAACTGTTATTGTACGCAAACTCAATAAGGGATAAATTATCATCCCAACTTCTCTTAAAATCCAATATACAAGCTCATAACATATCCTCGAGCGTTTGAATCGTACGCTCGGCTTGCTCGTCTGTCTGAGGATGGAAAGTTGTGCTAAGATTAACTTTGGTGCCTAAACCTTTTTGAAATGATTTCCACAAGTTGGTTGTGAACTGTGCACCTCGGTCCGATATAATAGAAATAGGCACACCATGGAGGCGAACAATCTCCTTAACGTACAACTTCTCACAGTGTTCGGCTGTGTAGGTAGTTTTGACCGACAAGAAATGAGCTGATTTGGTCAATCTGTCAACATTTACCCAAATAGAATCAAACTTACGATAAGAGCGAGGTAAACCCATAACGAAATCCATATTAATCATTTTCCATTTCCACATCGAAATCTCAATGTTCTGCGTCAAGCCACCGGGCTTTTGGTGCTCTATTTTTATTTGCTGACAATTTGGACACTAAGCTACAAATTCTGCAATGCTCCTCTTCATGTCGTTCCACCAATAAATACTCTTGAGAACATGATATATTTTAGTAGATCCAGGGTGAATTGAATATCGTGAGCAATGGACTTTCGTCATAATTCTATCTCGTAATCCCGCTATTTTGAAACACATAAACGGCCCTGGTGCTTAAGAATCTCATGTTCGTCAATCTCAAAGGTTGTGGTCTTCTTTTGTTGAATGCCCTCTCTGATCTTGTTTAAACTGGGGTTTTCCCTCTGATGTTCCTTAATTTCCGTTATGAGAGACGACTCTGACATATTTCAAATCACAAAACCACCATCCTCATAATACATTAGTTGGACTCCCAAACTAGCTAACTGATGGAGCTCCCTTACTAATTCCTTTCTTTCGCCCTGCACCGACATCAAGCTGACCATCGACTTACGATTGAGCGCGTCTGCTACGACATTAACTTAACCAGGATGATATAAGATGTCCACATCATAATCTTTTAATAATTCAAGCCACCTCCTTTATCTCAAGTTCAACTCTTTCTGCTTAAATATGTATTGCAGACTTCTATGATCCGTGAAAATGTCTACATGAACACCATACAAGTAGTGCCGCCAAATCTGCAGTGCATAGACCACTGCGGCCAACTACAAATCGTGTGTCGGATAGTTTTTCTCATGTTTCCTCAATTGCGTTGAAGCATAGGCAATCACTTTACCATGTTGCATCAGCACGCATCCTAAACCTCCTCCCCAGGCATCACAATACACAACGTAGCCTTCTGATCCCTCTAGAAGAGTAAGGACTAGTGCTAATGTTATTCTATCCTTTAACTCTTGGAAACTCTGCTCACAAGCATCGAACCACTGGAATTTTATGGTCTTTTGTGTCAACTTTGTTAATAGTGCTGATATGGTAGAAAATCCTTCTACAAACCTCCTATAATAGCCGGCTAGGCCTAGAAAGCTGCGGACCTCTGATAGAGTCGTGTGTCTCAGTCAATTCTTTACTGGTTCAATCTTCCGAGTGTCAAATCTTATACCTTCGTCTGACACTATATGACCAAGGAAAGCCATTGAATTCAACCAAAATTCACATTTGGAGAGATTAGCATACAACTTATGATCTCGGAGTGTTTGTAGTACTATCCGCAAATAATCCACATGATCTGCTTTCGAGTGAGAGTAAACCAGAATATCATCTATAAATACTATCACAAATACATCCAGAAATGGGCGAAACACGTTGTTCATTAAATCCATAAATGTTGGCGGCGCGTTGGTGAGTCCAAATGACATTACTAAGAACTCGAAGTGCCCATACCTTGTTCTGAAAGCCGTTTTTAGAATGTCCTTCCCCTTTACCCTTAGCTGATGGTACCCCGACCTTATGTCGATCTTTGAGAAACATTTTGCATCTTGTAACTGGTCAAACAAATCGTCAATTCTGGGAAGAGGGTACTTATTCTTGATTGTGACTTTGTTCAGCTGTCGATAGTCAATACACATTCGTAACGAGCTATCTTTCTTTCGTACAAACAATACCGGTGCACCCCAATGGGATATGCTGGGCCTAATAAAGTCTTTTTCAAGATGATCTTTTAGTTGCTCCTTTAATTCATTCAATTCGGCTGGAGCCATTCTATAAGGAGGAATAGATATCGGCTGAGTGTCTGGAAACACGTATAAACCGAACTCAATTTCCCTCTCGGGAGGAAGGCCTGGAAGTTCGTCTGGAAATACATCAAGAAACTCATTAACCACCGAAATTGATTAAGAAGTAGGTGGTTCGGCATCAACATCTCTATCCCGAACAAGATGATATATACAACCTTTGGAGATCATCTTTCTTGCCTTAAGGTATAAAATAAACCTATCTTTTGGCGACGTTGTATTACCCTTCCATTCAAGGACTGGCTCGCCTAGAAACTGTAATCTAACAATCTTTGTTCGATAATCAACATTAGCGTTGCACGATGCCAGCCAATCCATGCCCATAATAACATCAAAATCAACCATTTCTAATTCTACCAAATCTGCTAAGGTCTGATGGCTACAAACTAATACTACACAATTCCGATAGACTCGTTTACCAACTACCGACTCACCAACTGGTGTAGATACCACAAATGGATCTCTTATCAACTCAGGCTTCATACAAAATTTACAGGCAATGAAAAGGGTGATATATGATAAACTGGAGCCTGGATCTAACAACACATACACATTATGTGAAAAGACTGATAATATACCTGTAATAACATCAGGTGAAGACTCATATTCCTGTCATCCCATCAATACATAAATGCGGTTCTGGCCCCTACAGCTGCCTCGACCGGATGATGTCTTATGATTTTGCCCTGACGATCGTACTGAATATGATGAAGCTGCTGCAGATCCAACTAGCTGAGCCCTAACTCCTTCGCCTCTTGTCGGACATTCTCATATAAAATGACCAGGTTGGCCATAAGAATAACACACACTTGATCCTTGCTGACACGGTCCTAGATGGACCTTACCACACTGCTCTTACATCAAGCCAATGGAGGCCTTATCTGACTAGAATCCCTTTTATAATAAGATCCTGATGCTCGTGAACTCTGACCTAGTCCCGGTTGAACAAACTGATCGACCCTCGACCTTGAAAATGGTAATGATGCGCTATCTGCCGGGTAGGATGGGCGTCTATTAAGCTGTGTCCTGGGCCCACCTCTGAATTCTCTTGCGTTACCTACGGATCGAGCCCGCTTATGTTGGCCCTTATCACGCTCTCGATCTATCCGATGTTATCTATTTTCTGTATGTAAGCCTGAATGCGAGCAATATCCATATCCGAATTCAGAGAAGCCGTAGTACACTCATTGACCAAGTGCGGCCCTAAGCAGTAACAAACATGTGTACCCGGTCACTCATCTCAGCTATAATCGCAGAAGCATATCTGGCCAAGGAATTAAACTGCAAGCTATATTCTCGAACACTCATATTGCCCTGCTCAAGACGTAGAAATCTATCCTGCCTGGCCCGTCGAAGCTCGACTTGTAGAAAATACTGTAAGAATGCCTCTAAAAACTCTCTCCATCCTGCTGGTGGAGCACGAGGTCCCCTAGAATAATCCCATGTATCATACCAGGTCACCGCGACATCCCGCAATCTATAAGAAGTAAACTTTACTGACTCAGTATCGGTAGCATCCATTACCCGCAAGGTACGCTGTATCTTATCCAGGAAATTTTATGGGTCCGCATTCAGGTATGATCCCGTGAATACCGGAGGGTCTAGGTTAATGAAATCCTAAGCTCTCGCGCTAGCAGCTCTATCAGAAGGACTGTAATTCTGACGTTAGGCCTGAATGACCACTAACCGAGTAAATAACTGTACAACACTTTGCATATCAAGATCATCGGCTGGAGTATTAAGTGAAGGAACTGGGGGTACTGCATCCCACTAATCTCCTCTGGAGGTCGTGAAGTCAGGGAATCATACGAAGGAGTCGTATTGTGGGTCTCACTCTGGCCCTCACCAACGGGTGGCAATTGGCTAGTACCTTCGCCAACAGCCGTATCTAACGCCCTCACACTCTTGAACTTCCTCATTGTTGAAGGCATTGCTGGAATCATAAACATGAGACGAATTAGAAGTGGAATGCTTATAACTCAGTTCTATAGAACGATCTATGAGATGAAAGAATGAAAATCATCCCTAAATGTCAGATAACCTTCTGCTTATAAGTATGGTGCACAACATACCCATAAACAAGACTCTACTAGACACGACTTGTAGACACTCTAGGACAGACCTGTTGATACCAAGTTTATCACGATCCAAATCGGAGGGCCGCGAAGGGCACTCGGACCTTACCTGCCGGGTACCACTAATCATATACTTACATCCAATCATAAACAAATACGAGCCACTAGGGTTGTCACCCAGTACCCTACTGACACATATAAATCATAAACTAGATGGAAACCATGTAACATCTTACAAACAACAGAACTCAACTCATTCATAAATACACATACTAAGGCCGACAAGGCCACGTTTGACTGCTATACACAAGACACCGTCTACAAGCCTCTAAAAGAGTACATGACATTATAAGGTCAGGACAGGGCCTCGCCATACCCATATATACATGCAAGAATATATCGTACCGAGATATACCGACACTCCAAAACAAGGGGAGTGCTCTAATATTCGCTGAATCAATAATCTACTAATGCAGGTCGTCGCCTCGCCTACGTGAACATGCGGGTATGAAATGCAATGTCCCCTAGCAAAAGGGACGTCAGTACGACTGATGTACTGAGTATGTCAGGCATAAGAAATATCATAACAGAGATACATAATAAGCTGAAACAGAAATATCCGATAGTAACAACTGACAGAAATAGCCGACTAGTAGTAAATGCCTCTGAGGGCCATAATATGCCTAAATCTCATGAACAATGCAAATGCGGTATACATATATATATTGGCCTCATCAGGCATATTTCTTCCCATAACAGCCTTTGTGGGCATCATTTCATATCGGCATCTATGTGCATAATCTTTTTCGTGTATATCTGTACCAGCTACAAGTGGTGTGCGTATATAATGCATTCCTCTTTTTCCATTCCCCATACATATATATAATGCATACATATAGTAGAGTATATAAATCCTTTGAGGTCAAGGTATGTACATGAATGTAATGCATGGATGACAATACAACATTCTGAGCTTATCAGATGACATAATACCCTTGTACCTTCGGCTAACATTTGGAATATTAACATCTTTCCCATATACCTCAATAATGATTTAGGAACATATTTAGACATGCTTTCAACATGGGAATCAATAACATGAACATCCTCGGCTACTAAGAGCAGAATAAATTATGGAACAATATCACGTTTACGTTTCATTACATGGAACATGCCAAAAGAAAGAATTAATTTGTTTAACATACCTTCATCGATCTGTTGATAATACAACCCAAGTATTCCGTATAGTACCTAACCTTAAGTAAGCCTGAAGAATAGAATTCAATATGATTTAGGGACCATGTTTTTCTTGTTGTTGGTGCCTATAATTTCTAATCCGCAAATAACTTATTCCCAAAGTGAGAGTATGTATTTCCAGAGGAATGAATTCCTAACACTAAGTGTTGCTGAATGCTTGGTATAGGATATGATTATGTTTTGCAGCAGATGGTTTCATCCCATCAATTTGTTTAGGAAATGATATAATACTCCCCCCTAACGTGTAACCCCCACTATAATATGCATGCCACTACTTAGTTTCACTTTACCACGTGTCACCACCTAAACACCCTAAACAATTAGTCATTTAGGTGATTCACCTAAATGTTACACGTAACTATCCCCACTTAAACTTGTCCCCCACTATAATTCATTAGTCAGCCGATCCTTGTTGTCAATTAGTCGATCCTTATTGTTCCCTACTATAGTTTATCGATTAGTCGATCGTTGTTATCTCACTTGGTAAGTCGTAAATTAGTTTGGGACCGCATCCTTTTATATATTAAGCTCTATATTTGTATATGTCTAGATGCTCAAACCATCACTCGAAAGTACGGGGTGTTACAACTGGGTTTTCTCCTCTTACCCATAAATGTTCACTTATTGCTATGATAAAGTAGGAGAATGAAGAGTTGCATGTGAGTATAATTAGTTATGAAGAGCTATAGTTAGACGAGTATAACAAGGAGGTATGGTTATGTATTTGTAAATCTGACTCTTCTCCTCTTACCTATAATTGTTCATTTATTGCTATGATAAAGTAAGAGAATGAAAAGTTGTGAGGATAATTAGTTATGAAGAGCTATAGTTAGACGAGTATAACAAAGAGGTATGGTTATGTATTTGTAAATCTGACTCTTCTCCTCTTACCTATAATTGTTCACTTATTGCTATGATAAAGTAAGAGAATGAAAAGTTGTGAGGATAATTAGTTATGAAGAGCTATAGTTAAACGAGTATAACAAAGAGGTCAATCGATGGTTATGTATTCGTAAAACTAATTATTAAAGAAACTCTTCATTTCTATGTCAAACTAGAGGTTCTAAGCCCGTCCTGCACGAGCCCTGGATATTATTTGTTATTTATGTTAAGAGTTACACATCGGAAATGGAATAGGAACATAGATTTCTTATACGGATTTGAACAATTCTCACCCTACAAGTTAGCTTTTGAGGTTGAGTTAGGTCCAACATCCATTCTTTACATGGTATCAGAGCTAGACTCATTCCAATTCTATGTTCACCGATGTTGAGTCCCCAAATTATGTCATCCACCCTCCAGTTAATGGGGTCTGGGCGTGTCGGGAAGTGTTAAGAGTCCCACATCGGAAATAGAATGGGAACATGTACTCCTTATACGGACTTGGACAATCCTCACCCTACAAGCTAACTTTTGGGGTTGAGTTAGACTCAAGATCCATTCTGTACACTTTATTTTATTAAAAGTAGCAACAATGTTAAAAATTGTATATTTGATCTTCTCCATTCAAGATAGTATTTGTTACGAGGGAAAAAAATTAAAGACTAAGACAAAATATGGGGAAAAGTTGAAATGACACCACCCAAAAACTTCAAATCTTAGATCCGCGGGGATCCTCAAGTTATTCCAAGCAATTTTTAATTGACAATTTTTGCTGAATACATTATTAATATATACGATTCTTGCTTACAAAATTAGATATCCAACCTTCCTACACGTTCAAGAAGTAAAGACACCATAAGAAACAACGGGAATTTGGTGGATAGATCCACCCAAACCCAATTGGACCAACATGTACTTTTTTTTTTTTATGTCAAATACCAAATGGGAAAAGGTTTTATATCCTATCGGAGTTCCAACTTCAGACAGGAAAAAAAATTAAAGTTTACAACATAATTAATGTCAAATTAAACACTAACAAAGTTCCAATCAAGTAATTTCATACCAAATTTAACAAATACATAATTCCTTTGGGATTGTAAGCAATGTTTTTTGCTAGATATTGTGCCTCATACGCTCAAATTGCACAATGGCTTTGGCCTTGTCCCTGAGAATAAATTTTTGCATCTTTCCTGAAGAATTGAGTGGTAAATCACCAAAGATTACTATCTTTGGAACCATATAATCCAGCAGCCAATCTTGACAGAACTTGATAATTTCTTGATCAGTCACAAAACACCCTTCTTTCAACTTCACAAAAGCACAAGGTATCTCTCCAAGAAAATCATCAGGTCTTGCTACAACTGCAGCCTCCAAAACCATAGGATGCCTAATCAAAACACCTTCAATTTCAAGAGTGCTTATGATTTCCCCCCCTGATTTGATTACATCAACAGCGCGATCCTTCAATTTTATGTACCCATTTGGGTATTTAATTCCAAGATCTTTAGTCCTATACCACCCTCCCTCGAAGGCTTCTTCAGTTCTTGATGGATCTTTCAAGTACCCCAGCATCATGGCATTGCCTCTAAACATGATTTCCCCTATGGTTTTCCCGTCTGCTGGCACACTTTCCATACTCTCTGGATCTTTCACATCAACTTGTTCCATCATAATGTTGCGAATCCCTTCGCGGATTTTCACGTTTGCGTGTTCATTTGACTTGGAAAAATCATCTTGAAATTTCCTAGGCATTGATATCACTGGACCAAGTGCTTCACTCATACCATATGAATGGTTGATATTAAATCCTAATTCCTCCAGTTTTGTCATAATTTCTGGTGGTGGCAATACCCCTGCTACTGTTACATTCACCTGGTGAGGTAACACGAGCTGATTTGTGTTTATTGCATCTGCAATTTTGGTAAGGATTATTGGTGCACCACAAAAATGTGTCACATTGTGAAGGTAAATTGCATCCAAAATTTCTTTACCGTTGAATTCCCCTAGGCAAATATTAGTGCCACCCAAAGCAGCTACTGTCCAGGGGAGACACCATCCATTACATCGGAACATATCCACTGTCCAGAGAAAAACATGTTTTTTCCCCATTTCATATCGAAAAATGTCAGCAATTGCATTCAAATAGGCAGCTCTGTGGCTATACACAACTCCTTTAGGCATCCCTGTTGATCCAGAAGTAAAATTGATCGAAATAGGATCAAATTCATTTTTCGGGTACACAATCTTGAAATTAGGCTGCCCCATTTCAAGAAGTGTTTCGTAATCCAGAATCTTTTGTGGTGCTGATGATATTGGTGGTTCTTTTACATTGTTACTGTCACGGATTAAGACAATAAGACAAGGCTTGTCTGTTTCTTGAAGAATGATAAGTGCTTGAAACACTAGTTCAATAAAATCGGAGTGTATAAATATGACTTTGGCCTCTAATTTTTGAAGGATTTGTGCCAAAGTGGTTGTATCCAGCTTTGTGTTAAGTGCAGCAAGGACTGCCCCTGCCATTGGTACACCAAAATGCAACTCGTAGAGTGCTGGTACATTGGGTGCCACTGCTGCCACCTGTTTGTATTAGGATTAATAAGCTTATTATAATTAGTTAAGTATGACAAAATTAAATAACGGATGATTACCAGATCACCTGCTAACTCAAGACTCCTCACTGTTGTACATTTCCTATTTTTGTAATTCTTAATCTTTAAGAATTTTGTGTAACTTACTCCTATTTAGGCTCTCTTTTGATAGGCATTATCTTTTTCAAGTCTATCTTGTTGATACAGGTGTTGTACATATTTTGTATAAATACTATGTCACACAAGCAATAACATTGATCCCATTATTTTCCATCTTCATTCACTTCTTTTATGGTATCCGAGCTACACTAAACTCCCACAAGTTATCCTTTTTTTTCCTGCTTACTCGACCAAACACTCAAATGGCCCCTAATACTTCTGTTATCAATGCCGATGGAGTCAACAACGCCATTACTATTGTCCAATTCAATCATGTTACACAGCTGCCCATAAAATTAACAGGCAGTCACAATTTCTCCCTACGGAAAGCTCAAGTTTCAATGCTTATGTGTGGTCACAATCTCTTTGGGCATCTCGATGGATCCATCCTTGCCCCTACTCGCACCATCTCTCAAAACAATCAAGATATTGATAACCCAGAGTTCCTTCCCTGTTATCGCCAAGACCAGTTAATTCAAAATGTTATCTTGGCCTCCGTTGATTCTACACTTTCCCCCACTGTTGTTGTTGCAGTCTCCGCCAAAGCTGCCTAAATATACATATTGTGTATGTGAACAAATCTCAAACAAGAATTTTCAGCTTGAAAGACCGATTGGCTCGCCTCACTAAAGACTCTCGTCCGGTCATCAATTATCTTCATCACGTTCGATCAGTTTGCGATGAACTTGAAATTGCTGGTACACCGGTATCCAACCCGGAACACATCTTTAAAATTCTCAGTGGACTCGTATCTGAATTTTGAGAACTTCTTGCTGTCATTCGTGCTCGAGAATCTACAATTTCATATGAAGAGCTTTATGAGAAGTTTCTGGATCATGAGCTTTTCCTAAAGCATGAGGAATACAAGAAGCCGCTATCAACACCTATTACCGCTTCTATAGCTCAAAAGACTACATCAGCTCGACCTCATCATAACAATTCTAACTCCAGCAATCGTCTTCCAGGTGCGAACACTCCTACAAACAATCAACAATGGCAATCACAACCATGGCGCCCATGAAGAAACAACCAGCAGCAGCCCTTTGACAAGCCTTCGTTGCCAACTACGAGATCGTGTAGGTCATTCTGCTAGAGTATGCAGATCGCAGTCACATAACCATCTGCAAGCCCAGGAAAACTTCGTTGCTCGTTTTTTCCTCAACAGACCCCATAGATTGTGGATAGTGGAGCTACTCATCATATTGCCTCTAATGCTCAAAGCTTAACCACTGTACGTGACTACCACGACACTGAAGAGATAACTATGGTCAATGGTAATACCATTCCAATATTCCATACCGGTAACACTAACATAAGTGCATCAAATCATAATTTCAAATATCTCAATACGTTATGCTTCCATGTCATAAAAAATAATCTTATTTCTGTTTCTCAATTTTGTTGTGATAATCATTCATTGATTGATTTTTCCCTTTCCATTACGGGAGAGCCTCTGATTTGCGGGCAGAACAAAGATGGATTGTATGAGTGGCCATCGGGCTTTACACATAGTTCTCCTCAATGCAATGTGGTTGTTCCAATTCACTTGTGGCATCGGCGTTTAGGCCATCCCAGTCGTCGTGTTTTAAATAGTATCTTGAATAATTTTTCCCTACCTATTTAAGATCCTAAAGCTAGTTCCATTTGTAATTCAAATAAAATGCACATGTTGACTTTTTCAGAAAATTCATTGCATAGTAGTAAGTCATTGTAAATCCTTTATAGCGATTTACGGGGTCCATCTCCGATTCCGTCAATTGATAAAAATATATATTATGTGTTAATTTTTGATCAATTTTCAAAATATATGTGGTTGTTCACTTTGAAATAAAAAAATGGAACTCTTGAAGTTTTTCAACATTTACATATGTTGCTTGAACGACGTTGCAACACCAAAATTCAATTTCTTTACACTGATGTTGGTGGTGAATTTCAGAGTTTACAGTCCTATATCAAAACACATGGCATAGAGCATTTAGTGTCACCCCCCATATACTCCACAAAGAGTTGCTCTAGTCGAAAGACGGCACCGGCATATTATTGAAACTACTAGAACCTTGATGCACCAAGCATCTTTACCCTCACACTTTTGGAGTTTTTCTTGCCACCAAGTTGTTTATCTCATAAACATGCTAACGACACCCAATCTTCAGCATAAGAGTCCCTCCCCTTTGAAATTTTATTTCAAACTATGCCTAAGTATGACTCCGTTAAAGTATTTGGTTGCTTGTGTTATCCATGACTCAAACCATATGGCAAAAATAAATTAGAGCCACGATCGACATCATGTGTTAATTTAGGATTTTCAAATAAACATTACTGCCACTAATGTTTTGATCCTTTAACTTCCAGAATTTATTTATCACGCGACGTCTTGTTTCTGGAAAATCAGTTTCCCTTTGAAAATATTTTTTCCTATTTGAAAAATACACCAAATAAAAATATTTCTTGGGAAACTTGTTCAATTGAACAACCACCACATGATAATACTCTGAGTTCAACAGTCGCGTATGAGCTTCCTACTCAGATTGTGCAGCAGCCCGTGGACATGCACTCACTCATCTCCTCTACCCCAACAGGTACCACCCTCTCAGATAATTTAGTTTCTCGCTCATCTGATACTTCTTCTCCTTCTCCAGCATCTCCGCTACCCCCTCCTCTCACTGCACCAAATTCAATTTCCAGCCATGATTCCCCTCAACCAATTGTTTCAGCCTCACCAGTTCACCATTCTTCCCATTTAAATGCTCAACTTCAACCAACAATAATCACTTACCAACGCCGAAATAAGTCCACTGGACCTTTGACCAAGAACCATATAGTACAGCCTTCTTCCTCGTTACTTATCCCGCCTCCCATGGCCTCACAACCTTCCCTTGTTGCCTCCGACTCTACAATGACACCCACTCATCATATGATCACTCGGTCTAAGACCAATAGACTTAAGCCTAAATAATTTCACACTGTTGTTCAAACCACTTTCTTCATACCTAGAACCTTTAAGCAAGCTCAATAAGTTCCACACTGGCGTGAAGCTATGAAAAATGAATTTGATGCCTTAGTTCAGAACTGGATATGGGATCTGGTACCATATGATCTTTCAAAAAATGTGGTGGATTGTAAGTGGCTTTTTCAGGTTAAATATCATCCTGATGGTTCTGTTGTCAGGTACAAAGCTCGCCTGGTTGCCAAAGGGTTCACACAGTGACCTGGCCTTGATTTTCAATGTACTTTTAGTCCTGTGGTAAAGCCCGCAATTGTTCGACTCGTTCTTGCAATTGCAACACAACAGAGTTGGCCTATCCATCAACTTGATACCAATAATGCCTTCCTGCAATGCCATCTCGATGAGGAGGTCTATATGCTTCAACCACCTGATTTCGAAGCTTCTACACATCTAACGCATGTTTGCAAGGCTATATATGTCCTCAAACAGTCTCCGAGGGCCTGGTACACTGAACTCAAAAATGATCTGGTCACTTTGGGATTTGTTAAATCCCAATCTGATTCATCATTATTCATCTTGCATAATTCTGAGTTTACTGCTTATATTCTAGTTTACGTTGATGACATAATTGTTATGGGCAATCAGATTCTTGGTGTTCAGACCCAAATGGCAATTTAATTTATCGACTTCGGTTGCCCCTTCACCTCTTCCTCGCAACCCGAAAAATGCCTTGTCCGATCCTAATTGGAATTATGTCATAATTGACGAATATAATGCTCTTATTGAAAATAAGACGTGGGATCTAGTGCCCCATCCTCCTGATGCTAACGTTATTCATTTTATGTGGATTTTTAGACATAAAAAGAAATGTGATGGTTCTTTTGAGAGGTACAAGGCCCGTCTTGTAGGTGACGGCAGGTCTCAACAGGTGGGCGTGGATTGTGATGAAACTTTCGCCCGATGGTAAAACCGGAAACTATTCAAACCATTCTTAGTATTGCTTTGTCCAAATCATGGCCTATTCATCAGTTTGAAATTAAAAATGCTTTTTTCGCACGGGGATCTTCATGACATCGTATACATGCATCAACCTCTGGGATTCAGGGAACCGGCTCATCCAGATTATGTGTCTTTTGAAGAAATTGCTCTATGGACTGAAACATGCTCCTCGTGCATGGTACTAACGGTTTGCTAATTTTGTATCCTCTATTGAATTTTCACATAGCAAATCTGATCACTCACTTTTCATCTATAGCAAGGATAATGACATGGCATACATTATGTTATATGTTGATGACATCATCCTAACTACATCTTCTGACACACTTCACCTATCCATTATGTCACTCCTTGCCTTTGAGTTTGCTATGAAGTAATTGGGCCCACTAAGCTATTTTTTGGGCATTGCTATTAAGAGACATGCACGTGGCTCATTTATTTATCAAAGGAAGTACGTCGAAGAGATTCTTGACCGAGCAGGCATGACGTCTTGCAAACCGACCCACACATCGAAAAGATTCTTGACCGAGCAGGCATGACGTCTTCGGGTTCTCTGTATGCCGACCCGACTCACTATTGCAGTTTAGTAGGAGCATTGCAGTATCTCACTTTTACGAGATCAAATATATCCTATGTCGTGCAACAAATATGTTTACATATACACAACCCGACGGATGAACATATGAATGCTCTTAAACGTATTTTGCGATATGTACAAGGTACTCTTCATTTCGGCTTACACCTGTACAAGTCCTTAATCTCTGGTCTCAAATCTTATTATGATGCTGACTGGGGTAGATGTACTGACACTCATCGATCCACATCGGGTTACTGTATGTTCCTCAGAGATAACTTGCTTTCTTGGTCTTTTAAAAGACAACATACTCTATCTCGATCCAGTGCCGAAGCTAAGTACAGATGTGTA
Source organism: Anisodus acutangulus (assembly GCA_029783415.1). NCBI lineage: Eukaryota > Viridiplantae > Streptophyta > Magnoliopsida > Solanales > Solanaceae > Anisodus > Anisodus acutangulus. The sequence goes on along the minus strand of CM056491.1, from coordinate 15,410,627 downwards.
GCAAATGTTGTTTCAAAGAAAATGCACATGTTGACTTTTTCAGAAAATTTATTACAAAGTAGTAAGCCACTGCAAAACCTTTATAGCGATTTATGTTGTCATCTCTGATTCTGTCAATTGATAAAAAAAGATATTACATGTTATTTTTTGATCAATTTTTAAAATATATGTGGTTGTTCACTTTGAAATCAAAAAATGAAACTCTTAAAGTTTTTCAACATTTACATATGTTGCTTGAACGACGTTTCAACACTAAAATTCAATCTTTTGGTGGTGGTGAATTTCAAAGTTTACGGTCCTATCTCAAAACACATGGCATAGAGCACTTAGTGTCACCCCCATATACTCCACAAAGAGTTGCTCTAGTCGAAAGATGGAACCGACATGTTATTGAAACTACTAGAACCTTGATGCACCAAGCATCTTTACCCTCACACTTTTAGAGTTTTTCTTGCGACCAACCTGTTTATCTCATAAACAGGCTAATGACACTCAATCTTCAGCATAAGAGCCCCTTTGAAATTTTATTTCAAACTATGCCTAAGTATGACTTTGTTAAAGTATTTGGTTGCTTGAAACCAAATACAGATTTAGATTGGGCTGGAGATCCTCTCGATCGAACCTCTACCAAAGGTTGTGTTCTTTACCTTGGCAGCTCTCCCATATCATGGTCCTCTAAAAAGCAAAGATTTGTCTCCCGTTCCTCCACAGAAACAGAATATTGAGCTGTTTCAGCTACGGTTTCTGATACCAATTGGCTAACGAGTTTACTCCGTGAGCTTCGCTTCCGTATTTCATCCATTCCTCGGATCTTTGTTGACAATGTCAGCACCACCTATATTTGTGCCAACCCAATGTTCCATAGTCGGATGAAGCATGTTGCTATTGATTTTCACTTTGTTCGTGAACAAGTTCAAAACAAGGAAATCGAAGTTCAACACCTTCACTCGGCTGATCAAGTGACAGATATACTTACAAAACCACTTTCAAAAGTCTCTTTTGTCAAGTAATTTTCCAAGTTGGGTGTTGTCGACACCACCAACTTGCGGGGTCGTAATAATGGATGATTACCAGATCACCTGCTCACTCAAGACTCCTCACTATTATAGATTTCCTATTTTTGTAATTCCTAATCTTTAGGAATTTTGTGTAACTTACTCCTATTTAGGCTCTCTTTCGATAGGCACTATCTTCTTCAAGTCTATCTTGTTGATACAGGTGATGTACATATTTTGTATAAATACTCTGTCACACAAGCAAATAACATTGATCACATTATTTTCCATCTTATGTTCACTTCTTTTTAAAAATAACAACAACAACATATTCAGTAAAATTTCACAACGTGGGGTCTGGAGAGGGTAGAGTATACGCAGACCTTATCTCTACCTTGGTAGGTAGAGCGGTATTTTTCGAGAGACCCTCGGCTCAAGACAAAAATTATAGATGACATGACGTGAAAAGAAAATGAAGAGAAAAAGAAAGAATGTTTGAACTTAATAGCGTCACTAATACACTAGATTGCTAGTGTAACAAATAATAGCTAGAAATAAAATTAAGACTTAAAATTTATGGGTTCGGATGTACTGAACTACTGACCTTTTGAGTTAATTGATTTGAAATTTAATATACATGTATATATAGTGAACTTTCTTACCCATTTATACGGGGCTTGAGCCAAATTTATTGAATTCAATTAAACCCACATCTTTAATTGCGCGTCAATCCCCACAATGGATACACATAAGAAAATATTTCCTTACGACCCTATATTTACATTAAACTAAATAACTTAACTTATATGTGCACTCCCTGACACAAGATACCTGGCATGCATGTCGAAGGCGCAAATTGTGAGTGTGGTTATGTATTTTGTCAAAGACAAACAACCTAAACTTTAGAATGGTAGTGATGGCTCTGGTATAAATGGTTATTGTAGGGCTGGTGGTGTGGTAAGAGATAACAATGGTAGTCTCATTATGGCTTTCTCGATGCCACTTGGCCATGGGATCAGTAATTGGGCAGAGGCGTGTGCATTACTTTATGGGCTGAATTGGTGCATTTCTAAGGTTATAGATTGATTGTTGGGGAAATTGATTCCCCCCTTCTTCAGAACTGAATCACAGGGACCTGGAATACTCCTAGGAGAATTAGAAATACCGCAAACGACATTAGAAATATCGTAAATATTTATGGTATCAAAACGAAACATTGCTGAGAGAAGCAAACAAGGTAGCAGACAAGCTTGCCTCCTGAGTCACTCCACTAACGAAGAGTGCAAATACACTGGTTTTGTGTCCTTACCAAAACAGATTAAAGGTCTTCGAAATGTAGATAGATGTGAAAATATATTTATGTCCTAGAGACAATCTGTATTAGGACAAATGTACTTTATACATATTCGTATTATTATTAATAGAGATTAATATTCTGGCATTTGCAATTCTTGAATTATTAGTTGATTGTTTATAATATTCTATAATATGCATCCCTAGAGGTTACATTGTTATTAATAATGTGAGATATTAATATTATAACGTAACTCTTAAAATAGCCTCGACTAATGATCATCGAAAATGGGATATCGATGATATGTGATAAGTAGATATGTGGTCTGAATCACATCCTTAGAGGATGTAGTATGTCTCACATGCTACGAGTAATGGCTACTCGTGATGGGCACATGGATACTTTGAAAGTATTGGTATACCCTGCTGATATATTGTTTGTTATACTTGTCTAAAGTATGATCAGCGTGTGGGAGATAGAAGTCCTTAGACTTGAGGTCAATGCGCACCTTGTCTACAAAGTAATATACCTTGATCCTGTCCTAACCTCAAATGTCTTATAGGTTGAGATATTGCTTGTATTGGGTACATTACAATGTGGATTAAAGGTTGTAGTTGAGCCAATATTAGGATTCATTCCTCGAATGTATATTCGAGAGAACACTCAGCTTCTCAGTGATATTAGGTTGACTAAGTCATTGGTCAACGCAATAGACATATTTAGAATATGGTCTAGTTGTCAACTAATATAGATGAGATACAATGATTAAGCTATTTGGATAGACACTTGACAAATCCTAAGCTTGACCGGGTGTGTTGTGAATGAAAGGATTTTATCTTACCACATAGAGGTTAAGTTTACTTGATTCGTGTAAACGTACTTCACATATTGAGTTCGTCTTGCGGCGTCGTCTAGGAGTTCCGCGTACACCTTAATTTAATTAATGTTGATATGTGAAGGCATGTAGGGTCACACTATGTCAATTGTCTTTTCGATCTAAGGATGTATTGAGAGAATATTAAATATTCGATTTAGAATCGAGATATTTAAATGAATAATGATTGTTTTAATTAAGTCAAAATTGGATTTTAGATTTAATTAAGAATGTGCGGAAAATAAAATGAGACAGTGTAGGGCCACGTCAGCGCTGCAGCGCCCACACCATAGGGTCGCGACGCCATGACCTAATACTCTCGAATTTTAGGCCAGACCCAATATCAAACCCTAATCCGATTTGACCTAATTTTTCACCTATAAATACAGACCTACACTTCATTATTCATGACACTTGATTTTTATATCATTATTCTAAGTCTTAGAGACTCAGAATCAAAACACTCTCTCGAACCTCTGCCGAATTTCCTAGCTTTCCAAAGGAGGAATAAATTGAAGCTTGGAGCTTGCGATCGAAAGGGCATTCGCGTGCGCACCCAAAGTTGATAAAGATTGCAGATATTGTAAACATGTAAGTACCATTCAAGTCTTATGTTAACAGTCTAAAATTATCCTATAGTCAAACAGTTCTACGTTTGTTGGATTTGAAACAAGTTTTAAATATCCGCTTCGTACAACAACCCAACAAAAACCCTACAAGATGGACTCTACCATCCTTCCGAGTCAAGAAAAGAAAACCAAGTTTGCTCACCTATGAGCCTCCTTAAAGTAACAACTTTATTGCCACTTTATTTTTGCCTTTTCTTAATAGAATAGGATTATTTTAGATCTGTTCTAGGCAGCCTACGCTGTTGTAAAGAAGGTAAGGCTACAACCTCCTTCTCAAATCTTGAGTTCAAGTGGCTATAAAATCATGACTCGTTTGAAGAAAAAAAACCTAAGCTTTAGGAGAAACTTCTTGTACCCCAACTCAAGATCAAAATAAGAAAAGAATAGGGTTAATACATACCCAACCCCTTAAGTTTCAGGATATTTTATGTAGACACTCAAACTAAGCCTGTTTCAATCAAATACCTTAACACCTAATAACATGTTTCAATTAGACATTTTCAATTCAAATTTTCAAAAAAATAATTGTGTATATTTTCATTCGTCTATTAGGTAGTTAAGTTAATCACATAAAATATGGCATCTCCTTTAATTATACACATCCACCTCAATAAGGCGTAAAATTCTAGGTACTTAATTTCTACTTGAACTTGATGCGTATAATTAAAGGAGGTGACATATTTTATGTAGTCAACCTAATTACCTAATAGACGAATGAAAATGCACCAAATGTGTTTTTTGAAAATTTGAATTGAAAATGGCTAATTGAAACACGTTATTAGATGTTGAGATGTTCCGTCGAAACATGCTTAGTTTGAATATGCAATAAGACAAATATGTGTTTGTTAACGGAAAAGGACCGCTCATTCTTATCATGTTATTCAATGACTTACTAATAATAAAGCAGTCAAGTCTAGTATTATAATGAGACTTTAGAATTTAAATCATTGATACATAGTTGGCAAGCTTAGTGAGTCAAGTCTACGTGTGTAAGGAGCAGGAAGAAGTAAGATATATGCAAAGTTTGTTTGTGAGTCGTCTTTAATTTTTATATGCGTAAATGGGACTAAAACCCTTCTTCTACGCATCTTGTGCACGACACATGAATTATAGCTTGTTGACTTGGTTGAGATCAATGTAGTCTCTAGCTAACATGCATGTTAACCATTTAATTTGATTGATGAGTGATCTTAAGGAAATCAATGGGCTCACTCCTTAACTCTCAGCTTGCCGTAAGGAAATTTATTATTGGCATGAAAGAATTCGACAAAGACTGAAATAATCGATACAAGTCTATATATATTATACAAATTAACAATATACACAAATAATATTAATTATAAAATGAACATTCATATTATTGTGTATTTAGTAATTTGACACTCAAAAATACTTTTTAGAAAGATTGAACATAGATCTTGAACGGAAAAGTGCAACTGCTTTGTATGAACGGGGTGGGCTTATAGTATTGAGTTTGGGAATCAATCATTTTTTTCTTATGCAACAAATAAACATGTACAATCTGGGAAATTATTACTTGCAGTATAAGTATTAAACTGAACCTATATTTTCTTTTAAAAAAGATCAGAATCTTGAACCAATTAAATTTGAATGTTGGACCTGCTCTTATAGTATAAAACCTTGAGCCGATAGTGAAAAGTTCAATCGACACATGCAAATTTTGCAGATAAGTAGGGAGTATACGTACTGAGTGAATAACGGAAAAGAGCTTAGCCCAACTTCTATGTTCTTAACATGCTAAAAACAAGAAGAAGAAGTGCTAGTACATGCATGTTATCATAAATTCATGAATTATCCAGTACTTACTAACGCCCAATATACTTACAAAATCACCAGGGGAGACACCAAGCTGATCAGAAAGAGCAGATGCAAGCTTCACACATCTTCCATGTAACTCTTGCCATGAATAGCTTATATTTCCATGAATTAGGGCTACCTTTCTGCGGTAAACAAATTCAGCACGTTCCAAAAAACTTAGAGGTGTCAATGGTACGTGGTTTGCAGGGCAAAGTACCAAGCCCTCCATGTTTTTCTCTCACGTTTGTCGACAAGTTACTCCAGACTAGCTTGCTATTCTACTCTCTATATATAGGAGTAACTATATACTATTACTACGGATATCAAAATTATAAGTGATAGAATATTATCATATCTTTTATATTAGGTAATTCCTATGGACTTTTCCCATTGGTAATAAGTCTCAAGTCTATTCTATTTTTCTTCATTCAACACTTTCATTATGACACAATTTGAAAAGAATATTAAATGTTTTCAATGTCACAGTGAGAGGGAATTCGATAATAATTGAAAGAGAATAATCTCCTGATTGTTTTCATTAATGTCAAAGGTATATATACATGATATACAATATTTAATTTATGGAAATTAAATCTACATTTTTCTAATACAAGACTACTACCATAATTACATATGTATAAGACTTCTAATAATTACAAGAAAATATATGTGTATATACATGTAATATACACGGCACATGCACATATATTCTTTCACACCCCGCAGTCATAAAGGACGGTTGTCGTACGTTGAGACTGTTCCTAAAATCTTCAAACAGAACTAAGGGAAGACCCTTAGTAAAGATGTCAGCAATTTGGTACCGTGAAGGGACATGCAAGATACATACTTATCCACGAGCTATCTTTTCGCTCACAAAGTGAATATCCATCTCGATATGTTTAGTGCGCTGACGTTGGACTGGATTTTCAGAGAGATATACCTCACTAACATTATCGTAGTAGACTAAGGTAGTTTTCTGAATAGGAAAGTGAAGCTCTAATAGGAGGTTACACAACCAACAGGACTCAGACACCACATTGACTACCCCTCAATACTCTGCCTCCGCACTGGATCGCAATAAAGTAGCCTGACGTTTAGCCGACCAAGAGACCAAGTTATGACCAAGAAACATACAATAACCAGATGTCGAACGTCTGGTATCTGGACATCCACCTCAATCAGCATTTGTATAAGACACGAGAGTAGATACGGAGAATGGATATAAATGCAAACCATAATCAAAAGTGTCCTGAATGTAACACACAATGAGTTTGAGAGCGTGCATGTGTTCGTCCCTCGGATAATGCATAAATAAACATACATGTTGCACTGCATAAGTAATATTGGACCTCTTGAATGTAAGATACTGAAGAACTCATGCAAGACTACGATAGTGGGAGGGATCATCGTAAGGTGTGCTAGAATTAGCACTCAACTTCGGTTTGGTATCAACCAGAGTAGGAGAGGACTTACATGATAACATGTCAGCCCGTTCAATAATCTCAGCTACATACTTCCTCTGGGATAAAAATAGACCACTTGCATGACAAATTACAACTATACCCAAAAAATAACTCAAAGGCCCCGAGTCTTTCATAGCAAATTCGGAGCTAAGAAGAGATATGATAGACTTGCGTAGTTTATCAGAAGAGGCAGTCAATATAATATCATTCACATATAACAGAATGTATGCCAGAAAAGTACCACGATGTTAGATGAACAGAGAATGATCAGACTTGCTGTGAGAAAACCCAATAGTAGACACCTAATTTGTAAACCTTTTGTACCAGGCCCAAGGTGTCTGTTTTAGCCCATATAAGGACTTCTTCAGCAAACAAACATGGTTAGGATTATTAGGGTCCCTGAAACCCAAGGGTTGATGCATGTATACCGTTTCCTTGAGATCACCGTGTAAGAATGCATTTTTCACGTTCAGTTGATGAATGGGCCAAGTTTTGGAGAGAGCCAGACTGAGAACATTGTGAATAGTTGTCGGTTTGACCACTGGACTAAATGTCTCTCCATAATCCATGCCAACCTATTGAGTTTTACCATCACCTACAAGACGGGTCTTATGCCTCTCAAAACAACCGTCAATTTTTTCCTTATGAGTAAAATTCCATATAGAATGAATCACATTAACACCAGGCAGACGGGGCACCAACTCCCACATCTTATTTTCAATAAGAGCATTATATTCATTGTCCATGGCCATTTTCCAATTCGGGTCATGAAGGACAGACACTTAGTTATGTAGAAGGGGTGATTTAGTGACATTAGAATTTAGATTAAAATATTATTTTGGTTTAAAGATACCCCATTGGCTATGCGTAATGGGCATTTCACTCAGAATTGAAGTGGACCAGACCTGGGTCGGTGTAGTGATGTCACGAGATTGGCCAGCAGGTCGTGGGCCTGCTGGCCGATAGTGTAACATCCCGTAATTTTGGGCTATGGTTTGAGCACCTAAACGTAGGCAAGTTGACCCGGACCTCAGGAAATTTATGTTATGTTTACATATGCTAATAAAGAGATTAGTATATAAAAGGATAAAATCCTTAAATAATTATGAATGTAACAAGTGAGACGACGGGGATCAAAAATAAATTTGGTGCGTGCATAAAGAGGTTATGGACTAGTGTCATATCACACAAATTATGACATTGAATATATGAAGGTCTTATAAGTTATTGAGATTTAAGTGAATTGGGATCACGAAATTAATTATGTATGTGATTGATTAATTGAGGGATTAATTAATTTTGATGGGGGACAAGACTAAGTGGGGGTTATGCACGTGTAGTCTTCAAAATTAATCCTAAGTGACTAAGCCTAAGTAGACTAAAGGGTGGCAGCTTGTGAAGCTGGCCAGCGATTTGGGGTTAATATTAATATGAAGTTGAAAACCCACAAAGTAAGTAGTAGTATTAAAACACTTCCGTCCAAGCAATTCTATGTTGTGCTCTGGAAATTCATAAGTAGTAATGTTGTTAACATAGCAGCCACGTTGCTTCTACTTTAGTGAAACGAAGGTACGTTAAGGCAAATTATTTCTTTCTTTTGGCATGTTTCATGTAACGAAATATAACCGTGATATTGTTCCATAAATTATTCTACTCCTAGTGGTTAAGAATATTCATGTTATTGATTCCTATGTTAAAAGCATGTCTAAAAATGTTCTTAAGTCCTTATTGAGACATACGGAAAAGATGGTGATATTCACAGTGTTAGCCAAAGGGGCAAGGATATTATGTCATCCGATAAGTTCGGAATGTTTCATTGTCATTCATGCATATATACATATAATATATTAGATCGGGTTGCACGTTCCGCAATACTAACATATAATGGATCGGGTTGCACATTCCGCAACACTAACATATAATGGATCGGGTTACACGTTCCGCAACACTAATATATAATAGATCGGGTTGCACGTTCCGCAACACTAACATATATTGGATCGGGTTGCACATTCCTCAATACTAACATATAACGGATTGGGTTTCACGTTTCGCAACACTAACATATATTGGATCGGGTTGCACGTTCCGCAACATATATATACTTATATATATACATATTACATTTGAATTGTGCATAACACTTAGGCATATGTATTAAGGCCCTCAGAGGCATTTATTACTGGTCAGTTGTTTCTGTTTCAGTTATTGTTATATCCATGTTATGCTATTATTCATGCATGACATACTCAGTACATCAGTTGTACTGACGTCCCTTTTGTCGGGGGACGTTGCGTTTCATGCCCGCATGTTCACGTAGACATGACGATGATCCACGTTAGTAGGTTGCTGACTCAGCGGATTTTGGAGCACTCCCTTTGTTTCAAAGTGTCGGTCTAATTTTGGTACGGTATGTTTTTGCATGTGTGTATGGGTATGGCAGGGCCCTGGCCCGACCTTTTGGTTGTTGTATACTCTTTAGAGGCTTGTAGACATGTGTCATGTGTGTACTAATTTTGTGTGGCCTTGTCGGCCTTGGTATATAAATAAGTTGGGTTTTCTGGTTAAGATTTTCCATAATCTTTTTTGTCTTAGTCCATATTTAATTATGATTAGGTGATGACTGTACGATTGGTGGTACCCGACGGGTGGGATCCGGGTGCCCGTCGCGGCCCTTCGGTTTGGGTCGTGACAAACTTGGTATTAGAGCATGTATGTCCTAGGGGGTCTACGAGCCGTGTCTAGTAGAATCTTGTTTATGGGTATGTTGTGTACCATACTTATAAACAGGAGGCAACCGGACATTTAGGGATTATTTCTATTCTTTCATCTCACAAATCGTACAGTAGAGCTGAGTATAAGCATTTCATTCCTAATCCGTATCGTGTTTATGATTCCTGCGATGCCTACCGCAAGGAAGAAGTTCAAGAGTATGAGGGCGTTAGATACAGTTGCAGGCGAAGGTACCAACCGATTGCCATCCGCTAGCGAGGGCCAGAGTGAGACCCTCGGTGTGACTTTTTCATATGATTCCCCCAGTTCACCACCATCGGAGGAGATTAGTAAATCTACAGTACCCTCAGTTCCTCCACTTGGTACTCCAGATGTGGATCTTGATATGCGAAGTTTTGTACAGTTATTGACACGATTGGTGGCCGCTCAGGCCCAACGTCAGATTCCTAGTCCTTCGGATAGAGCTACTAGTGCTAGAGCTCGAGATTTCATTAATTTAGACCCTCCGGTATTCACGGCATCAGACCTGAACGTAGACCCGTAGAATTTTTTGGATCAGATACAACGTACCTTGCGGGTGATGGATGCTACCGATACTGAGTCGGTAAAGTTTGCTTCGTATAGACTGCGGGATGTCGCAATGACTTTGTATGAGACATGGGAGCAATCTAGGGGATCCCGTGCTCCACTAGCGGGATAGAGAGAATTTTTAGAGACCTTCTTATGACATTTTTTGCCAGTCGAGCTTCGACAGGCCAGGCAGGACAGGTTCCTACGTCTTGAGCAGGGCAGTATGAGTGCTCGAGAATATAACTTGCAGTTTAATTCATTAGCTAGATATGCTCCTACGATTATATCGGAGATGAGTGACCAGGTACATAGGTTTGTTATCGGCTTAGGATCGCACTTGATCAACGAGTGTACAATGTCTTCTTTGAATCCGGATATGGATATTGCTCGCATTCAGGCTTATGCACAGAAGTTGAAGGATCGTAAGAGGCAACAACGGATAGATCGAGAACGTGATAAGGGCCAGCATAAGAGGGCTCGATCCGTAGGTGATGTGAGGGAGTTCAGAGGTGGGCCCAGGCCACACTTTATAGGCTCCCATTTTACCCAGCAGCTAGTGCATCATTATCATTTTCGAGGTCAAGGGTTGATCAGTTTATTCAATCGGGACCAGGTCAGAGTTCACAAGAATCAGAGTCTTATTACATAGAGGATTCTATTCAAATGATATCGTCGTTGGCTTGATGCAAGCAGTGTGGTAGGGCTCATACATGGTCATGCCAATAGAGAGAAAGGGTGTGTTATTCTTGTAGTGAACCTGGTCATATTAGGCGAGACTGTCCGACGGGAGGTGAAGGTGTTAGGGCAAAGCCAGTCGGATCTGCAGCAGCTTCATCACATTCAGTACGCCCGTCATGTCAAGGTCAGTAAACATTAGAGGCAGTGGAAGAGGCCAGAACCGTGCTTATGAGTTGATGGGATGACAGGATCAGGAGTCCTTACCTGAGGTTATTACAGGTACATTATCGATCTTTTCACATAATGTGTATGCTTTATTAGATCCAGGCTCCAATCTATCATATATCACCCCTTTTATTGCATGTAAATTTGGTAATGAACCTGAGTTGATAAGAGATTCATTTGTGGTATCTACGCCAGTTGGTGAGTCGGTAGTTGCTAGACGGGTCTATCGGAATTGTGTAATATTAATTTGTAGCCATCAGACCCTAGCAGATTTGGTAGAATTAGAAATGGTTAATTTTAATGTTATCATGGGCATGGATTGGCTGGCATCATGCTACGCTAACGTTGATTGTCGAACAAAGATTGTTAGATTTCAATTTCCAGGCAAGCCAGTTCTTGAATGGAACGGTAATACGGCGATGTCAAAAGGTAGGTTTATTCCATACCTTAAGGCAAGGAAGATAATCTCCAAAGGTTGTATATACCATCTTGTTCGGGCTAGAGACGTCGATGTCGAACCACCTACTTCTCAATCAATTCCGGTGGTTAATAAGTTTCTCGATGTATTTCCAGACGAACTTCCAGGCCTTCCTCCTGAAAGGGAAATTGAGTTCGGTATAGACGTATTGTCAGACACTCAGCTGATATTTATTCCTCCTTATAGAATGGCTCCAGCCGAGTTGAAAGAATTAAAGGAGCAATTAAAGGATCTTCTTGAAAAATGATTTATTATGCCTATCATATCTCATTGGGGTGCGCCGGTATTTTTCGTACGAAAGAAAGATGGCTCGTTACGGATGTGTATCGACTATCGGCAGCTGAATAAAGTCACTATAAAAAACAAGTACCCTCTTCCCAGAATTGATGATTTGTTTGACCAGTTACAAGGTGAAAGATGTTTTTCAAAGATCGGCCTAAGGTCAGGGTACCATCAGCTAAGGGTTAAGAGGAAGGACATTCCGAAGACGGCTTTCAGGACAAGGTATGGGCACTTCGAGTTCATAGTAATGTCATTTGGACTCACAAATGCACCAGCAGCATTTATGGATCTAATGAACATCGTGTTTTGCCCATTTCTGGATGTATTTGTGATAGTATTTATAGATGATATTCTAGTTTATTCTCACTTGGAAGCAAAGCATGTGGATCATTTACGAAAAGTACTACAGATGCTCCGGAATTATAAGTTGTATGCAAAGCTCTCCAAGTGTGAATCTTGGTTGAATTCAGTGGCTTTCCTTGGTCATATAGTGTCAGACGGGGGTATAAGAGTTGACACTCAGAAAATTAAAGCGGTGAAGAATTGGCCGAGGCCTACGACTCCATTAGAGGTTCGTAGCTTTCTGGGCTTAGCTGGCTATTATAGAAGGTTTGTAGAAGGGTTTTCTACCATATCAGCACCATTAACAAAGTTGACACAAGAAGATATAAAATTCCAGTGGTCCGATGCATGTGAGCGAAGTTTCCAAGAGTTAAAGGACAGACTAACATCGACACTAGTCCTTACTCTTTCAGAGGGTCCGGAAGGCTATGTTATGTATTGTGATGCCTCGGGAGCAGGTCTGGGATGCGTACTAATGCAACATGGTAAAGTGATTTCCTATGTTTCAAGGAAATTAAGAAAACATGAGAAAAACTATCTGACACACGATTTGGAGTTGGCTGCAGTAGTCTATGCACTGAAGATTTGGCGGCATTGCTTGTATGGTGTTCATGTAGACATTTTCACAGATCATAAAAGTCTGCAATACATATTCAAACAGAAAGAGTTGAACTTAAGGCAAAGAAGATGACTTGAATTATTGAAGGATTATGATATGGACATCTTATATCATCCTGGTAAAGCTAACGTTGTAGCAAATGCGCTCAGTCGTAAGTCGATGATCATCTCCATGCCGATGCAAGTCAAAAGGAATGAGTTAGTAAGAGAGCTCCATCAATTAGCTAATTTGGGAGTTCGACTAATGGATTCGGATGACAATAGTTTTGTGATTCAGAATGTGTCAGAATCATCCCTTATATCGGAAGTTAAGGAACGTCAATGGGAAGACCCCAGTTTGAGAAAAATCTGAAAAGTATTCAACGGAAGAAGACCACGACCTTTGAGATGGACGAACATGAGATTCTCAGGCACCAGGGCCATTTATGTGTTCCAAATATAGCAGGATTACGAGATGGAATTATGTCGGAGGTCCATTTCTCACGATATTCTATTCACCATGGATCTACTAAAATGTATCATGATCTCAAGAGCATTTATTGGTGGAACGATATGAAGAGGAGCGTGGCGGAATTTATAGCTCAGTCTCCTAATTATCAGCAAGTAAAAATAGAACACCAAAAGCCAGGTGGCTTGACTCAGAACATTGAGATTCCGATGTGGAAATGGGAAATAATTAATATGGATTTAATTACAGGTTTACCTTGCTCTTATCGTAAGTTTGATTCTATTTGGGTGATTGTTGATAGATTGACCAAATCAGCTCATTTCTTGCCAGTCAAAACTACCTACACATCCGAGGATTACGCGAAGTTGTATGTTAAGAGATTGTTCGTCTCCATGGTGTGCCTATTTCTATTATATCTGACCGAGGTGCACAGTTTACAGCTAACTTCTGGAAGTCATTTCAAAAAGGTTTAGGCACTCAAGTTAATCTTAGCACAACTTTCCATCCTCAGACAGACAGACAAGTCGAGCGTATGATTCAGACGCTCGAGGACATGCTACGATCTTGTGTATTAGACTTTAAGGGAAGTTGGGATAACCATTTATCTCTTATTAAGTTCGTGTACAATAACAATTATCATGCTAGTATTAAAATGGCTCCATATGAGGCTTTGTACGGATAGAGATGTAGATCTCCTATCGGATGGTTCGAGGTAGGCAAATCAGAGTTATTTGGGCCTGATCTAGTACACTAAGCCATAGAGAAGGTGAAGTTGATTCAAGAACGACTGTTAACCTCTCAGAGTCGTTAGAAGTCGTATTCAGATGTGAGACGGCGAGACTTGGAGTTTCAGGTAGATGATTGGATTTTCTTGAAGATTTCGCCTATGAAGGGTGTAATGAGATTCAGGAAGAAGGGAAAGCTCAGTCCAAGGTATATTAGGCCATATCGTATAATTTGAAGAATCGGCCAAGTAGCTTACGAGTTGGACTTGCCTTCGGAGTTGGAGTTTGTTCATCCGTCTTTCCATGTTTCCATGTTGAGAGCATGTGTTGGAGATCCTTCCCGAGTTGTGCCGATTGATGATGTGATGATTACGGAAAATTTATCTTATGAAGAGGTTCATGTTACTATCCTATCCATAAGTTGAGGACTAAAGAAGTAGCCTCCGTGAAAGTTCTGTGGCGAAATAAAAATGTGGAAGAGTTGACATGGGAGGCGGGAGAGGAAATGATGCACAAATATCCACATTTATTCCAGACTAACGTCGAGATTCCAAGAGAAGCATAATGTGAGTTCTATTTTCATGCTACAAGTCTGATGTGGATATAGTAATGTATGTGATAATATATGATTATGTGAACAAGTAGTTGTATTCGCTGGTTACGCAACAAAGATTAGATGTCACTCCAACATCCGAGGACGAATGTTTCTAAGGGGGGAAGGATGTAACATCCCATAATTTTGGGCGATGGTTTGAGCACCTAAACGTTGGCAAGTAGACCGGGGCATCGGAGAATTTATGGTATGCTTACATATGCTAATAAAGAGATTAGTACATAAAGGGATAAAACCCCGAAATAATTGTGAACGTAACAAGTGTGACGACGGGGATCAAAAATAAATTTGGTGCGTGCATAAAGAGGTTATGGACTAGTGTCATATCACATAAATTATGACATTGAGTTTATGAAGGTTTTATAAGTTATTGAGATTTAAGTGAATTGGGATCACGAAATTAATTATGTGTGATTGATTAATTGGGGGATTAATTAATTTTGGTGGAGGGACAAGACTAAGTGGGGACGTATGAGGACAAGAAAACCGAAAAGATATGTCATTAACATTACAAAATTCCCTAAACGACTCATTATCAAATTTCCTTCCATTATCACATTGAATGTTTTTAGTTTTCCGTTCAAATTGGGTATGGATGAATGCTCTAAACGATAGGAATGTGGAATAAACTTGAGACATTTTAGACAACGGAAAGGTCCACAAAAAATTAGAATAATCATCCAAAAAGAACACATAATAACGATGTCCCAAAGAGCTCAAAACGGGAGATGTCCACAAATCACTATGAATAATATCAAATGACATCAAAGCACTAGAACTGGAAGCAACAAACAGTAATTTAACATGTTTTCCAAGCGGACAAGAAGGACAAATATTAGTACTACGCGTACTATTACACTCAATAAAATTAATGCTCCCGGAAAGAAAGGTGCTAAAGCATAAAACGTTAATGGTGTGGCTGGACTTGTAGTAGTGGCGACGGCGATGGGATAGAGCTCAACCCGACTATTACATCGCATTAGAGGTATCCTCGTCGTGAAATCCTTTACAGAAAATCCAAAAGGGTCAAAGTCAACAGAAATCCAATTATCGGTTGTAAATTTCCTAACATACACCAAATTTTTAATTAAGTGAGAAGCATGAAAGACATTTCTCAAGGCTAAATGTGGGTTCGGGGGAGATAAATTTGTGTGACCACAACCACGAATTGGAATTGAATTACCATTACCAACAATTACGCCATGATTTTTGCTCAAATTGAAATAAGATGAGAGATTACCTGGTTCGGACGTCATGTGAGAAGTAGCATCAGTGTCCATATACCAATTTGCATCCGGAGGATTTAATCCAAGTGTATGCATTGCTGCCTCGATATCCGTGTGTGTCGGGACTGCTGCTTCTGGGCCCGCAGCCGCGAAGGCCTGCTGAGGCCGAGGCCCAAGCAGGACAGCCTGCTGCCAGACCGCATTGTTCATCGGCACAGGCTGCTGCCACTGCTGGCCATTGTTAGGCCTGGCCCAGTTTGCCGAAGGGAATGGCACGCTGGCCTAAGGCATTGCCCAGGGTCACTGCCCAGCGGCCCAAGCCTGCTGCCATGGGTTCAGTGGCCCGGTCCCCTGTCTGCCGCCACTGCATGCTGGTCGTCCGCCACTGCCGCCACAGCTGCCACCCTTGTCGCCGCCACGGCCGCCACAACAATTGTTTTTATGGTTTTGACCCTTTTTGCCACCCCCGTTATTACGGTTTTGACCATAAATTTTGGAGAACAATTTAGAGTCATTCGTTTCACGAGACATGGCCACCATCATGACGAAATTGGCTCTGGTAGCCGCCTTTTTAGCTAAACCTGCTTCTTCTAAAGTGAGCATGGAACGTGCTTAGTAGAACAATGAGAGAGGATTGCTTTGACAGAGGAGAGTTCCAACGCCATTATACGCCTCGGAGAGGCCTGCAACCATCTGAAGAACAAGACGATCATTAGTGACAGGCGCACCAACGCTTTTGAGTTGATCCGACAACTCCTTGAGCCTTTGACAATAGGCTGAGACATTCGGAAAATCCTCCATATTTATGTGGGAGAAATCCTGCTCAAGGGTCACGACACGGGAATTTTTATTGTCCTGGAATATATCACGTAACCTATTCCAAGCTTCCATTGCCGTAGCATCGGGTTCTATAATTGCCTGTAAGAGATCTATAGAGATGGTGGAATAGATTCATTGAAGGACCGTAGCATCAAAAGTTGCCCACAACTCAATTTCATCATCCATGGAAGACACATTCTCCTTGCCTTTTTCCGGTGGGACGATGTGATGGAGGACTCTACTAGACTGGGCGTGAATTTTAAACAGTTCTGTCCATGTCGCGTATTGGACGTTTTCCATCTCAAGAATAATAGGAATATTGTTCTTGATATTGGAGACTGCAAGGCAGGATGACATGTGTTCTTTGTGATAGACATGATGGAGGAACAAGAGGAGAATGAGGGATTCAGAAATTTTTTTTGAAGGGAAGTGGGTGATCGGCCGGAATCTTAGGAGAATTTTGGAGAAGGAAAATTTTCCCTAGACTGCTGATACCATGAAAGAGAATAATCCCTTGATTATTTTCATTAATGTCAAAGGTATATATACATGATATACAATATTTAATTTATGGAAATTAAATCTACATTTTCCTAATACAAGACTACTACATTTTTCTAATACAAGACTACTACCATAATTATACATGTACAAGACTTCTAATAATTACAAGAGAATATATGTGTATATACATGTAATATGCACAACACATGCACATATATTCTTTCAATAATCAATTCAAATTTTTCTGCGCCAATCACAACCTTGTTTTTCATTTTTCCTATCCCCACACCTCTTCACAAAATGGTAAAGTTGAACGAAAAATTAGAACCATAAACAACTTAGTTCGTGCCCTCCTTGCTCACGCTTTTATACCCCATATTTTTGGCATTATGCTCTATCAATGGGAACCTATCTCTTGAACATTCTCCCAAACAAGTCTCATACTCAAGTTTTCTATCTTCGAAATCCTTCCTATAAGCATTTACGAACTTTCAGATGTCTGTGCTACCCCCTCCATCCTTCCACACAAATCAACAAGATGCAACCTAGGTCTACTCCGTGTGTATTTCTTGGTTACCCCATAATCATCGAGGTTAGAACTGTTACGACTTGTCCAGTCGAAAAATAATCATTTCTCGGCATGTCATATTTGACGAGTCCTACTTCCCGTTTGCCAAGCTCCATTCTTTGCCTCCGGATTTCTATGACTTCTTAAATGATGGCCTAAATCCCCTCTTTGTTCACCATTTGCAAAATCTGTCGCCGCCATCACTGGAGCCCCTGCCTACTCCCCATCACCGTCTCGGGTGGGTCACCTTACCTAGACACGGGACACTGCCAAACCATCTCGATCTCGGTTCCGGCTTAGGTTATGGATCTTTCTGACCCCGCCCTTGCTCTTCTCAACTTGTGGCACCACCTCACCATCCCGATCCTCTTAGCCCACCTCCAGTCCAGTCTTCCCCCGTCCTGCCCGAGCCAACCCAACCCCCCGCAGTACCCCTACGGATAATGGAAACCTATGTTATGCACGACATTTCCAAACCCAAATGGCAATTTAATTTGTCGACTTTGGTTGCCCCTTCACCTCTTCTTCTTCATCGCAACCCGAAAAATGCATTGTCCGATCCTAATTAGAAATTTGTCATAATGGACGAATATAATGCTCTTATTGAAAATAAGATGTGGGATCTAATGCCCCGTCCTTCTGATGCTAACGTTATTCGTTCTATATGGATTTTTAGACATAAAAAGAAATTTGATGGTTCTTTTGAGAGGCACAAGGCCCGTCTTGTAGGTGACGACAGGTCTTAATAAGTGGGTGTCGATTGTGATGAAACTTTCAGTCCGGTGGTGAAACCGGCAACTATTTAGACCGTTCTTAGTATTGCTTTGTCCAAATTATGGCCTATTCATCAACTTGACGTCAAAATGCTTTCTTGCATAGGTCCATCATGAAACCGTATACATGCATCAGCCTATGGGATTCAGAGATCTGGCTCATCCAGATTGTGTGTGTCTTTTGAAGAAATTGCTCTATAGACTGAAACATGCTCCTCATGCATGGTACTAACGGTTTGCTGATTTTGTATCCTCTATCGAATTTTCACATAGCAAATCTGATCACTCACTTTTCATCTATATCAAGGGTAATAATATGACATACATTCTGTTATATATTGATGACATCATCCTAACTACATCTTCTGATGCACTTCGCCGATCCATTATGTCACTTCTTGCCTCTGAGTTTGCTATGTAGGATTTGGGCCCACTAAGCTATTTTTTGGGCATTGATATTATGAGACATACAGGTGAATTATTTCTTTGTCAAAGGAAGTACGCCGAAGAGGTTCTTGACCGAGCAGGCATGACGTCTTGCAAACCGGCCCACACACCGGTGGACACTAATTCCAAACTCAATACCTCTTTTGGGTTCTCTGTATGCCGACCCGACTCACAATAGCAGTTTAGCAGGAGCGTTGTAGTATCTCACTTTCACGAGACTAGATATATCCTATGGCATGCAACAAATATGCTTACTTATGCACAACCCGATGGATGAACATATGAATGCCTCAAACGTATTTTGTGATATGTACAAGGTACTCTTCATTTCGGCTTACACATGTACAAGTCCTCACTCTCTGGTCTCACATCTTATTCTGATATTGACTGGGATGGATGTCCTGACACTGGTCGATCCACGTCGGGTTACTATGTGTTCCTCGGAGATAACTTGCTTTCTTGGTCTTCTAAAAGACAACCTACTCTGCCTCGATCCAGTGCCGATGTTGAGTACAGAGGTGTAGCAAATGTTGTTTCTGAGTCTTGTTGGATACGTAACCTTCTACTTGAGCTTCACTTCCGAATCCATAAGGCTACATTGGTTTACTGTGGTAATGTAAGTGCGATATATCTTTCTAGCAATCCCGTTCAACATCAGCACACTAAACACGTTGAAATTGATATTCACTTTGTACTGAGAAAGTTGCTCGTTGACAAGTTCGTGTTCTTCATGTTCCTTTCCGATATCAGATTGCTGACATATTTATTAAAGGACTTCCGCGCATACTCTTTGATTCCGAGTCAGTTTAAGCATATGAGAACCTCCCGCTTCAACTGCTGGGGTGTGATAGAATATTACCATATCTTATATATCTTTTATATTAGGTAAATTTATATTTCGATTGTAATTAGGAAGATTAGTTACCTAATTTGTAGCCATATAAATAATTATGTAACACTATATACCTTGTATATAATAATTAATGAAAATGAGGTAACATATTCCTTTAATCCGTGCTAATTAAAAACATGAGAGTTTTTTCTCTCTTTCATATTGGACAACTAACGTATGCACAATATTCTTTATTTTTGTAATTGCCACCTAATGTTTGCATATTCTTTTATTTGCACCAATTTTATATGTCTTCAACATACCCTTTATTAGTTTAGATTCCCCTAGTGTATATGCTAATATGCACCACATTTTCTTTTTTTTGGGAATTGAAAAATATACTTATCTATTTCATTTTATGAGACACACACTTGCTCACCGAAAGTTTGCACCAATTACTTCTGACGTTGTAAGAACCAGTATTCAACAGCCCAACACCTTTTTTGGAGTTGTAATTGCCTACCACTTTAGTACTCTAATATTTTATACCTACATTACAAGTTAATGTTGTGCGCATGATGCAATGTAGAAAAAGTTAATTAATTTTAAATTCCTCAAGATCATAACTGCGCGTTTGGCGTGGTTAAATGAGTCGGACATATACTTTAAGGAATACTTGAAAGAAAATAAAGCTCTAAAGTTTGGCTAAGACCCTGCCAAGGATAAAAATAGATAATGACTTCATCGTCATTCATCAAGCTGATTGCTTGCTTAGTTCTGTCATTATCAATAATACAAACTTCGTTAAGCTGATTGCTTTGCTTAGTTCCGTAATCATCAATAACATACAAATTATATATGCAAAACCGAGTAATATCCCACTGTTGAAATACATATACTTAATTATATATATGGATCTAAGGTTGACCTTAATTATAACAGTGTGCTATACGTATCTTAGATCTGCCAATGCTTAGTTAAAAAGATCAATTTGATGGAGAATCTTTTTGCGCATTTAATTTTATTACATACTATCCTACCAGGTAATCAATTTTATTATCTTATACTTGTAATGAGAGAGTTTAATTCATTTACGACTATCGTGGCTCTGCTTGTGAGTGCTACGTACAATAGATAAAGGTAGATAAAGGTAAAAACTTACTTACGTATGGTGTTTAAATCAATAAGTGCATGATGTGTGTTTGAACATATGCAATAATCACTTAATAATGATTATTTTGTGTATAATTTTACTTTATCAAATCCTTTAATCAAGATAATTTGAATTGGTCTGATACAAATACTCGTACACGTAAATTTTTATCCAGGAGAAGTTCTTACTCTCTCAGTGCTTATTTTCATCGAAAACGGCCATTTAATGATTTTTTTTAAAGTAAAATCAAAGTACTTGTTATTGGAAATGAAATGTAATAAAAAGGAAATATATGATGTTGTGAGTTTAGGATCAGATTACTTCGCGAGTCCCTAATTTTCAGCATGTAGATGGAGGGTTTGAACACCAAAATAGTATCCAATTACCCCTCTCCTATATATACCCTAAAAAGAAGAAGGGTGACTTACACATTTGGCCGGTCGATCAAAAATATATAATTAGTTCGCTAGTTAAATATACAAAATATATACTATTATGTATAAAAATATATATATATGTTATGTATATTAAACACTAATATATGAAATATATATATTTCCAGACTATTATTTTGATCAACGACTATTTGTCTCAATTTCTCCAAAAACAAAAGGTCAAATGTTGACATGTTGTGCAGCCAAAAAGCTTGGGCTGAATTTGAATTGGGTTTAAACGTTGATGATAATTGGGCCAATATTTTAGAAGAATTCTATCTGTGGTAACAGATGCTGGCCCACAATAGATATTGGTGTATACAATATGAATATAACCTATTCTTATTCGGGATCGTTACATAAATCGCCGGTCTGAATGTCCTCATGCATCTAAATACAAGTGATGAAAAACTGTTCACGGTTAACTGGGTGAAAAATATGAATATTTGCTCGATCCAACCCATTTAAAATGGGTCCAATATGAGTCAACACATACTATCCACTTAAAATATGAATAACTTAATGGGTGAAATGAATAAAACGCACAACTTTAGTAAAACAAGTTTCTTAAAAATGAGGAAAAATGACTTCCCTAATAACATTAGGGAAAACAAGTCCCACAAGTTGCATTTCACCAACCACCCCCACCATCCAACTCCCCCCCCCCCAATCCCCTCCAAAAAAAAGTTTTTTTTAAAGCTTTTAAAAAAAAATTAATTATTTTCTACACCACTCAACCCCACCCCCACGCTCCAAAAAATCAATTTTTCTTTTTAAAAAGTTTTAAAATTTTCCATTTGTTTTTATAACCCCCCAATAAATTTAATTTTTTTAAAAAGGTTTTATTTTAATTTTCTACATCATCCACCCACCCTCCCCCCTATCTTATTCAGTCCCGAATTTTGTAATTTCATCGTTCCGTCATCCAACATACTTCTATCTAAGTGATTTCATACCTTACTACTCCCTCGTATATTTTATTTTACTTAATTTATAAAAACTTATAAAAAATGGTCATACATAGGAACGATTTTTGGTTAGTCGTTGAAGATGAGCTTCTCAAGTTCGAGTGAAGAATTTTCCCCATAATTTTTTTTTATTTCTTTTTCAAGTAAAATGCATTATCCAAAATAACTTCAACTTCCAAATACCATTATTCAATTTTTTTAAAAAATATTTTTTATTTAAATTTCAACCAAATCTATATCCAAACGCTATTGTCTTGACTCTTGACTTTTAATACTTACTTAATTCCGTCCAAAGCGGGCTCAGGTCCCAAGCTATGCATGAAACAATCGGCAAACGCGTAGGTAATGGTTTCACTTAAATTTGTGTGGAAAATCAAGCTCTTCAAGACTTGACTTAATTACTCGAATTTTCTTCATGTTGAAAAGTCTTACCTAGAACATGGCCTCTTGTAGAAGCAGTAATTCTCACTCTCGTCCACAAGTAGGAATTTTGTTACAGTGACAAATTATTGACTATACTTGGTTACAAAAGATAAACTTTGTCTAATTTTGCCATATCAACGTGTTGGCGAGGTGAAACATGTAGTTGTGTGACCAGACTCCAGTGTAGTGGTTGCAGCCATACGCGTGAGAAAATTCATTTGTCAGTAATTCTAATTTTATCTTTTGAAGAATCTCTTTAAAAATGTATTCCACATGTTTTCAATAAATTTTCATACTTTATTATACTGATTCTTCTAGGTGAATAAGAGAAAGTAAAGTTAGATTTTGAATTACTCCGTCTTAAGCAGTACATGATGACAACTTTGTATCTATTCCCTTGCGATTTTTCTTGGAAGAAGTCCTGACCTTTCTTCACTGTATCGGCCATTTATGAGGACACATGTAAATGACCCAAACAAGAAGCAAACTTGACTACTACATTTTTGTGGAAAATTGACATAGTAGTACAAATAATTCAAAACATCATTTAACATTATTAGTGGAAAAGTCTCTAGTCATCATAAATATGATCCCTATAACACATAACTAAACATTCTAACTCATAAAGTTAAAGAAAAAAACAGAGAAAAATGAAGTTGTTGGGACCACCTGTGGCATTGTCTTGTCTCATTTTCTTGTTCCTAACAGGAACATTGGCACAAGATATTGTTCAATTGTAACCAGGGACTTGTTCGAACAGATGCTGAGTTTTAGGAACAACGATGCGTGTCCTGCCAAGGGATTCTACACTTATGATGCATTCATAGCTGCAGCCACTTCCTTTCCGGGTTTTGGTACTACTGGTGATGATACTTGATCACGCCCTCCATTAGTCAGAAAAGATAAGTGGTTGCTGTAAAGATAATCTGATTTTTAAGTTCGGAGTCGAATTCCACAGTGAACTAACGTTAGTTATAACTGTTCCATATCACTAAGAAAACATGTTCAAACAATTTTCGATTAAGATTTCTATTTTAAACTACTTAACTAATAAATTATAAAGCAGTAAAAATTACCAACTAATTATAGAATGGGTTGAATTCAAGATTAAGGAGGCACAGGGTTATGATTTCTCCAATTATCGGAATTCTTCTCGCTACGTTATCTATAATCTTGTCATATTATTCTCTACAGATCATGATCACTTAACTTACCGCAATTATCTCGATCAATTTTAGTAATTTTCTAAAGTTATTCTCTCGAACTAACCCTAGCTAGCAATCTCTCACCGCTCACTATGACCACGTCAAAGCTTCGTTATCTATAAACCCGCTTTTAAACCTACAATATTGATCTCTCCTCAACAACCTAAATTACATTCTTGCTCAGGTAACACATAATAAATAGGCACAGGCAATCGATGGCCATTCAATACACTGAAATAAGCACGTATTTGAACAAGTAGAAAAAAATCCAAGGACTCAATTATATAAAAACGTAACAAGAGTTCATCCTACAAAAGGTTCCATCAAAACCCTAGATAGAGAATTGGCTACTCATAAAAGCATGTGAAAACACGATATTAAATTCATAACTAACAATGGAAAATAGGAAGAAGAAAGGAAAAACTCGTTGTCGAATCTTTCTCCTTTCGCCACAATGGCTCCTTGCTCTCCTTAGGTCGAATCCCTCAAAATAAGACGTTTTATGGGATACTTATATAGTTTAGGTTGAGTAGGAGGTCGTCCGAATCAAATAAAATTCGGATAGAAAAATCTAAAAACGCAGGCTGTGACCTCGCAACGCGAGGAGGTTGACGAACACCTCCTCGCCAATGGTAGCAGTGCTCGCGATGGAGGATGCATTCTGCATGACTTCGCTGTTTTGGACGAAAATTAATTCTTTGACAGCTCAATTGTGACGTTACTTGGCTGGAGAAATTATCACATTTGCAATTTTTACTTTCCAATCATCTGGTCATGATTTGCTAATCGTTAGCCCCATTATTTGATGTCTCCGTGCCTTGATCTCTTTCTTTTTGGTACTTCAAATACTTTTCAATCAATTTTTTCTTCATGTCTCTTCATCTTCACATCACTTTATTTCTAAACATTAAAATACAATATTAAGCACAAACATGCTTAATATTAAATGTTTAAATGAATCTGTCAATTCATGACTATTGTTACTTCTAGATTAAATGTACATAGACATTTCAAACATGCCGAACTTGTAATCTTAATTTTAAAAAAAAAAATAGAGAACTCGTAAGAGCCTAACTAATTTTAACGTCCCGTTTCTTGACTTCTATGGAACTCTGTCATGAGCAGGTCCAGGACCCACACCAAGCCTAAATCGAAACAACAACGCAAGCAATTTAGGGTGGCAAAATTCGATCATGAAAACATGATTCCTCTAATAAAAATGTGACTCGCCTAATAAGGAGTGCCTAATTCGCTTAATTTTTATTTATTATTAAAAAAGGAAAAATACATAAAATCCCCTCTTAACTTGCCCCCATAACTCTCGCAATATAACTTAACAGAAGTTTAAATACCCCCTCTTTGTCGTGGGAGGTGCGTGTAGAACACCTCCCACCACAAGTGTGGTTCTGTACTTTTAACTTTTAAGAGGTTTATGGTTTTACTTGAACGTCGTGTGGAAAATATACTATCTTTGCCTCAAATTATTTGTCGTTTTTTTTGCTTTACACGCTCCTTAAGAAATATTAATTGGAAGATGTATTTGACTACTTTACCCTTACTTTTGTCTTATAAGTTATAATCTCTCTCCATTAAATGTTTAGTCTATTTATGTGTCATCTCCATTAACGATAAAATTTTATTAAGTGTAAAATAAAGAAAAAATAATTAATTGTTCCTTGAACTTTTAAAACGACAAATAATTTGATAAAATTATTTTTAGTCAACCACATATAATTTGAGACGGAGAGAATAACTCTAGAGACTTACTTATACTGGAAATTTCTTCAAGTTGAATAGTCTTGTGCCGACAACTTCGTTACGTAGCCAAATTTGACTTCCCAGAATTTGGCAGTTTGTAGGATCGGAGCATTAATGTATTAATGTCTCTTTCGTAACAAATAGGTACGATGACAAACTTAAAGACTAGACTTGGTTTACAAGGTAAACTCAGTCTAATTTCACCACGTCAAGTGAGGTTCTTGGTGCGATTTGAATTCTGTTTAGTATATGGTGAAGTTACCACACAATAGATTTTGATATGGATATATATTTTGTCATATCTATATAGCCTAGGTTACTACAGGTGAAGAGAAAATTATGTATCTAGATTGTTGATATTTGTTTCAGCAAATTATGATGACACACACACGTACATGACCCAAACAGAGAAGCTAACTTGACAACCACATTTCTGTGGAAAACTGACATTCTAGTACAAATTAATCAAAGCCCCAATTTAACATTACTAGTGGAAAAGTCTCTGCTCACCTTTAATCTGACCCTATAAATACCCACACACATAACTAAACATTAGAAATTAAGAATAGAGAAAATGGAGTTGTTGGGATCACCAGTGGCATTGTGTTGTATCTTTTTCATGTTCCTAACAGGAAACTTGGCACAAGATATTGGTTCAATTGTAACCAGCAACTTGTTTGAACGAGATGCTGAGTTTTAGGACCAGCGATGCATCTCCTGCCTAGGGATTCTACCCTTATGATGCATTCTTAGCTGCATCCAATTCCTTTCTAGGTTTTGGTACTACTGGTGATGACACTGCTCGTAAGAAGGAAATCGCTGCCTTTTTTGGTCAAACTTCTCATGAAACTAATGGTAATTTGCCTTATCCCTTTATCCTTGTAATTTTTAATCTGTTGTACCGATTTGCTTTGTTTATTGGCTCAATATCTTAGTATACAAAATTGGACTGACCGTCAATTGTAGCAGTTACCTAGAGTTATCTATTACGTGATTTGATTGTGTATAAAATGAAATAAATAAGTGAACTCTTTGCTCTTTCACAGGCGGTGCTTCCGGGACATTTAACGGAGGATATTGCTTTGTTAGGCAAATAGACCAGTCAGAGAGATACTATGGTAGAGGACCCATCCAATTGACACAGTAAGACAATCGTTAAAATGTCACCTTTTTAAAACTCTTGGCTAGTCAATTACTCTCTATGTCTGTTTCGTTTTCATTTCTAACATGTCACAACTACGAAATTTTAGATTAAAAGAAGACAAATATCAATTTGTAATTACTCTGTGACTGATTTAGAGATGATAAACTTTTGCAGCCAAGCTAACTACGACCGAGCTGGAAGGGGTATTCAACAAGACCTAGTGAACAATCCTGATTTAGTAGCCACAGATGCATTAATATCATTCAAAACAGCTATATGGTTCTGGATGACACCACAGGACAATAAGCCCTCTTCCCACGACGTTATCATAGGGCGATGGACGCCATCCGCTGCTGATATGTCTGCAAATCGAGTGCCAGGCTACGGTGTGATTACCAACATCATCAACGGCGGACTCGAATGTGGCATGGGTCGGATTGAAGCGGTGGAAAATCGAATTGGATTTTACAGGAGGTATTGTAGTATGTTGAATGTTGCCCCTGGAGACAACTTGGACTGTTACAATCAAAGGAACTTCGCCCAGGGCTAGATTACAATGCAATATTATGTTATGTATTTGTCATGAAGATGTTTGTCTACAAGTTATATTTGGATTAATGAATAAGGGGATTGTATTTGCCCCATTTATAATATGGTGATATATTCTTATTTGTCTTCCTGAAAAGAACTAATAGTTCCTATGCGGCGTTTCGAGTGAAGTTGTGGTAGAAGTGAAAGTGAAAATTCTATTCAGAAATAGAAGTTTCTTGTACCACGTCAGAGACTCGGAATATATATGGTTTATATTGTAGATTTTGATAATTTTCTTTTATAAGTTCAAATCAAATCTGATATCAACTTATTTGTTTATATTGTATATTTTGATGATAGCACCATATATCGTTTATAAATTAAAGTATTAAACTACTTTCTCTCTCTCATCTTTTTCAAGTAAAAATTTGTATACTTATAAAGCAGGGAAATACAATTTTAATGGTAAAAGAGTAAAAAATAACGTTTAACTAGATAAAATATCTTCCGTCGCATTTTAAGTCATTCATAATCTGTCTCTTGCTTGTCATGACCAGATGAAGCTCCAACCTAAAGTACAATATGGGCTAATTTAATTTTTAACTAGTCAAAAGTGGAGGGGTTAATTAATTTGGACTTTTTTCAAAGTGTTATTGACACATGTAAACCCCAAAATCCACATTGAAGCTCCGTGAGGTCAAGGGTAAATTATGAGATAATTTAATAACGGTAAGAATATGAATAAATCTAAAAGTATTAAGAAATATTATACCAATTAAAACATCTTATGTATTTATAACTTGGACCGTTTGTACATAGAGTGGGGATGAATCATTCATATATACAACACATCGATCAACTCCTTTTGTTTGATGGAATTTCTTTCATTTCCTCTGCAAGCATTTAGAGTCTTTATTACATTGTTCATCTTAACTTAATGCTAATCATAAAGTCGGTCAAAACAACCTTAATCGCCTCGCTATGTATTCCAGCGCTACGTAGTACCAACTATCTCATAGATTCTGGTTTTATTATCTTGTTTTTGACGGTGATGACTTCTGCTACATCATAACACTCTCACTGTCAAACTAAGTGATGTTGGATCAAAACAAGTTAACAATCATTTTTTTCAAAAAGAATTTTTTTTATATCCATCTGTTTAGTGTCAAAAGTATGATGCATAAGTTATTTATACTCATTATTTTCCGGTGAAAATAATTCTAACCAAAAATACAGTTAGAGATTTGTATACAAGAGTTTAAAGATAAGTGGGTTGTATCCGATCCGAAGACCCTCTTGATCGAGTCCAGGATTGATATTTAGGTTACGGCTATGTAAGATTTAAAATATAAGTAAAAAATATGATAGTAAGCAACTAAAGAAAATCAATAGGTTAGATCTGAAAATAAGCTATGAATTGAACAAGAGCTGAAGCTGAGAATGATGTATTAGCTTGAGAGAGATCTGAGTTACAAGTGTGAGCTTAGAGTGAATACAATGTGTCCTCCTTATCTTCTAAGTCTTGCATATATAAGATAAAACATAGACTATTATGACCCTAGAGAGTTGTGGCGACGTGAGCATACTAATGTCACTACACCCATGCACGCCGCGACACTCTGATCTAGGTAAGCTGATGTGACGGGAGTTGTTGGGAGTGAAAGACATCTGTGGAGATCTGTTGGGGTTTCCGGAGTCATTAATCTTCTTCTATACGCTTGATGCCTCCGGATGTGTTTTTACCCAATACAGATAGTCCCCCACTTTTCGGGTTTTTCGAGCTTCGAGAGACCGGGAAGTGGAAGAGCTTGTCAACTACCAATCTTGTCTTATACTACGGTGTCCTTTGGGAATAGTGCATTGATTCAGTTGTCCATCCTCCTTTCACACAACATTTACTGCTCTCCTACCCGAGAGTATTATCCACCTTACACGTGTCACGATCCGTTGATACTCTTTCTAGTGAAGGGATGCCATAATTATGGCTTAATTTTCTTTCCAATCATTACCTCTTCTTTATCTTCTCCAAGTCTTCGTCTTTTCCATAAGGACTCGCTCATTTCTTTTGCTCCTCTGACGCTTCACTCTTCAAAAAAATTCAAACAACCAATCGTTGTTCCCTTCTCTTTCTCAACCTATTTTTTATGACCATGTCTTCGGATTCTTCGATTGCCGGCGGTGCTACCAAATGGGCTCGAAGCCTTGGCTAGGGGAGATTCAGACGTCCCCATCCACAAGGTTCTTATCTTGGACTATTTTCCAACAACCATCGGGACATTGAGGAAGAAGAAATCATGGGTTGCTTCTTCTGTTCAACAGACTGATGCATATATTCCTAGTAGTTGGTCTTCTCTAAAGGATATTTGAAAGCGTCCGGTCTCTATGGAGTCAGAACGGTCCCAGCCGGCGTGCTCATACAAATCCACCATGACTGCCTGTATCTGAGTCGGGTAAAGATAGATTGTGGCTGGAACAATATAGAAGTGTTTCTCCTTAGGGAAGAGGAGAACATTACTTCCTATCGGCAAGGATACTCATTCGTGTATACATATCCATTTTCCTTGCGGCTAGGCAAGCTTATTGATCCTATGATTTTAGAATTCTGCCAGAAATACGACGTGTGCCTGGCCCAAGTTGGTTCGGCTTCTTGGAGGATGATTGCGTGTCTCCGGTACATTTCTTCTCAAGTGGAGGAGGATTTTACCCTCGCCCACTTAATTCACATATATTCTCCCAAAATTTTTAGAGCAGGGGTTATTCAGCTTTCTCATCATGGCCAAAACATATTGATTGGCAGTACTGATGACGACTTCGATTGCGGATGGACGAAGAGATACGTCGTCATCGCGACGGGCGATCTGATCAAGCCCCAAGAGGCGCCTATCCTGGAACAATGGAATTTTAATCGTAAGTACCCTACTTAAGCTTGGCTTTATTGTTTTACCTTCCTTAATCAGTGTATCTGACTATCTCTCTTCTTCCTCTATCAGCCGTAGTGTGGACTCCGAAGCCCGTATCAATTTTGGCCTGATGGTCCAGAAGATCTTGGACTACGCACCCCCTTCCCTATGGACGTGGAAAGAGATTGTACTGAAGCATAATTGGGAGGGGAAAATCATGATATTTTGAAGAGAAAATCCATCCGATCCTACGCGAAGGTTCCTGAGGATCCGGATGTGGCCCTTCACCAAATTAAAATAGTTGTTTCACAGTCAGGCTAAGGACCAGAGGCTACAAATTCTGTCAGAACCAAAAGATTACCGTCTGTTTTTTCTTCTACCCCGGTCAAAAAGATCAGACCAAATGCTGGAGAGCGAGATGCCCAGGAACCGCCCCCAGATACTTAAAATAGGTGTCTAGTGAATACAAGCACAAGTGTTATGATAACGTAATAAGGTCGAAGGATGTTTCTCACCCAATAGATCTGTGGAAATCGATAATGGTAAGAATATCGATAACAGGATTGGAGTGAGACCCCAAGCAACATGATTGCCATTAAAAGATAAGGATATTAGTAAAAAAATTAGTATTTAAGTTCTCCGAGTCAAAAATATAACTTATGACGTCCATAAATAATGGTATTGGGAATATACTAAGAGGAGGAGTCTTTAAAGGCATTCAAATCAGTACTGTGCAAGTTGATCGGCGGAGCGACGAATAGAGAAGGACTCTAATACTAATTAAGGGAAGGAAGCCCGAATCAGTGAAAAGATTGAATCCAGACACGATTTGAATTTGAATATGTTAAGTACTAGTTCCGCCACAAATATTGATAAGACATTTAAGGATATGTGAGTGGAAGTAAGAACAAATGAAGCCTGATGTGAGAACATGGCAAGGTAATAAGGAAATGGTCTACGATAAGCGATGAGGAGAAAAGCTAAAGAATAATAGCAAGGAAACAAGAGATGAGTGGGTAAGTAATGGAAAATTTTGATTGCCGAAGGAACTAGCAACCTTACAAGAAGAATAATGCAATGGTCATAAGGTTAAGCACATCAGTGCAAAGGAGGTCGAAATTGATGTGTAAAGGCAGCAACGTTGACTCAAGTACGATAACCACGAAGGGATCAATCATATCAACACCTTGCAAAAGTAAATCCTTCAATGGAAAATGAGGTAGGATAACCCCTAGCATGAGAAATACTTAAGAATAACACGAGTATGTCAAAGGTTTGCTTTTGAGGACAAGTGTAAAAGAGATACTCAATGAATGAATAGTCGAATATGACGTATAAGGGATCTTGGAATTACAAGGGGCAAGTATGCGCTCTCGGTATGAAATAAATTATATTTTTGGAAGATCATAAGTCTGGAGCCAGTGAATATAGTAGACGGTCAAGATCATGGGAAGGTATTATACTATGGAGTAAAGGTAATAACGGGAACCTTATCAAGATCCAAGGATTAGGAATATCAATTAACAGCACCCAAGAAGATTCGTCCTTGAAAATGGGATAATACATAAGAACTATTGAGTGATCCGGGGATCGTTGTGGGCCATCACATTACCATTGAGAACTATTTTGGCTCTGGATATTTATGTCTAAGTGACTCATCAGTCTGCATTGTAACAACTACGTTTTTCTATACAATTGGAGTTTGGTCAAAAAATTATCTTGAATGCTATCTCAAGCCATTTTACAACCGCTCATTATGACAAACAGTTCATGAAAGAAGCTCTAGATATTCAAGATTTCCTTTGTCCCGTCCTAAGATAACCAATGAGAATTTCGGTTCAAACCATCGGACCCAGATAGGGAGTGAATGTATGGAACTTGGAAGAAGTTTGGAAAAAGGATCGATGACTATTAAGTGACATATTACCAGAGTGATAAATAAGAAGCTATACACGACAAAGGAATCTGACTCTTATCAAATTACGAAAAGGAAAGGAACCCAAAGTAACGATATCAGATTTGAGATAAGAATATTTGAGAGAATACCTAGAGTAATGAGGATGTGCTTTAAGAGATTTGGTGTCAGGAGTAGGATTCAACTTGACAAAAAAGGAAGATTCTATCTAAGTATATTCTCGTTCATAATACCAAACTCAGTGGAGAAAGGAAGTAACCACCAAGCAGAATATAGTCCCAATCAGAAATGCTTATTTGAAATTTACTTCAAGTAAAAGTGGAAAGGGAATTCACCGATGAAAGAAATTTTAAGACCAGTAGATTGTTTAGAACTTGTGTACCTTATAAAGATACTATGGAGAAATAAAGAAGAAGAGCAGAAAAGAAATCGATTTAGATAACTATATTATTTTCATGTCCTCGACTTGGGCGATTACTGTGCCACAATATTTCATCATCATTTTACTTATGTTTCATGCGCCCTCACTTAAATTCCATCATAAGACAAAAATTGTAACACCAAAAGGAAAGACATAGCCCAGATGCCAGAATTCGATAGCTCAGAATAGTTACAGCCACCAGGCGATTGTGTAAAAGAAAGGTGGGACCATGTGAAGATCGGGGATGTACCAACAGTGTAACGTTAGTGTAATTTGATTAAATGACAAGTTGAGATAGTCCTTGGTCTGAAAGAACTTTGTCAGAATAGTCAAGGAATCTAAATAATCCTTATACTTGAATGTTTCGAATTCCAATTTCATGTTAGTATTCGGGAGATATCATCCTTCTATTCCTATTCGAATTACGAAGTTGGACCGTGTACTTTATTTAGAAAATATTTCAGAAGCAAATGTATTGGGTGCAGCTCAGATATTGGCAAGAGGATGATAAGGTAAGTTATGGAAAAACTCTTTCTGATTATTATAAGTATAAGCGGTCGTGTGAGGCCGATTTGGTATTGCTTTGTTACTATATCGCCATGTGTGGTGTTGGATGTGTATTTGGGTTATTTAATAGGTTTTTGGATAGTACGACTTTACGGAAGAGTAGTGAAAGTTTACATCTTATTTATGGAGGTACCGTAATGTTTGAAAGTTAAATGTACTGAAGAAAATATGTTTCGATGAAATCGGGAAACTGTGCAATTTGACGGGGAGGTTGACGGACCGTCAACATATTTGATGGACCGTCAAAATGCAAATTTGAACCATTAAATTGTCTAAGAAATTTGGATCTCAGGACTGGATTGACGATATAGGTTGATGGACCGTCATTTTGCGGTAATGCAGAAATTTTCTCGGGTTTAAATCGGGTTTTATGATTTGGTAACCTTATTTTCACCTAAAATCAGTTCTAAAATTCTCTCCAAACCCCCTCCAAGGTACCCTACTGTCCTAAGCTCAAATATAAAGCAAATAACATAAGATTAACGTAATTAACTCTGTGATTATCGTGAGAAGCCTCTTCTCCGTGTAGAATTGATTCTGAAAAACCTTAGAGATAGAGTAGCTTGCTTTTTTGAGGAGACTAGGGTGTATAATTGTAAGTTTTATCCTCCTCTATTTGTACTTGTGATTAATTGATGATTTGGAGCAAGTTGTGAAAGGGTTTTCATAATTGAAACCCGTAAATTTGTGAAATCATCGTAGTATAAGTTGTTGAGCTATTTTACTTAAAGTATAAGTTGAATTGGATAATCGAATTGATTGTATACGTTATGGGATTAAGGAAAGTATGGTTTAAGGGATTGTAGGAGTGAGTTACATAAATTTTTCATATAAGAGAAGCCTAATCAATCATATATGCTTAAAGTTGTCAAAAATGCCTATATGAGTTTTTCTATGGAATTTGGATTTGATATTGATATCAAACCCTTTATATGACATAGATAATCATCCGCAAGAGGTGCAAGGGCTCATAGAACGATTGTAGATTCGTGGACAAGATATGTAAGGCTCTCTTCCTTATTTTTGGCATGATCTACAAAGAAACGTAACGATAACGCCATTACTTCAAAAAAGAATCCTATTCTTGAGAGTGAAAGCTTACGTACCTCCTTGTTTCATATTGACACATGTTTCCTAAATTTTATTATTGTTCCTTGTCGAGGACACTTCTCGCCTTGTTTTCCTTGAAGATTATATTTTCTTATGATATTGATTGGCTCTCAGATAATTGATACAGACCCAGTTACATAATGATAATTGGAGGATAACGACCTTGAGTCACTCTGATTGGATTCATAAGGCCCTTTAGAGTTAGTCCTTGCATTACACTTATATATATATGTATCTATTTTCATACCGAGCCGCGCTATAATTGGTCGGGTATGACATCTATTTGTGCACAGCACTGCAGCTGGTTTTGATATTATGAAGTTCCACATCTGGGTCAGGTACGACTGAGTCCTCATTGAGGCAGAGTACGATATATATACATATATACATTATGATATGAATTGCCCCACATAGAGGTTGGATATTACATTATATGACCCCATAGAGTGGCTTAATTATTACATATATGCATATATCTTCACGATTGTGACATGTAGGCCCTCAAAGGCCTGCTATGAGTTTCAGGTTGACTTATATACTCATGCCTCTTATGTTATATCTTTTGTTAGCATTTGTTATTTGCCATACATATCCAGTACATCTTTCGTACTGATGTCTCTTTTCGGACACTGCGTTCATGTTCGCAGGTACAGATAGAGATGCAGATGCTTTCCTCGTAGTAGAACTTGACTCAGTTGGAGGTTGTCACACTCCTTTCTTCCGGAGCAGTGTAGTGAACCGATAGGTATGATGGATATGCATATGTATATAGTTGGGTATGGTGGGGCCCTGTCCCAATCAAATGTTGTCGTTTCACTCTTAGAGGATTGTAGACAATCGTGTTGTGTATGGTGGTTTATCTATGGCCTTGTAGGCCCTTCCAGTAGACTTATTGTGTTCATGTCGGCCTTATTCTATATATATATATATATATATATATATATATATATATAGGTTGGGCCTTTTTTGCATGCAGGTAATCATGTTCTTGATTCAGAGAATTGATTATCAAAGTCCTTATTGGCCTATAAGTTATTGAATATGTCACAGATATTAGGGTTGGTACGCTCGGGTCTTAGGGCACTGAGTGCTGGCCACACACCCCAAGGTTGGGTATGACAGGTATTATATGTAACTATAGATTGGAATCAAATAAATAAATGGAAATGGAGGAAGTAGTAAATCGAATACAATTAAGAGAAATAATCATTTCAAAACCATAATCTTCGAATTAAAAATCTTAGCTACTTTTAGGCATAAAATCAGTTCACAAGGTGAAAACTAGAAGACAAACTATGAAAGACAACAAAATTAAGAGCTGAGATCAGTTAATTCACCAAAAAATCAATACTGTAAACCCCTAATTTGATTCAGACCTTGGAGTTTTCTATATATAGGGAGCAACTTTTTCTTGCATTTAGATTTTCAAGAATATATATTGTAACATTATTGGAGATTTCCCCTTTGTTGGTTCCATTAACGATTGACGGAGATGTCAATGTCTGGCCGAAAAAAAACCATCTCAGGCGAACTCAATCTAATGCTAATGCTGCTCCAATTTGTCTTGCTCGTCGCTCCATTTTTCGGTGACTCTTTCAGATATGCCCGATCATTTGTATATTGTATAAAATAGCGTATAGATATCATTAGTGTATATACATTATACGTATTGATTATACATTGATTATATATTTATTGTACATAAATTATACAATAATAATATAATTTTTATACATATTTTATATAATAATGATACAATATGTACACGTATGATACATTTTCTATACATATACAACAGTGATACATATTCTATACATCAATGATACAGTTTCTATACGTATACAATATTGATACATATTCTAGGGGTGAGCACGGGTAACGGGTACCAAGATACCCGACCGAAACCGACACTAACGGGTAGATTTCGGGTAGATATATTATAACAACGGGTAGGTTCCGGGTAGTAAAATTAGGAACCGATCAATGTCGGGTCCGATTCCGGTTCCGGCAAATAGAGACAGGGTACCCGAACCCGGAACCGATACCCGAAACCTATAAAATATTAAATATTTTTACTTTTTTAATTTCATTATTTTTTAGTTAATAAAAAAAGAAAAGAAAAAGTCATACTAAAGTACACCATTTAAGGGGGGGGAACCAAATGCAGAACAGTCACTTTCACCATCAAGAAATAAATTAAATAATACAAAGTGACAATCATAAGCAGAGAAAAAGCCAAAAGCGGTAGAAAACTGGAAAACTGATTTTTTAAAATTATGTACTCCTTTAAGTTATTGAAAAAGAAAGTTGAAACGAGTTTATGGGTTTTGTGGCACTGGCTTTCAGTACGAGTTTATTCCTAAACCAAAACTGTTATACGAAGGCATTATTTTGCACAAAGAAACACCAATTCCGGTACCCGGGAACCTACCTGGAACCGCAGGGTCCGGGTAGGTTCCGGGTAATGATTGCTACGGGTAGGTTCCGGGTAGTAAATTTAGGATTCGGTCTTTTACGGGGTAGGGTCCGGGTAGTTCAAAAAAGTTAGGATACCCGGACCCGCTCACCCCTAACATATTCTATACAATAATGATACGATATCTATATACATATTGTAGGGATACATATTTTATACAATAATATTATAGTTTATATACGTATGATACAATTTTTGTATGTATGATACATTTTTTATACAAAAATGATACAGTTTATATACATATGGTGGAATTAGTTGAAAATGGCTAGAAATGGAATTACTTTGAAAGGGTTAAAAATGACTTTTAAAATTTTTGGGTCACCGGGTGTTAATAATTTCACCCGGTTGGCTACTTATGTCCTTTTCCCAAAAAATAATCCAATTCAAATAAAAGATTAAGTCGATCTCAGAACCCAAATTTATCCACATGAAACTTTGTCAAAATATTTTTATTAAACTATTTTTTTTTTGTTTGACATGTTATATATGAACGTAATAAAGAAAACAAAGTCTTACTAGATATTTTAAAAAAAATTAACAAAACAAATAAAGAAAAATAAATTTATTAAGACTTGGATAGGTTAGGCTATAACACATTATTTAGCCAATTTTGACCTATTGCTCAGTTCAACTCATAATCTTTGGGCAGGGGATTGATCCTTCTATTATGACGAGCCCAAATTCAATCTAACTCCTTTATTTTGTTAGAATATTATGTTAATAATATTAGGATTTTGTATTAATGTAGTATCATATTATAAATGGTAGGTAGTAAAATATTAATTAGGAATATCATGTAAGTAAGGTAAAAGATTATTAGGAATTGATTAGGAAGATTAGGCATGATTGACTCTTCCTAATTGATGTATATTGTGTATTTATTGAACCTTTGAAAGATGGATACATTGAGGAAAATATTCTATTTACCCTAGAATTATTACATGGTATCAAGAGCTTAACGAAAGATCCAAAATTAGTTTAATTTCGTTCAAATTTTTGGTCATCTTTCTCCCTAGAAAACCCTAGTGGCCGAAAATTTCATTATTTTTCACTCAATTATTGATTATCATTCATCACAACTAGTTATGTCTGAATCCAAATCATCTTTTCACCCTACCCTAGCTGTCTCAAACATCAAAACACATGTTTCCATCAAACTAGAAATGGAAACCGTTCATTATGCGACTTAGGCAGAATTATTCAAAATATGTTGTCGTGCTCACAAAGTTCTTCATCATATAATTCCTCCAAAAGACGGTAAAGGGAAAGACATAACAAACGATGCAGACAAGGAATTGTGGGATACACTTGATGCCACAGTCCTTGGTTGGATTTATGCGACAATCTCAACAGACTTGTTGCATACGATAATGGAACCGGATTCCACAGCCATGGCGGCATGGAAACGTTTGCGAGATATATTTCAAGATAACCAAAACTCTCGCGCTGTTTCATTGGAACAGGAGTTCTCAACCATTGACATGGCGGATTTCCCTAATGTTTCTACATATTGTCAACGCCTCAAAGTGTTGGCCGATCAACTACGAAACGTTGGTTCACCGGTTACTAATAACCGGTTAGTCTTGCAATTGGTCGCCGGTCTCACCGACGCGTATAGCGACGTGGAAACTCTCATTCGTCAAAGTAATCCTCTACCATAATTTTATCAAGCAAGGTCCATGCTTGTACTTGAAGAGTCGGGCTTGGTGAAAAAGGCCTCAACTACTTCAAATTCCGCCATGATTGCCACTCCTTCACATGATGGTAATTTTTTTTACCCTTCTCAACAAAATAAGGGACAAAAAGAACGTCATAACAATAAAAATAAGGGTGGAAATCGCGGAAATAACAAAGGTGGAGGCCACCGAAATTCCGGTGGCGGCGATAATGGCGGCAACACCAACTATGGTGGTGGACAGTGGCAGCAGCAGCAAGGCAAGGGGCGGCGGCACAAGGGCAAAGAAGGCAGCGGCGGTCGATGGCAGCAGCAGCAGAGGCGGTGGGCGATGGCGAACAAATCCGGCCAGTGGACTTGGGCCGCACTATCCACCCAAATTTCAGTAATTGGGCCAGGCAGCCCCTAAGGCCCACTGGCCAAGAAAGAAAACAAAGGGCCCAAGTCAAGGTAATTGGCGAGTGGCAAGAAGAACAGCCCAAAGAGCCTATTTCGTTGGGTATGTTGCCCCAAGCAGTAGCAGTGGGCCTCAGCCGACCCAGTGGCATGAGGCCCATTCAACAGGGGCCCACCCCAAGAAATTGAGTCCGCCATGCACACTCTTGAACTTAATCCACCGGATTCAAATTGGTATATGGACTTCGGAGCGACGTCACATATGACGTCATCCCAAGATAATCTCTTGTCCTATTTTAATTTGAGCAATGATAATGGAATAATTATCGGAATGGCCATTCAATTCCAATAAAAGGTTATGGTTCTAGCAAATTATTACCGCCAAACCCACCCCTAATTTTAAAGAATGTCCTTCATTCTCCCAAATTAATCAAAAACTTGGTTTCTGTTAGAAAGTTTACAACTGATAATTGGGTATATGTCCGGTTTGACCCCTTTGGTTTTTCCGTGCATGATTTTCAGACGGGGAAGCTTATCATAAGATGTGATAGCAAGGGGGAGCTCTATCCAATAAATCCGTCAACCCAACAATCCAAGCTTCCTTCTATTTTTGCTGCCTTGGCACCAACGTTTGGGACATCCGGAAGAGGCTGTTTTGGCTTCTCTTAAACAAAATAATTTTATTTCTTGTACCCAGATACGGACTCTAAATAAGTGTCATTCTTGCACACTTGGTAAACATGTTAAGTTGTCTTTTATTTCCTCTACTTCATGCACTCTTTTGCCATTTGATATTTTACATTGTGATATTTGGACATCCATTGTTTTGAGTTCCTCTAGTCATAGATATTATTTGCTTATACTTGATGACT
Source organism: Anisodus acutangulus (assembly GCA_029783415.1). NCBI lineage: Eukaryota > Viridiplantae > Streptophyta > Magnoliopsida > Solanales > Solanaceae > Anisodus > Anisodus acutangulus. Next base: position 15,370,722 of record CM056491.1, on the reverse strand, counting down.
ACTCTAATTATTTGTGGACATTCCCTTTATCGAAAAAATCACAAGTGTTTTCCACGTTTCTCACTTTTAGAGCATTCATCCGAACTCAATTTGAACGTGATATCAAAAATATACAATGTGACAATGGGGGGGGGGGAGTTTGACAATAAACAGTTTTGGGATTTTTTCAAAACAAATGGTCTTCAGTTTCGTTTTTCTTGTCCTCATACTTCATCACAAAATGGGAAGGCGGAACGTAAAATTAGAACCATTAACAATATTGTTAGAACATCTCTTTCTCATGCTTCACTTCCCCCTGTATTTTGGCATCATGCACTCCAAATGGCAACTTATATGTTGAATGTCCTTCCTCAGAAAAATCTATCATACCAAGCTCCCCTAAAAATGCTTTACCTACGAGAGCCCATATATCATCACTTACGAGTGTTTGGTTGTCTTTGCTACCCCCTCTTTCCATCCGCCACAATCACAAAACTCCAAGCCCGGTCTACTCCATGTGTGTTCTTAGGATACCCTACTCATCATTGCGGTTACCAATGTTACGACATTTCTTCTAAAAGAATCTTTATAAGTCGTCATGTAATCTTTGATGAAACAATATTTCCTTTTGCTAAGTTACATGCCACTGGGACCCCTAACTATGATTTTTTGGATAATGATAATCTCTCGTATCTAACACATTTTTTCACAGCCCGGTACCTATTACTAGTGTTGAACACCGTAATTCAGGCTCATTGGGCCAGGCAGCCCCAACGGGCCCAATTTAATCTCCATCAGTGCAGCCCACTGGCCCCTTGGTTTCTCACTCCTCGGCCAGTGGCGTCCAGTCCACTGGCCCAACAACCCGTCCGATCACCCGTAGTCAACATGGGATTGTCAAACCCAATGCAAAATATAGCATTCACACCCAGGTCTCGAAATCACCCTTGCCTCGTAATCCAGTATCTGCTCTAAAAGACCCGAATTGAAAAATGGCCATGGATGATGAATATCATGCTCTAATTACAAATAGGACATGGGATTTAGTACCTCGTCCATCTAATGCTAATATAATTCGATCTATGTGGATTTTCAGCCATAAAGAAAAATCTGATGGAACTTTTGAGCGGCATAAAGCCCGTCTTGTAGGTGATGGGAAGACACGGTAGGTTGGTGTAGATTGCGGGGAAACATTCAGTCCAGTGGTCAAACCTGCTACTATCATAACAGTTCTCAGTCTGTCTCTCTCAAAATGATGGTCACTTCATCAATTGGATGTCAAAAATGCCTTCCTCCATGGACACCTTAATGAGACTGTTTACATGCACCAACCATTGAGATACAGGGATCATAAATACCCCAACCATGTGTGTTTGCTCAACAAATCATTATATGGCCTCAAGCAGGCCCTCAGGGCTTGGTATACGCGATTTGCAGATTTTGTGTCACGTATGGGTTTCTCGCACAGCCGTTCAGATAATTCCCTGTTTATCTATCGTTAGGGTAATCATACTGCTTATCTTCTTCTATATGTGGATGATATTATTCTAACAGCATCTTCTGACTCTCTTCGAAAGAATATCATGTCACAACTTAGTTCTGAATTTGCTATGAAAGATCTTGGCCCACTCCACTACTTTCTAGGGATTGTTGTGACCCGACATACAGGTGGATTATTCCTCTCCCAGAAGAAGTATGCATAAGAAATCGTGGAACGAGCTGGGATGTCTTTCTGCAAACCTTCGGCAACTCCGGTCGACACAAAGTCAAAATTGAGTGTCATCTCTAGCAAACCTTTTGCTTATCCAACGTTATACCGCAGCCTAGCAGGAGCTTTATAGTATCTCACATTCACTAGGCCAGATATTACCTATGCAGTGCAACAAGTGTATCTATTCATGCATAATTCAATGGAAGAACATATGCATGCTCTGAAACGCATTGTGCGATATATTCAGGGCACTCTGGAGTATGGATTACATCTATACCCGTCCTCTATTTTCAAACTTGTTACTTACACTGATGCAGATTGGGCAGGCTGTCCGGATACAAGACGGTCCACCTCCGGGTATTGCGTCTTCCTTGGTGACAATTTAATCTCATGGTCCTCAAAAAGGCAGGCCACGGTATCACGCTCAAGTGCTGAAGCAGAATATCGTGTTGTGGCCAATGTTGTATCTGACTCATGTTGGATTCGGAACCTATTACTTGAACTTCATTGCCCTATTCCGACTGCAACAATAGTATATTGTGATAATATTAGTGCAATCTACCTCTCAGGGAATCCCATCCACCATCAACGCACTAAACATATTGAGTTAGATATTCACTTTGTACGTGAGAAGGTGGCTCGCGGACAAGTTCGGGTGCTGCATGTCCCAACGCGACATCAAATCGCAGATATCTTCACAAAAGGACTTCCGCTGATATTATTTGAAGATTTTAGGGACAGGCTCAAGATTCACCGCTTCTCCATTTGATTGTGGGGAGTGTTAGAATAGTATGTTAATAATATTAGGATTTTGTATTAATGTAGTATCATATTATATATGGTACATAGTAAAATATTAATTAGGAATATTATGTAAGTAAGGTAGAAGATTATTAGGAATTGATTAGGAAGATTAGGCATGATTGACTCTTCCTAATTGATGTATATTGTGTATTTATTGAACCTTTGAAAGATGGATACATTGAGGAAAATATTCTACTCACCCTAGAATTATTACATATTAACATCCCTAAAGTAATGGATTTACTTGAACGTTGTGTGGAAAATAAGCTCTAAAGACTCGACTTATACTGGAAGAAATACATCGTCTAGATTGTCATAGCTATATCGTCTAGATTGTTGATATTTGTTTCAGTTATTTATGATGACACACACACGTACATGACCCAAACAGAGAAGCAAACTTGACAACCACAATTCTGTGGAAAATTGACATAATAGCACAAGTTAGTCAAAGCACCATTAACATTATTCGTGGAAAGTATATGTTCACCTTTAAGCTATCCCTATAAATGCCCACCTACATAACTAAGCATTCTACCTCAAAGCATTAGAAATTAAGAATAGAGAAAATGGAGTTGTTGGGATCACCAGTGGCATTGTGTTGTATCTTTTTCTTGTTCCTAACAGGAAACTTGGCACAAGATATTGGTTCAATTGTAACCAGCAACTTGTTCAACGATATGCTGAAGAATAGGGACGACAATAGATGCCCAGCCAGCGGCTTCTACACTTACGATGCATTCATAGCTGCTGCCAATTCCTTTCCAGGTTTTGGTACTACTGGTGATGATACTGCCCGTAAGAAGGAAATTGCTGCCTTTTTCGGTCAAACTTCTCATGAAACTACTGGTAATTTGGCTCATCCCCTAACTATACTGCTAATTTATTTTTGACTCCATTTGCTTTGTATATTGGCTCAACATCTTAGTATACAAAATTGGACTGACCGTCAATTGTAACGCAAGTGTCTAGCTATCAACCATAAAAGCATTTTAAAAAATGAATTTACGTTATATACACAATAATATAAGTGAAGTATTGGCTCTTTTGCAGGTGGTAGCCTAAGTGCTGATGGTCCATTTGCCGGAGGATATTGCTTTCTTAGGGAAGGCAACCAAGTGGGAAACGGATTTTATGGCAGAGGACCCATCCAATTGACAGGGTAAGACAAGGAAAGAATAGAATACCAATTATTAAAAGTCTGACTAGTCACTTACTCTCTATGTCTGTTTTGTTTTCATTTCTAACATGTCACAACTACGAAATTTTAGATTAAAAGAAGACAAATATCAAGTCTGACTAGTCACTTGCTCTGTGACTGATTTAGAGATGATAAACATTTGCAGGCAATCTAACTATGATTTAGCTGGAAAGGCTATTGGACAAGACCTAGTTAACAACCCTGACTTAGTAGCCACAGATGCAACTGTATCATTCAAAACAGCAATATGGTTCTGGATGACACCACAGGACAACAAGCCATCATGCCACGACGTTATCACAGGGCAATGGACGCCATCCGCCGCCGATACATCGGCAAATCGACAACCGGGCTACGGTGTCATTACCAACATTATTAACGGCGGAATTGAATGTGGTAAAGGTCAGAATCCGCAAGTGGAAGATCGGATTGGATTCTACAGAAGGTATTGTACCATATTGAATGTTGCTCCTGGAGACAACCTTGATTGCTACACTCAAAGGAACTTTGCCGAGGCCTAGGCTTTGTCACAGTGAGATGACAATATACAAGTTATATTTGAATGGTAATAAATAAGGGGATTTTGTATGCCCATTTAAAATTGGGAGATATAGTTTCTTATGTCTTCTTGGTAAGTATCAATATTTTCTATATATGTGGCGCTTCAAGTGAGGCTGTTGCAATTAATGAAAAATGATAGTTCTATTCAGAAATAAAAGTTTTTTGTCTTAAAATATTGAGTACCAGATTTACTATTATCTCGTCGAATATTTAATTTCCCCTTTATTTATATAGTTCTTGTATTTCGCGCTCAAAAAGGAGATAAAAATCAGAACTGTAAAATCTAAAAAAGCCTGAATTTCTTTGGATGTTCTCTAATTTGCAGAGAAAATAATCAGCGTTGTAGATAATCTATATATGTGCAACATAGCCAAATATAAAAGCCTTAAGTACGGAAGAACAAACTCGAAATAACACAAGCTTGTGTTTTTTTAAAACCAGTATGATCCAAAGATAATTAAAAAGTATTCTTTAAAAAAATACATAAACAAAGAGGCATAATCTCAAAAAACGGAAAAAGAAAGAAAAGAAACAAATTAAAAAATAGGGGGATTGGAGAAAAAAAATTGAATCACTTCTCAATTTGTGCATGTCACAAGACCATGTTAATTTTCTCTGTATCATTCCATTTTTATCAGATAGTCCTTTACAGTCAAGGTTTCGCTATATAAACAAAGCTAAGTTCCTTTCTGCAGCCGATGAGGGAGAGCTAATTAGTTGTCGCTGGCATGGGCCTGAATGATGCTCAGTTGTGCCTGGACTTAACCTTAATGGGCCGGCCTTCTTTTTTTATTATTTTACTTCACTGGACAAACTTACTTGTATATAATTAGTTCGCTAGTTAAATATACAAAATATATACTATTATGTATAAAAATATATATATGAAATATATATATTTTCATATTATTATTTTGATCAACGACTATTTGTCTCAATTTCTCCAAAAACAAAAGGTCAAATGTTGACATGTTGTGCAGCCAAAAAGCTTGGGCTGAATTTGAATTGGGTTTAAACGTTGATGATAATTAGGCCAATATTTTAGAAGAATTCGATCTGTGGTAACAGATGCTTCCCACAATAGATATTGGTATATACAATATGAATATAACCTATTCTCTTATTCGGGATCGTTACATAAATCGTCGGTTTGAATGTCCTCATGCATCTAAATACAAGTGATGAAAAATCGCCCACGGTTAATCGGGTAAAAATATGAATATTTGCTCGATCCAACCCATTAAAATGGGTTCAATATGAGTCAACACATACTATTCACTTAAAATATGAGTAACTTAATGGGTGAAATGAATAAACGCACAACTTTAATAAAACAAGTTTCTTAAATATGAGGGAAAATGACTTTCCTAATAACATCGTGGAAAACAAGTCCCACAAGTTGCATTTCACCAACCACCCCCACCATCCAACTCCCCGCCAACCCCACCCCAATCCCTCCAAAAAAAAGTTTTTTAAAGCTTTTAATACTTTTTATTTTCTACACCACTCAACCCCACCCCCACGCTCCAAAAATCAATTTTTCTTGTAAAAAAGTTTTAAAATTTTTCCATTTTTTTTATAACCCCCTCCCCCCTCCAATAAATTTGATTTTTTAAAAAAGTTTTTATTTTAATTTTCTACATCATCCACCCACCCTCCCCCTATCTTATTCAGTCCCGAATTTTGTATTTCATCGTTCTATCATCCAACATACTTCTATCTAAGTAATTTCATACCTTACTACTCCCTCGTATAATTTATTTTACCTAATTTATAAAAACTTATAAAAAATGGTCATACATAGGAATGATTTTTGGTTAATCGTTGAAGATGAGCTTCTCAAGTTCGAGTGAAGAATTTTCCCCACAATTTTTTTTATTTCTTTTTCAAGTAAAATGCATTATCCAAAATAACTTCAACTTCCAAATACCATTATTCAATTTTTAAAAAAAATATTTTTTATTTAAATTTCAACCAAATCTATATCCAAACGCTATTGTCTTGACTCTTGACTTTTAATACTTACTTAATTCCGTCCAAAGCGGGCTCAGGTCCCAAGCTATGCATGAAACAATCGGCAAACGCGTAGGTAATGGTTTCACTTAAATTTGTGTGGAAAATCAAGCTCTTCAAGACTTGACTTAATTACTCGAATTTTCTTCATGTTGAAAAGTCTTACCTAGAACATGGCCTCTTGTAGAAGCAGTAATTCTCAGTCTCGTCCACAAGTAGGGATTTTGTTACAGTGACAAATTATTGACTATACTTGGTTACAAAAGATAAACTCAACGTGTTGGCAAGGTGAAACATGTAGTTGTATGACCAGACTCCAATGTAGTGGTTGCAGCCATATGCGTGAGAAAATTCCTTTGTCAGTAATTCTAATTTTATCTTTTGAAGAATCTCTTTAAAAATGTATTCCACGTAATTACAAAATATACTGTGAATATTCGGAGAATATTAACTAAAATAAATATATGACCCCTATAACACATAACTAAACATTCTAACTCATAAAGTTAAAGAAAAAAACAGAGAAAAATGAAGTTGTTGGGATCACCTGTGGCATTGTCTTGTCTCATTTTCTTGTTCCTAACTCCATTGGCACAATATATTGTTCAATTGTAACCAGGGACTTGTTCGAACAGATGCTGAGTTTTAAGAATAACGATGCGTGTCCTGACAAGGGATTCTACACTTATGATGCATTCATAGCTGCAGCCACTTCCTTCCCAGGTTTTGGTACTACTGGTGATGATACTTGATCACGCCCTCCATTAGTCAGAAAAGATAAGTGGTTGCTGTAAAGATAATCTGATTTTTAAGTTCGAAGTGGAATTCCACAGTGAACTAACGTTAGTTATAACCGTTCCATATCACTAAGAAAACAAGTTCAAACAATTTTCTAAGTTATGAAGATTAAGATTTCTATTTTACACTACTTAACTAATAAATTATAAAGCAGTAAAAATTACCAACTAATTATAGAATGGGTTGAATTCAAGATTAAGGAGGCCTAGGGTTATGATTTCCCCAATTCCCGGAATTCTTCTCACTACGTTATCTATAATGTTGCCATTTTATTCTATACGGATCATGATCACTTAACTTACCGCAATTATCTCGATCAATTTTAGTAATTTTCTAGAGTTATTCTCTCGAACTAACCCTAGTTAGCAATCTTTCACCGCTCACTATGACCACGTCAAAGCTTCGTTATCTCTAAACCCGCTTTTAAACCTACAATATTGATCTCTCCTCACCAACCTAAATTACATTCTTTCTCAGGCAACACATAATAAATAGGCACAGGCAATCGATGGTCATTCAATACACTGAAATAAGCACGTATTTGAACAAGTAGAAAAAAATCCAACTACTCAATTATATAAAAACGTAACAAGAGTTCATCCTACAAAAGGTTCCATCAAAACCCTAGATAGAGAATTGGCTACTCATAAAAGCATGTGAAAACACGATACTAAAATTCGTAACTAACAATGAAAAATAGGAAAAAGAACAGAAAAACTCGTTGCCAAATCTTTCTCCTTTCGTCACGATGGCTCCTTGCTCTCCTTAGGTCGAATCCCCCAAAATAAGACGTTTTATGGGATACTTATAGGGTTTAAGTTGAGTAGGAGGTCGTCCGGATCAAATAAAATTCTGATAGAAAAATCTAAAAATGCAGGTTGTGAGCTCGCAACGCGAGGAGGTTGACGAACACCTCCTCGCCAATGGTAGCAGTGCTCGCGATGGAGGAAGCATTCTGCATGACTTCGCTGTTTTTTCTTAATGTCTCTTCATCTTCACGTCACTTTATTTCTAAACATTAAAATACAATATTAATCACAAACATGCTTAATATTAAATGTTTAAATAAATTTGTCAATTCATGACTGAAAGAAATAATCCCCTTGATTATTTTCATTAATTGAATAGGTATATATACAAGTTATAAAATAGGCAAATCCTATTCCTAAAATCTTGTTCTACCATAATTCTAACTCTACAATTATGGCAGTGGGCCTACTGGCCCAAATCGGTGATCTGGGGCTAAAATTGGGCCGTTTGAGTGGGTGGGATCGCCCAATTTCGAACTGCTCCAAAGAACGGACTCGGGCGATGGGGCGGGGCAGTGGGCCCGCTGGAGAATATTAGGTGCGGGATATGTCCGAAAAATGGTGAGTAGTATTCGGGGATATACCATCATCCAAAAAATTATACGAACTAGGCTCGAGAGTCTGAACTTTCGTAAATGGAAATTGAGTTTCATCAAAAATCACATGGCGATTAATTATGATTTTCTTGGAGGATAAATCAAAGCATTTGTAACACCGATGATTAGACGGATAACCCAAAAACACACACGGAGTAGACCTATCCTGAAGTTTGTTAATGGTGGTAGATGGGAATAACGGATAACACAAGCACCCAAAGACCCGAAGATGAGAATAGGACGGGTTCTTATTATATAAAATTTGGAGAGGGAAAGAATATGTCAGACCTTTGGAAGGAATTATATTTAGGAGATATGTTGTCATTTGTAGAGCATGATGCCAAAAATATGGGGGTACGGAAGCATGAAGTAAGAGGGTGCAGACAATGTTATTTATGAAACGAATTTTGCGTCCGGCTTTCCCATTTTGAGATGATGTATGAGGGCACGAAAAATAAAATTTGATCCCATTATTATCACAGAACTCCCGAAACGCCCTATTGTCATACTCTTTCCCATTATCACACTGAATATTTTTTATTTCTCTTTCGAATTGTGTTCTAATGAATGCTCTAAATTTTATGAAAACAGAAAACACTTGAGATTTATTGGCAATTGGAAATGTCCACAAAAATTTAGAATAATCATCCAAAAAAAACATAATATCGATAACCTAACGAACTTAGTAAAGGAGACGTCCATAGGTCGCTATGAATAATATCAAATGGCAATGAAGTATGAGAATTTGAGTCCGCAAATGGCAACTTAACAATTTTTCCTAACGAAAAAGATTGACAAATTTGAGTACGACTCGTACCCTTACAAGAAATAAAGCTATTTTTATCTAAAACTGATAAAATAGAAGATCTCAGATGACCAAGATGAGCATGCCACAAGGAAAGAGAAATGGCTATAAAGGCGGATGGCAAAGCTTGACTCGATGGACTAAAACCGGGCATGATAGGATACAGATCCTCCCTACTATCACACCTCATGAGATGACTCCCCGTCTTGAAATCCTTCACAGAGAAACCAAACGAATCAAATTCAACAGAAATGGAATTGTCAGTGGTGAACTTTCGGACAGACACTAAGTTTTTAATCAATTTGGGGGCATGTAAAGTATTTTTCAAGATAAGGGGTGGATTGGGGGGAGATAACGTTTTTTTACCATAACCCAGAATTGGAATAGAGTTGCCATTACCAACAATTATACCCCGAGGGGTGCTCAAATTGGAATAAGATGAGAGAGTACCTGAATCGAAAGTCATGTGGGTAGTGGCACCGGTGTCCATATACCAGTTTGGGTCCGGTTGAGCCAACTCCAATGTGTGTATCGCTGCCTCGATATCGGTCTGAGTGGGGCCTGCTGCGTGGTGGGCTTGGGGAGGTCAGGGCCCAAGTATTCCAAGGCGGGACTGAACTGGGCCGTAGCTGCTGGAACTGGCGCTGGTGGGCCACTTGCCAGTGGGCCGCTACTGCTGGTTGCTGGGCCTTAAAGGCTGGCCAGCCCACTGCTACTGGGATTCGATAGAAGGTAGGGGATGCTAGCCCACGACCCACTGCCATGGCCCCACTGTTGGGACCAGAGGGGTGGTGGGCCACTATTCACTGGATGGGGCCCACTGCCTGCTTGCTAACCATCGGAACCGCAGCGTTTGCCCCCGCGGTTTTTGTTATTATTCTTACGATTATTTTTGCCGCCACCATGACTATGGTTTTGGCCCGAATTATTAACAAAACCCAAAGAACTTGGGGAGGACGCCATTATGACGACAGTGTTTGCTCCGGTAGCCGCCTTTTTATCCAAACCGGCTTCTTCCAAAGTAAGCATGGAGCAGGCTTGATAAAAGGCGGGAAGAGGGTTGCTTTGACGAAGGAGAGTCCCAACACCATTATAGGCCTCCGAAAGGCCGGCAACCAATTGTAGAACCAGACGATTATTTGTTATAGGTGCGCCAACATTACGGAGTTGATCCGCCAACTCCTTGAGTTTGTTGCAATATGTCGATACGTTCGGAAAGTCTTCCATGCGAACTAGAGAGAATTCCTGTTCGAGTGTGACGGCACGTGAATGTTGGTTATCTTGGAATATGTCACGCAATCTATTCTAGGTAGCCATAGCTGTGGTATCCGGCTCAATAATCGTCTGTAAAAGGTCAACCGAAATAGTGGAATAGATCCATTGGAGAACGGTAGCATAAAGTGTAATCCATAATTGAGGATCCTCCGCGGGAAGAGGTATAGCGGGAGGAATTATGTGATGGATAACTTGATGGGAGATAGCGTGAATTTTAAACATTTCTGCCCACGTCGCATATTGGACGTTTTCTATTTCAAGTACAATAGGGATATTGTTCTTGACGTTAGAAACCATGAGGGCAGGATGATAATTGTTCTTAGACATATTGAAAGAACAAAGAAGGAGGGAAAATTTAAGAGAGGTTTTTGAGAGCGGAAGACGAAATTTGGGAGAGAAACCCGAGGGGGGGGGGGGGTTCTCGGCCGAGAGAGGGCAAAAGTTGGGAGAGAAAACTTTTGTTTAGACCTAGTCTCTTGATACCATGAAAGAAATAATCCCCTTGATTATTTTCATTAATTGAATAGGTATATATACAAGTTACAAAATAGGAGAATTCTATTCCTAAAATCTTATTCTACCATAATTCTAACTCTACAATTATGGTAGTGTATAATCCTAATTTAGGTAACAAATACATTACAATATACTACACATATATTTTTCTAATATACAATATTCTTACATTGTCTATTTACCATAACTATATTACCTAAATATGTCCAAAACCGAGAGCTAAATCAAGTGTAATCCGAGACCTTTAATATCCAATATACACATGTATATTGTGTGTATATTGTTAAATTTGTGTGTATATTGTATATTTAACAATGACTATTATTACTTCTAGATTAAATGTACATAGACATTTCAAACATGCCGAACTTGTAATCTTAATTTTGAAAAAAATAGAGAACTCGTAAGAGCCTAACTAATTTTAACGTCTCGTTTCTTGACTTCTATGGACTTCTGCCATGAGCAGGTCCAGGACCCACACCAAGCCTAAATCGAAACAACAATCGCAAGTAATTTAGGGTGGCAAAATTCGATCATGAAAACATGATTCCTCTAATAAAAATGTGACTCGCCTAATAAGGAGCGCCTAATTCGTTTAATTTTTATTTATTATTAAAAAAGGAAAAATACATAAAAATCCCCTCTTAACTTGCCCCCATAACTCTCGCAATATAACTTAACAGGAGTTTAAATACCCCCTCTTGTCGTGGGAGGTGCGTGTAGAACACCTCCCACCACAAGTGTGGTTTTGTACTTTTAACTTTTAAGACGTTTATGGTTTTACTTGAACGTCGTGTGAAAAATATACTATCTTCGTCTCAAATTATCTGTCGTTTTTTTGCTTTACATGCTCGTTAAGAAATATTAATTGGAAGATGTATTTGACTACTTTACCCTTACTTTTGTCTTATAAGTTATAATCTCTCCATTAAATGTTTAGTCTATTTATGTGTCATCTCCATTAACGACAAAATTTTATTAAGTGTAAAATAAAGAAATAAAAATTAATTGTTCCTTGAACTTTTAAAACGACAAATAATTTGATACAACTATTTTTAGTCAACCACATATAATTTGAGACGGAGAGAGTAACTCTAAAGACTTACTTATACTGGAAATTTCTTCAAGTTGAAGTCTTGTACCGACTACTTCATTACGTAGCCAAATTTGACTCCCCAGAATACGGCATTTTGTAGGATGGGAGCAGTAATGTCTCTTTAACAAATAGGTACGGTGACAAACTTAATGACTAGACTTGGTTTACAAGATAAACTCAATCTAATTTTACCACGTCAAGTGAGGTTCTTGGTGCGATTTCAATTCTGTTTAGTATATGGTGAAGTTACCACACAATAGATTTTGATATGGATATACATTTTGTCATAGCTATATCGTCTAGGTTACTACAGGTGAAGAGAAAATTATGTATCTAGATTGTTGATATTTGTTTCAGTTATTTATGATGACACACACACGTACATGACCCAAACAGAGAAGCAAACTTGACAACCACATTTCTGTGGAAAACTGACATACTAGTACAAATTAATCAAAGCCCCAATTTAACATTACTAGTGGAAAAGTCTCTGCTCACCTTTAATCTGACCCTATAAATACCCATACACATAACTAAACATTAGAAATTAAGAATAGAGAAAATGAAGTTGTTGGGATCACCAGTGGCATTGTCTTGTATCTTTTTCTTGTTCCTAACAGGAACGTTGGCACAAGATATTGGTTCAATTGTAACCAGGGACTTGTTTGAACAGATGCTGAGTTTTAGGAACAACGATGCATGTCCTGCCAAGGGATTCTACACTTATGATGCATTCATAGCTGCAGCCAATTCCTTTCCAGGTTTTGGTACTACTGGTGATGACACTGCTCGTAAGAAGGAAATCGCTGCCTTTTTTGGTCAAACTTCTCATGAAACTAATGGTAATTTGCCTTATCCCTTTATCCTTGTAATTTTTAATCTGTTGTACCGAGTTGTAACTTGTATTGCCTTACCTAGGTTACCAATTCCGCTTAATACTAGCAGTTACCTATAGTTATCTATTACGTGATTTGATTGTGTATAAAATGAAATAAATAAGTGAACTCTTTGCTCTTTCACAGGCGGTGCTTCCGGGACATTTAACGGAGGATATTGCTTTGTTAGGCAAATAGACCAGTCAGAGAGATACTATGGTAGAGGACCCATCCAATTGACACAGTAAGACAATCGTTAAAATGTCACCTTTTTAAAACTCTTGGCTAGTCAATTTCTCTAAATATAGATAAGAAGAGTCTTGATGATTGATTTTAAACTTAATGATAAACTTTTGCAGCCAAGCTAACTACGACCGAGCTGGAAGGGGTATTCAACAAGACCTAGTGAACAATCCTGATTTAGTAGCCACAGATGCATTAATATCATTCAAAACAGCTATATGGTTCTGGATGACACCACAGGACAATAAGCCCTCTTCCCACGACGTTATCATAGGGCGATGGACGCCATCCGCTGCTGATATGTCTGCAAATCGAGTGCCAGGCTACGGTGTGATTACCAACATCATCAACGGCGGACTCGAATGTGGCATGGGTCGGATTGAAGCGGTGGAAAATCGAATTGGATTTTACAGGAGGTATTGTAGTATGTTGAATGTTGCCCCTGGAGACAACTTGGACTGTTACAATCAAAGGAACTTCGCCCAGGGCTAGATTACAATGCAATATTATGTTATGTATTTGTCATGAAGATGTTTGTCTACAAGTTATATTTGGATTAATGAATAAGGGGATTGTATTTGCCCCATTTATAATATGGTGATATATTCTTATTTGTCTTCCTGAAAAGAACTAATAGTTCCTATGCGGCGTTTCGAATGAAGTTGTGGTAGAAGTGAAAGTGAAAATTCTATTCAGAAATAGAAGTTTCTTGTACCACGTCAGAGACTCAGAATATATATGGTTTATATTGTAGATTTTGATGATTTTCTTTTATAAGTTCAAATCAAATCTGATATCAACTTATTTGTTTATATTGTATATTTTGATGATAGCACCATATATCGTTTATAAATTAAAGTATTAAACTACTTTCTCTCTCATCTTTTTCAAGTAAAAATTTGTATACTTATAAAGCAGGGAAATACAATTTTAATGGTAAAAGAGTAAAAAATAACGTTTAACTAGATAAAATATCTTCCGTCGCATTTTAAGTCATTCATAATCTGTCTCTTGCTTGTCATGACCAGATGAAGCTCCAACCTAAAGTACAATATGGGCTAATTTAATTTTTAACTAGTCAAAAGTGGAGGGGTTAATTAATTTGGACTTTTTTCAAAGTGTTATTGACACATGTAAACCCCAAAATCCACATTGAAGCTCCGTGAGGTCAAGGGTAAATTATGAGATAATTTAATAACGGTAAGAATATGAATAAATCTAAAAGTATTAAGAAATATTATACCAATTAAAACATCTATGTATTTATAACTTGGACCGTTTGTACATAGAGTGGGGATGAATCATTCATATATACAAGACATCGATCAACTCCTTTTGTTTGATGGAATTTCTTTCATTTCCTCTGCAAGCATTTAGAGTCTTTATTACATTGTTCATCTTAACTTAATGCTAATCATAAAGTCGGTCAAAACAACCTTAATCGCCTCGCTATGTATTCCAGCGCTACGTAGTACCAACTATCTCATAGATTCTGGTTTTATTATCTTGTTTTTGACGGTGATGACTTCTGCTACATCATAACACTCTCACTGTCAAACTAAGTGATGTTGGATCAAAACAAGTTAACAATCATTTTTTTCAAAAAGAATTTTTTTTATATCCATCTGTTTAGTGTCAAAAGTATGATGCATAAGTTATTTATACTCATTATTTTCCGGTGAAAATAATTCTAACCAAAAATACAGTTAGAGATTTGTATACAAGAGTTTAAAGATAAGTGGGTTGTATCCGATCCGGAGACCCTCTTGATCGAGTCCAGGATTGATATTTAGGTTACGGCTATGTAAGATTTAAAATATAAGTAAAAAATATGATAGTAAGCAACTAAAGAAAATCAATAGGTTAGATCTGAAAATAAGCTATGAATTGAACAAGAGCTGAAGCTGAGAATGATGTATTAGCTTGAGAGAGATCTGAGTTACAAGTGTGAGCTTAGAGTGAATACAATGTGTCCTCCTTATCTTCTAAGTCTTGCATATATAAGATAAAACATAGACTATTATGACCCTAGAGAGTTGTGGCGACGTGAGCATACTAATGTCACTACACCCATGCACGCCGCGACACTCTGATCTAGGTAAGCTGATGTGACGGGAGTTGTTGGGAGTGAAAGACATCTGTGGAGATCTGTTGGGGTTTCCGGAGTCATTAATCTTCTTCTATACGCTTGATGCCTCCGGATGTGTTTTTACCCAATACAGATAGTCCCCCACTTTTCGGGTTTTTCGAGCTTCGAGAGACCGGGAAGTGGAAGAGCTTGTCAACTACCAATCTTGTCTTATACTACGGTGTCCTTTGGGAATAGTGCATTGATTCAGTTGTCCATCCTCCTTTCACACAACATTTACTGCTCTCCTACCCGAGTATTATCCACCTTACACGTGTCACGCATCCGTTGATACTCTTTCTAGTGAAGGGATGCCATAATTATGGCTTAATTTTCTTTCCAATCATTACCTCTTCTTTATCTTCTCCAAGTACTGTCTTTTCCATAAGGACTCCGCTCATTTCTTTTGCTCCTCTGACGCTTCACTCTTCAAAAAAATTCAAACAACCAATCGTTGTTCCCTTCTCTTTCTCAACCTATTTTTTATGACCATGTCTTCGGATTCTTCGATTGCCGGCGGTGCTACCAAATGGGCTCGAAGCCTTGGCTAGGGGAGATTCAGACGTCCCCATCCACAAGGTTCTTATCTTGGACTATTTTCCAACAACCATCGGGATATTGAGGAAGAAGAAATCATGGGTTGCTTCTTCTGTTCAACAGACTGATGCCTATATTCCTAGTAGTTGGTCTTCTCTAAAGGATCTTTGAAAGCGTCCGGTCTCTATGGAGTCAGAACAGTCCCAGCCGGCGAGCTCATACAAATCCACCATGATTGCCTGTATCTGAGTCGGGTAAAGATAAATTGTGGCTGGAACAATATAGAAGTGTTTCTCCCTAGGGAAGGGGAGAACATTACTTCCTATCGGCAAGGATACTCATTCGTGTATACATATCCATTTTCCTTGCGGCTAGGCAAGCTTATTAATCCTATGATTTTAGAATTCTGCCAGAAATACGACGTGTGCCTGGCCCAAGTTGGTCCGGCTTCTTGGAGGATGATTGCGTGTCTCCGGTACATTTCTTCTCAAGTGGAGGAGGATTTTACCCTCGCCCACTTAATTCACATATATTCTCCCAAAATTTTCAGAGCAGTGGTTATTCAGCTTTCTCATCATGGCCAAAACACATTGATTGGCAGTACTGATGACGACTTCGATTGCAGATGGACGAAGAGATACGTCGTCATCGCGACGGGCGATCTGATCAAGCCCTAAGAAGCGCCTATCCTGGAACAATGGAATTTTAATCGTAAGTACCCTACTTAAGCTTGGCTTTATTGTTTTACCTTCCTTAATCAGCGTATCTGACTATGTCTCTTCTTCCTCTGTCAGCCATAGTGTAGACTCCGAAGCCCGTATCAATTTTGGCCTGATGGTCCAGAAGATCTTGGACTACGCACCTCCTTCCCTATGGACGTGGAAAGAGATTGTACTGAAGCATAATTGGAAGGGGAAAATCATGATATTTTGAAGAGAAAATCCATCCGATCCTACGCGGAGGTTCCTGAGGATCCGGATGTGGCCCTTCACCAAATTAAAATAGTTGTTTCACAGTCAGGCTAAGGACCAGAGGCTACAAATTCTGTCAGAACCAAAAGATTACCGTCTGTTTTTTCTTCTACCCCGGTCAAAAAGATCAAACCAAATGTTGGAGAGCGAGATGCCCAGGAACCGCCCCCAGATACTTAAAATAGGTGTCTAGTGAATACAAACACAAGTGTTATGACAACGTAATAAGGCCGAAGGATGTTTCTCACCCAATAGATCTGTGGAAAATCGATAATGGTAAGAATATCGATAACAGGATTGGAGTGAGACCCCAAGCAACATGATTGCCATTAAAAGATAAGGATATTAGTAAAAAAATTAGTATTTAAGCTCTCCGAGTCAAAAATATAACTTATGACGTCCATAAATAATGATACTGGGAATATACTAAGAAGAGGAGTCTTCAAAGGCATTCAAATCAGTAATGTGCAAGTTGATCGGCGGAGCGACGAATAGAGAAGGACTTTAATACTAATTAAGGGAAGGAAGCCCGAATCAGTGAAAAGATTGAATCCAGACACGATTTGAATTTGAATATGTTAAGTACTAGTTCCGTCACAAATATTGATAAGACATTTAAGGATATGTGAGTGGAAGTAAGAACAAATGAAGCCTGATGTGAGTGTTGACACCCAATTTTGTCCCATCTTTTATGATTTTATTCGTAATTTTTAATATTTTGACACTTTTAAAATAATTTTAAAATATAGGCATATATGTGTATATCCTCTTATTATTATTATTATTCGCATTTTTATATCATTTGCATTTTTATCATAATCATAAGTTTTATCCGAAAATTCTATATTATTTTATTTTCGCAAAATTGCATCGCGTTCCCATTTTTTTAAGCATTAAACATTTCACAAATATTATATTTTTATTATTATCACGTCGTTATGTTATGTTAAATAATTCACATCTTTTACAAAACAAAAATAATATTTTTATATTAAACCCCTTTTATATTTTTATCCATAACCCATTTTCATTTTTCCAACCCAAAATAATTTCTAACCCATTTTCATTTTTTCCAACCCAATACAAATTCTACCCAAATAAAATTCACCAAACCCACAAAACAATTCCTACCCAAATCTTCCAAGCCCAACCCTCCACAACCTTTTATCCCATTTAAACCAAAACCCACAAAACAAAAACCCAACACCCTTAAACCAAAGCCCAAACCAACCCGAGCCCAAATTCCCTAAAAACCCCACACCCGCCGCCCAATTCGCCTAACCCGAACCGGCCGACCGACCCACAAACCCATCCCTTTAATTCCCCAAATCCCAAAACAAAACCAAAACCAAAAATCGAAAACCTAAAAACCCTACCCCGCGAACCGGGCCGCACCTACACCCCCGCTCTCTACGCCGCCAAGACCCCTACCCCCGTCACTTCACCACTGCCACCACCCTACCCTGACACCGCCGAACGCTTGCCCCAAGAACACGCCCCAAAAATTAGATTTTGTTCCCCCTTTATTTTGAAATTTGAATTCGTTTTAAGGGGGGGTATGAGGGGTTGGAACGTGGGTTGAGTACCTATAAATACCCCATGTCGTTCTTCATTTTGAGGGGGATTTTTTCGGAGGATTTTTGGAAAAAAATGATTCAATATATATATCTTTGTTGTGTTCTTGATTTCAAGCATTTGCCTTCCTTGTTATCCAAGAATCAAGTCCGAAAAGGTTTGTTCTTCCCTTTGATTCTCTGATTTTTTAGTTTTTCGATTCGGGTCGGGTCGACCCAATTCGGGTAACATTTTTCAGAATTCTTGCATTACATATTCTTGTTATTGGTTATCTGAATTTGGTGTTAAAATTTGATTCGGGTTTGGATCACAGATTCAGTCGGTCTTGACTTCGATCGGTCGACGATTCGGGTAATATTTTCAGAATTCTTGCATTACATATTCTTGTTATTGGTTATCTGAATTTGGTGTTAAAATCTGATTTGGGTTTGGATCATTTGATTTCGGATTCGGATCACTGATTCGGGTCGGGTCACTGACCCGGATCGGGTCGATCCGATTTGTAATATTTTCAGAATTCTTGCAGTACATATTCTTATCATTGGTTATCTGAAATTGATGAAATTATTTGATTCCGGGTTGAAACTCCAATTCGGGTCGGGTCACTGACCCGGGTCGGGTCGACCCGATTTGAATTTCCAAATTTCTTGCATTGTTGCTGTTGTTATCATTGGTTATCTGAAATTGATCAATTGATTTGATTAGGGTTGAAACAACGATCCGGGTCGTCATCGACCGGCCTGGGTCGATCGATTCGTAACATTTTCGTAATTCTTGCATTTCATATTCTTGTTATTGGTTATCCGAATTGGGTGTTGAAATCGATCGGGTTGAAACACCGATCCGGTCGGTCATCGATCCGGTCGGATCGACCGATTTGGATATTTCCTAATTCTTGCATTCCATATTCTTGTTATTGTTTATCCGAGTTTGGTCTTTGAAATCGATTCGAGTTTGGATCAATGATCCGGGTCAGATCATCGACCGGCCTGAGCGACCCGATTTGAATATTTCCGAATTTCGTAACTCGGGTCGACATTTTAAACCGCTTCAACGCTCGTTTCTTTGGCCTTTGTTTTCTTGTTTTATTAATATCGCATTAAGGCCGACGAAATTGAATTCGAGGCCGCGCTTTTCTTTCGTTTCGCTTCTCTGTTTTTCTTAGTATAACTGTTTTAGATATCCGTGCAACGGATATATTATTGTTTTATTAAGTTTACTGTTTTAGATTTCTTGCGACGGATATCATTGTTTTGAACAAATACCGCGTCTGTTCGGGCGCTGTTTTCTGTTTCAGTTTACTGCTCGGATTCAGATTATTGTTTTTACTGTTTTTACGTTTTTTACTGTTTTAAAATAAACACCGCACCTTTCAGATATTGCTTTCTGATTGATCCCTTTGTTTTGACATTAAAATTACCGTTCTCTTTGTTTCTTCGCTTTAAACTAGACACCGCGTCATTTTCGGAAACTGTTTTCTGCCTCTGTTTTTATCGCTATACTGCCGCTGCTTCTATTTTGCTCCAATTTAAAATTTTACTGATTTGAACACGATACTACACTTGGCCGATGAAAAATATCCGTCAATTTTGAGGCCTCCACAGTTGCAAAGACTGAAATATAACTTCTGGGCAATGATGAAGACTTAAACCTTTTTATCCGAGATCAACATGTTTAGTAGGCGAGGTGACTAAAATAACCAACAAGTTATATATTCATGACCACAGCGTGATTATAGTGATCTTTTCTATTTCACCCGAGAGACCGACACGTTTAGTAGGCGAGGCAATCAAAATAAACTACATTGGTCATATGTTTGCAGCCACGACGTGATTGGAATGTTCTTTCCAAAATTTAAGTCTGAGCCCTCCGCGATCAAAACATTCACTGTTTTGAATACGGATATGAAGTTATTTGTATTTAACTGTTTCTAACCGTTTGTTCTTGACAGCTTGCAGGGACTAAAGTAAATAAAGGCAATTATTCCTTGGAGTTTATTTATTTCTTTCTTTAAATTCAGCTTTTATCTCGTTTTGTATTGTAATATTATTTATCGCACTTGTGTAATTATTGAAATGCTTAGAATAGGCAAACTTAGGATTTATTCATAGGTTAGTTTAAGATTTGAAACCAGTCGCTAGCTTATTTATTTGTAGGCTCGCAAACTTAGAAATCCTTCGCTAGTTTATTTATTTTATGCTCGTCACGCTTATTCAAGATTTTTAAAACAACTCTTGTCATCTTTATTTGCTTCAATTAATTGTACAAATAAGTTTATCTTTTTTTTATTATTATTTTTTTGCAACTTGTTGATTTTCGAAAGATTCGCTTCTTTTGGCATTATAAAGAATTTATTGTCACAAATGCATGTTTTCTAAAAACTTTACATGTATCTTTCTTTTATGTCATCCGAATACGTACTTGTATAAAATGCATCATATTTACTTGTATAAAATGCATCATATTTTGCAAACATCTTTTTTTTTACTTGTAAAACATGTATTTTTCTAGCAATAATTAACCTGAGTTTGATCGGATAACCGCAAGTTAGCGGATCTTAAAGGATGCCTAACCCCTTCCCTTTAGGATAATAAAGAACCCTTACCTAGAATCTCGCTAGTTTCGCAGACCTTAAAATTGGAGTTTTACATTGCAGCACTTAGTTTAATATTTAGGTGTCCTAATTCACCGTAAAAAATAATTAGGTGGCGACTCCTCAACCCTTTTTACCCAGGAATCACCCCCATACGTCTGTGCTCCGCTTTGACCCGAGCAGGTCAAAATAGGGCGCGACAGCATGGCGACTCCACTGGGGAGCATCAGGTTCTTAAACCATAGCAAGTTCGGATTAATTATTGCTTTACTTTTGTTCTTTATTTGATTTAGTGCTTTGATGTGTTTCATTTATGAGATTTTTGCATAAACTGCTTTAATTGCTATATTGTCTTACTGCTTTCCTTAAATTGGCATTCCGCTCATATTTCTTCCACTCTGGAAAATTGACACTATCACACACTACACGCGAGGTGTGTTTCGCGCACCCGCAAATTTCTTTCAATCTACCAAATTTTAGGAGAGTTGGCGTATGCGTGGAGTGACCGGACCATCCGGTGGCCGCGTAGCCTTCTCACTCGAGTAGTCCGCTCGGGAACCTTGTGTATAGTCAGCCAAATCTTAGAAAATTTAAGATAGAGCTATACCACCCTTTATTTTAAGTCATGCATGCATACATCTTAGGTGGGTTGATCTTTGGCATCAACTTCACAAATAAGAAAACCACCAAATTGTCGACGGGTCTCACAACCCAACGACCAATCAGCATATTATGTGTAGCAGGATATTGATG
The DNA here is from genome assembly GCA_029783415.1 of Anisodus acutangulus. Lineage (NCBI taxonomy): Eukaryota > Viridiplantae > Streptophyta > Magnoliopsida > Solanales > Solanaceae > Anisodus > Anisodus acutangulus. The sequence continues at coordinate 15,348,883 of CM056491.1, read as the reverse complement.
GACGGATCCAAGCCTAAACAGTATGCCAAAATCGGAAAATGTATATTCATTTTTATTTTTTTTTTATTTATTTTGTTATAGATGGAGTCTGTGCCGCAAGTCAGGATGGTGAGTGGGATTCCGAGCAAACTGAAAATATGGTGGGCAAACTTTGACCTTGGCAGCCAAATGGCAATTAGGAGAAGATTAGGTTGCCTCGTTTCGTTGTTCGACATCTTCCCCGATCAACATTTGGTCAGAGCACTAATCCATTTTTGGGATCCGGATCGGGTTGTCTTCAGATTCGGAGATTTTGAGATGACTCCTACTTTGGAAGAAATCAACTATTTCACCAACTTGATCTACCAGGGTAGAGGATAAATTATCCCGCATTGTCAATCCGGAAAGAAATTTCTCCGCTACTTAGGGCTAAAGAACACTAAGAAACTCCTATGCTTTGAAAACAACTGGGTCTCAATGGATTATCTTTATGAGAGGTACGGTTGTCGAGACAGTTACAAGACATTCAAAAATGAATTTTCTTGCACCCCCGATCATTGGCGGACCAAACGACCCATTGCATTTACTGTCGCCTTTCTAGGGTCTCTGATATTCCCGCTTGAGTATGGAAAGATCGATTACTGCATATGTTCCGTAAGCACGGGCACTTTTCGAAGGAGCAAGCGGAGCACAACTCACTTTGGCCCCTATGATCTTAGCGAAATGTTTGGGCTTTAGGGAAATGTAAAAGAGGTGAAACGAGGTTTCTTGAAGGTCGCAACCTTATTTTGCGGATGTGGGCAATGGAACACTTCTATCGGCCCGAATATGGTCGACATATGCTTCAGCGAGTCGAACAAAATCGTCGGCTTTACTGACGAGCGAAGCGATTCGTATCGCTCGTCGGCATGAATGATTGGTATGGGTTTTGGCGTCCCCGCACTTTGTGAGCAGATCCAATGGAAATACCCTCTGCTCCCGAATGCCAAAAAGCCTACATAAGATGCAAAAGGCTTTATTATATTGAGCTTATGGGGTTGAAAGGCCTCCAACCTTACGCTCCACTCCGCGTACTCAAACGGTTGGGACAAGAGCAGATAATTCCCCTCAGGGCAAATATGAGGATTTACGAAATTCCATTCGGGCGAATTTCATTGTCCCAGAGCTAGGCAAGTCTTGATGAATGGAACAATATTGACACAATAGACATTGGAGGTAGTCAGCGGGAGGTACCCCGAATATCAAGCGTGGCTACGAGAGGATTGCGATGAGTCTGAGACCATAGTCCTGATGGCGAGCAAGGTTTTGAAGATATCGGCACGACAATTTGGGTAAGGAATTTCCGGCTCAGAGACACAGTCGTTACCCCCGAAATGTGGCAGCAAATGCAAAATATAGTGCAATATCTAGAAGACGCAGGAGTCGGACCCAGCAATGTTAGGGTTCCATCTCCATCTCGGTGATCAAAAGCAAGATTTAGAACCCAAGCATAAATATCTTATGTTATCAGCTTTATTATTGTACGCATTATTATTTCAGTAAAAGTCAACCTTTATTTCCGACAAAAGGCATCACAATCTTTGGCTTGGATCAATTTATCAGTATCTTGCATATTTTTGCGTTTAAGCCCACCTCCGGCATAAAGGAGGCCCCATGCACATTAGGACGCGCATTTAATTTCCATATAATTTGTCTGCTACTTGTTTACTGTTTTCCACTCTATACATGTTATTCAAAGCAATAATTATTCGTCTCATACTAACTTGGTTTGTTTCATTTTTTAGAGAATGTTTATTTTGCCTGCTTTATTTTCCAAAAGTTGATTCGCGTTGATTGAAACTGGCGGAACACCATTACTTCACGAGATCCAAGGCACAATCATCCGACAAAATGACTGATTCAGGGGCAGCCGAACAAACCGGTTTGGGACTTGTCGCTCTTCCGGGAGGTGAACCAGAGACATCGGAAAGGAGAAATACTTCCGTCGGATGAATACCTCGCCCAACTCATCGCAGACAAATGGCAACTATGCAAGCGAGATCGAACGGCTCAGGAATCTTACCAATCTTTCCATCAAAGCATCAACACTCCTTTGCCTGAACAAGAGACGAGCGCAATCGCTCCACACCTTTCCATCTCACGAACCATCATTCCCCAGAACCTTCCCGAAATCCCTTACCAAGCGTAACCAATCCTCAACTCGCCCGACCCACAACGTACCAATCCGCATCCTATCGACCCGCAGGCCACCCACAACAAAGCCCGCTACAAAATGACCCGGTATCCTTCACACTCCATATATACATCCGGCTCCACTTACCCAAACTACCCCACTTGTCCAAAATATCCCTCCCACACTAAATTACCAGTAACCCAACAAATACCAATGGCACACATCACTAACAAGCGTTATGTGCCACGGTGTATATGCGGAAGCCCAACCTTCCACTTCTACCATACCAAACATACATCATCAGGAGATAGACCAATATGAAGAGATGGAAAGGCAAGCAAGGATTAGAAATGATGAAAGTATGGCAAGGGAAATTCATAGCCTAAAAGAAGCATTTAAAACATTCAGACCAGCAAGGGGCATGAAGGACTCGAGTATGAAGATCTCTGCATGCATCCCGACGTTCAGTTGCCTATCGGGTATAAGGTGCCAAAATATGACTTATTCGATGGAAAGGGAAATCCTCGCGCTCACTTGAGATCGTATTGTGACAAGATGGTTGGAGTGGGTAAGGACCAGGCCATAATAATGAAGTTGTTCATAAGAAGTTTGACAGGGGAAGCGCTCGACTGGTACACAAGCCAGGACCCGCGAAAATGGCATAAGCGGGGCACAATGGCACGAGATTTTGTGGGCGAGTTCAGGTTTAACACCGACAGTCTTAGATAGATTTTATTTAATGAAATTAGAAAAAATCTCTGAGACTTTCGAGAGAATATGCCATGAGGTGGAGGGCGAAGCGACAAAGTTCACCCAGATGGCGGAAAATGAGATGACCACGCTCTTTGTGCAATCTATGAAGGATGCAACTTATTACGAAAAAATGATAAGCGTCATTGGACGGAATTTCTCTGAAGTGGTTAGGATGGGAGATTTCATAGAAGAAGGTATCAAAACAGGGAGAATCACGAACTTAGCAGCATTGCAGGCAACAAGTAAGGCCATTCAGTCAGACTCGTTCGGGGGAGCAATTAAGAAGAGGAGGGATGGAGCATCCCCTGTCATGGCAGTCCAGGAACATGGGTCCAACCAAATGCCAGCCTACCAAAGCCCGTCATCCCAGCCTCCCTACTATAATCAAAACACCCAAAATCATCAGCCCTCCTACTATAGCCAAAGCACACAAAGCCCTCAGCCTTATTATCAACACTCGCCTACTCCCTACCATGTCTATCATACCCAACCAATATATAGCCCACCACGAGCACCTACCTATAGAAATTCCCCACAGTATCAACCCACACATCCGCCTCAGCCGCAAAACCATCCACCAAATACTCCCGGACTCAGGGCAAATTACGAAAGAAGGCGGTCAAGACATATACACCTTTAGCGAACCTCTAGCCCAACTATACGAAAGATTGAGGACCACAGAATACTCCAACCCATCCCAGGCATATCCCCAATCCTATTCCCAGATCGTATGATGAAACTAAGCATTGTGCGTACCACTCGGGGATCACCGGACATGACACGGGAGTTTGCTTTGCCCTCAAAGACAAGATCGAGGTTTTGATCAAAGAGGGAATTATCCAACTGAAAGGACCTCCCACAATGTAAATAATAACCCTACGCCAAATCATGACAATGCCAATATAAACATGATTACCGTTGGTGAAGAAAGCAGTTTGGAAGGGACCATTGTGCCGGTCAGAGCGAGAAGAAAGGGTTGAATCATCGGCTTTGATCACCCCTATAATTACAGTTCAAGTGAGGGCACCGTTTGAAGTGGAAGTACTTCCTCGAAATCGCGGATGGTGACGCCGTCTGTTGATACCAAAGCGCCGCTTGGAGCTATTCGATTGGGGAAAGGAGGCGGGGAAAGGAGAAACAAATTGTAGAAGTTGTCGTCATTTGGTATGACAAGATCCAGGACGATGTTATGCCCTATGCAGACAATCCAAAAGGTTGTAACAGAGACTGAAGTAGAAGAGTTACGGAGGAAGATGCTAACCAAGGAGTATTCCGTTGTAGAGCAATTGAAGAAAACATCGGCTCAGATTTCTTTGCTATCATTGTTGATGAATTCTCCGGACCATGGACGCGCTTTATTGGAAGTACTCAAAGAAGCTTATGTACCGAGAGAGACCACAGGCGAGAAACTCTCGGCCTTGGTGAACAGATTTTAGAGGCCCATAAAGTCTCTTTTCATGACAAAGAATTGCCACCTGAGGGTTTGTGCCACAACAAAGCTTTGAACATAACTTGATAAAGTGCATGAACAAGTTCATTTCTAAGGTATTGATTGATGGAGGCTCGGTAGTCAATATTTGTCCTTGGCGACTCTCAGAGCCTTGGGAATTAGCATTGGAAAGATTCGCGAAAGTCATCCGAGAGTTAAAGGTTTTGATGGAGCCCAAAGGAGCGTTATGGGAGAAATGGATTTGACATTACAAGTGGGGCCCGTGGAGTTCGTCGTGGAATTCCAAGTGTTAGACATATCTACCAGCTATAACCTACTAATGGGAAGACCTTGGATCTATGTGGCTGGTGCAGTTCCTTCTACCCTACATCAGAGTTTGAAGTTTGTTTGGGATCATCACGAGGACGTGGTACACGGAGAAGGGAGCAATTCAATATGTCCCGAGGGGCAGGATCCTGCTTTGTTGAAAGCGTAGATACCTTTGGATGGAGTGCATCTTCCATGTCAGAGAAATTACATGTGCCTCCAAAGCTGAAATATTAAAGTTACCCCGGGTTCTCACAATGGTGGCCCAGGAAATGTTGAAGAATGGCTTTAAGCCCGGTCGAGGCCTCGGATTGAATTTAGAAGGTATGGTGGAGCCTGTTCACTTGCTCAGTAAGAAGGATACTTTCGGTCTCGGATACAAACCCACTTCTAAAGAAGTCTTATCAGTCAACCTCCGAAAGAAAAGGGACACTCCCTTGCCAAAGCCTGTTCCACCCTTGAATCAGTCATTTGTCAAAGCATATGCCGCTCAGGAGTCGAGTGAAGATGATGCAGACGACCTGTGGAAGGACTCAAAAGCCTTTTCATTGCGAGAAGAAGAAATGGAATGCAATGTAATTCGGATGATTTTGATGAAGGCCCAACTATTTGGGATGCAGAGCGTGGAGATATTTTGAAAAATTGGACTGTGCCCGGCCTGTTTCTCAGGAAGCTTGGTAGAAATTACCTTAGTACTTTTTGAAACAATGCGATTCTAATTGAGGCTTGAATCGCATCTATGCATTAATGTGTTTTGCCTCCATCTTTTGAAAGCTTAAATGACAAATCCACATTTCTTTTGCTATTTAAAAATTTGTTTTGTTTACTAATTTTCTTTTCTCTTTCAAAGATGCAAACTAATAAATCATCGATAATGTGAATGTGACATGTAATGAAACAAACAAACAAAATCCAAACGATGAACAGGACTTGAAGAGCATGAGGAAGACTTCATGACCAGAAGAATTGATGAGGAATTGGAACATTTTGAGAATAAACCAAAGCCAAATTTAGAAGAAAGCGAGGCAATAAATTTGGGGATGCGAGAAAATGTGAAAGAAACAAGAATCGGCGTCCATCTGAACGCCCCACAAAGGAAAGAAGCGGCGGATCTTTTGAGACAATATATCGGCGTATTTGCTTGGTCTTATGACGAGATGCCAGGGTTGAGCACGGATATTGTTTCGCATAGATTGCCTATTGATCCATCCTACCCTCGGTGAAACAAAAACCAAGGAAAATCAAGCTGATTTGAGCTTAAGGGTCAAGGAAGAGGTGTCCAAGCAATTCGACGCAAAGGTCATTCGGTCACAAGATACCCGACTTTGTTGGCCAACATTGTACTGTGCCAAAGAAAGATGGAAAGATACGAGTGTGCGTGGATTATCGGGATCTCAACAAGGCCGGCCAGAAGGATGACTTCCTCTTCCAAATATTCACATACTCATTGACAAGCTGTGCAAAGCATGAATTACAATCATTTGTTGATTGCTTTGCTGGTTACCACCAAATCTTGATGGATGAGGAAGATGCAGAAGACAAAGATTCACTACACTTTGGGGGTATCTTTGTTATCGAGTAATGCCGTTCGGACTCAAGAATGCAGTGCCACCTACATGAGGGCCATGACTACCATTTTTCATGATATGATCCACAAAGAAATAGAGGTCTACGTAGATGACGTTATTATCAAGTCGCGAAGGACTTGAGATCACTTAATGATTTAGAGAAGTTTTTGACCGACCGAGGCGGTATAACCTGAAGTTAAATCCCGCAAAGTGCGCATTTGGTGTCCTCTTTGGGAAGGCTGTTAGGTTTCATTGTAAGTAGAAGGGGTATTGAATTGGACCCTCGAAGGTAAAAGCTATTCAAGACTTGCCTCCTCCAAAGAGTCGAAAGGGCGTAATGAGTTTCCTTGGTCGCCTCAACTACATCAAGAGTTCATAGCACAATCAGCGGTGATATGTGAGCCAATATTCAAGCTATCGAAGAAAGACGCCGCTACCAAGTGGACATCGGATTGCCGCAAGCTTTCGATAGAATCAAAGAATACTTGTCTAACCCACTGTTTTGGTGCCTCGAACCGGAAGGCCGTTCTTTGTTATATGCATGCGTGTTAGAGAACGCGTTTGGATGCGTGTTGGGACAACACGATGAAACAGGAAAGAAGGAGCAAGCCATATACTACTTAAGCAAGAAGTTCACGCCGTATGAAGCTCGGTATACTTTGCTGGAACGCACTTGTTGCGCCTTGACATGGATTGCGCAAAAGTTTAGGCATTATCTGTCTGCATATACCACTTATCTCATCTCAAGGATGGACCCGCTCAAATATATTTTTCAGAAGCCCATGCCCACCGGGAAGCTAGCGAAGTGGCAAATCTTGCTAAGTGAGTTCGATATCATATATGTCACCCAAAAGGCTATCAAAGGACAAGCACTAGCCGACCATCTTCTTTGAAAACCCCGTGGATGAAGAATACATGCCTCTCGGGACTTATTTTCGGACGAGGAGGTCTTGTTTGTTGGAGAAGACATCTCGAGAAGAGTACCGGGTTGGAGAATGTTCTTGACGGGCGCAAACTTCAAAGGGGTTGGTATTGGAGCGCTTTGATTTGAGAATCAGTCAACACTACCCAATTCGGCAAAACTCCGATTTCCATGCACCAACAATATGGCGGATTATGAAGCTTGTGTACTCGGTCTTAGAATGGTCGTTGATATGAACATTCAAGAACTGTTGGTTATAGGTGATTCGGACTTATTGATTCATCGGTGCAAGGCGAATGGGCGACCAAGAACGGGAAGATACTTCCTTACTGCATTGCGTGAAAGAATTATGCAAAAAATTCAGCAAGATAGAATTCAAGCATATCCCACGAACTCAAAACGAGTTCATTGATGCTCTGGCAACACCGTCCTCCATGATTCAACATCCAGGATAAGAACTACATTGATCCCATCAAGGTGAGCTTATCGGATCAGCGACATATTGTTTCAATATAGATGAAGAGTCGGATGGAAAGCCTTGGTACCACGACGTTAAGAGATATCTCAAGATAGGTGAATATCCGAGAAGGCATAACGGTATACAAAGAGGACACTTAGGAGGTTAGCAAACCATTTCTTCCTAAACGGAGAAATCCTTTATCGGAGGACTCGGATCTCGGTTTGTTAAGATGTGTTGATGCTCGAGAGGCAAGCGGTTTAGTTGAAGAGATACACGGAGGCACGTGCGGGCCTCACATGAATGGCTTCACTTTGGCAAAGAAGATTCTAAGAGCGAGGATACTTTTGGATGACCATGGAAACAGATTGCATCCACTTCGTGCAAAGATGCCATCGATGTCGATTCATGGCGATCTAATCAAGGTACCCCTAACGAACTCAATGTGACGAGCTCTCCTTGGCCATTCACGGCTTGGGGCATGGATGTCATTGGCCCTATTGAACCTGCCGCATCAAATGGACACGCATTTATTCTAGTGGCAATTGACTATTTCACAAAGTGGGTAGAAGCATCGTCCCACAAGTCAGTAACAAAGAAAGTGGTAGTTGATTTTGTCCGCAATAACATCATTTGTCGATTTGGAATCCCTGAGTCGATTATAACAGACAATGGGGCTAATCTCAACGATGTCGATGAATGAGATATGCGAGAAGTTTAAGATCACTCACCGCAATTCCACTGCATCGACCTCGGATGAGCGGGCGGTCGAAGCAGCCAACAAAAACATCAAAAGAATACTACGAAAGATGATTGATAATTACAAGCACTGGCATGAGCATCTGCCTTTTGCACTTTTAGGCTATCGCACTACAATCAGGACTTCTACTGGGGCAACGCCGTATCTATTGGTCTATGGAACAGAAGCTGTGTTACCAGCAGAAGTGGAAATACCATCTTTGAGAATTATCCAAGAAGCTGAGCTGAGCAGGCGAAATGGATCTGAGAATCGGTACGAACAATTGATGCTGATTGATGAAAAGCGATTGAACGCAGTCTGCCACGGACAACTTTATCAAAACAGAATGGCCAAAGCTTTCAACAGGAAAGTAAAACCAAGGATTTTCGAACCGGGGCAATTGGTGCTAAAACGAATATTCCCGCACCAAAATGAAGCTAAAGGAAAATTCGCACCTAACTGGCAAGGGCCTTATATGGTTCACCGGGTGTTGACTGGAGGAGCGTTAATCCTAGCTGAAATGGACGGTGAAGTATGGCCAAAAGCTATCAACGCGGATGCAGTGAAAAGATACTACATTTAGGATTTTTCTATGTAATGCATTTCTTGTGTTGTAAAAAATTGCGCTCCCAGGCGGGATACGCAAAGAACCCATGTCGGGTTCCGTTTCCTAGATTGCAAATTTCCCCAGAAACACATTTCTTTGTAACATGAACTACGTTATGACCTGATTCCCTCGGCGGGATCGTGGCGGCCACAAAACCGGTCCCATTTTAGAAAATCCTTACAATCCTCTTTTGCTTGTAATGAACTACGCCACGACCTGATTCCCTCATTGGGGATACGTGGCGGCCTAAATCGACCGGTCCCACCATTAGGAAATATTTTCTCATTTATCTCACAAAAGACAAAATGCACCCATCGATCACCACGATAGAGGCGGGCAAGAAATCTACACAAGACTTCGGTTGTCCGTTCAAAAGATCGTCATTCTCATATATCGGACAACGGGGCATTTTTAAGGGATCACCGCCAGAGGGCGCCGATAAACATGAAAACCATCGGCAAACTAAGTCTTGACGAGAAGAATTTTGGATAAGGCGTTTGCTTTGTTTCACCGCATGTCACCGCCGATGCATATATATATATGCATTAATCCTTATAAGCAAATTATTTTCAACAAACATTTTCATCAAAATTCGATAGAATTTTTATGTTTCTATTCTTTAAGATGCATTTCTACAAATTGTTTTCGAATGTTTTCATTAACGGTGGCCAAGGCTGGGAAGCGAGAGAGGGCTACGGGTCCGAGTTAGCGAGGACATCACGAATACCAGGGCGAGCTACAAAGTCAACGCGAATCAACTCCCCCTCCCAAAACTCATAAATTTATTTGAGTACAGGTTCTTCAGGTCGAAAACAGCAGGGAAGCTGCAACATTTATGAGCAGATTCGCAAGGGCCTCCGCATCGCAACTCACTACAAGAATCGCTTTCATGTTTGGAGATTGTACAAAGACGTCATGCTAAACTACATGTCCCCAACCGTGTTGTGTCCACGCGAAGAACGGTATTTCGACTTACAGGGTCGCATTCTCATCTACTCAACTTTTGCATCGCTTATGTCCACACATTAACTATCATGGCATGGCAATAGGGCCCCAATTTACATTACGTCAACACGACGACACAAATCAGGCGCCCACCTTCTAATGCGGGTATATTTTAAATCAGGCGCCCACCTTTTAATGCGGGTATGTTTTAAATCAGGCGTCCACCTTCTAATGCGGGTATATTTTAAATCAGGCGCCCACCTTCTAATGCAGGTATGTTTTAAATCAGGCGCCCACCTTCTAATGCGGGTATGTTTTAAATCAGGCGCCCATCTTCTAATGCGGGTATATTTTAAATCAGGCGCCCACCTTCTAATGCGGGTATGTTTTAAATCAGGCGCTCACCTTCTAATGCGGGTATGTTTTAAATCAGGCGCCCACCTTCTAATGCGGGTATGTTTTAAATCAGGCGCCCACCTTCTAATGCGGGTATGTTTTAAATCAGGCGCCCACCTCCTAATGCGGGTATGTTTTAAATCAGGCGCCCACCTCTATCTGGTATGTTTTAAATCAGCGCCCACCTCTAATCTTGGGTATGTTTTAAATCAGCGCCCACCTCCTAATGCGGGTATGTTTTAAATCAGCGCCCACCTCTATCTTGGGTATGTTTTAAATCAGCGCCCACCTCCTAACGCGGGTATGTTTTAAATCAGCGCCCACCTCTAATCTTGGGTATGTTTTTAAATCAGCGCCCACCTCCTAATCGCGGTATGTTTTAAATCAGCGCCCACCTCTAATCTTGGGTATGTTTTAAATCAGGCGCCACCTCCTAATGCGGGTATGTTTTAAATCAGCGCCCACCTTCTAATGCGGGTATGTTTTAAATCAGCGCCCACCTTCTAATCTGGGTATGTTTTAAATCAGCGCCCACCTTCTAATGCGGGTATGTTTTAAATCAGCGCCCACCTTCTAATCTTGGTATGTTTTAAATCAGCGCCCACCTTCTAACGCGGTATGTTTTAAATCAGGCGCCCACCTTCTAACGCGGTATGTTTTAAATCAGCCCACCTTCTAACGCGGTAGTTTTAAATCAGCGCCACCTTCTAATGCGGGTATGTTTTAAATCAGCGCCCACCTCCTAATCTGGGTATTTAAATTTCAGTCAGGCGCCCACCTCATAATGCGGGTATTTTATTTTAAACCAGGCGCCCACCTCCTAATGCGGGTATTTTATTTTAAATCAGGCGCCCACCTTCTAATGCGGGTACTTTATTTTAAAGTGTAAACAGGCGCCCGCCAATGCCATCATCTGCACAACATTAAGCAACGACATCATTTCAACTTACAAAGTCATATTCTCACATACATATCTTATGCAACTGTTATACACTAACTTTTATCTTTGCTCTGGTCCACAGGAATTCGAATCGGCGGGAGCTTTCAGCATAACGTGGAACTATATCTCACGGCGAACCAAGGCAATTTGGTCAAACGACCTACTTCGAACGTCGATCCGCTCTTTCCCATTAATTTCTCGTATCTGCGACCAGTGTCATCCTAAGTCGACACTGGGGAATTGTTTCTTGAATGTGCACCATTTTTTTGCAACTTCTATACCCCTCGGGATTCTATTTCTTACCATGCAGTCCCGATGATCGGGACAAAATTGGCTACTCAGTCAACTTCTTTGGCCGAAAACTCTTTCATCGTCTCCGTCCAAAGAGGGGCATCTGTTGACACCCAATTTTGTCCCATCTTTTATGATTTTATTCGTAATTTTTAATATTTTGACACTTTTAAAATAATTTTAAAATATAGGCATATATGTGTATATCCTCTTATTATTATTATTATTCGCATTTTTATATCATTTGCATTTTTATCATAATCATAAGTTTTATTCGAAAATTCTATATTATTTTATTTTCGCAAAATTGCATCGCGTTCCCATTTTTTTAAGCATTAAACATTTCCCAAATATTATATTTTTATTATTATCACGTCGTTATGTTATGTTAAATAATTCACATCTTTTACAAAACAAAAATAATATTTTTATATTAAACCCCTTTTATATTTTTATCCATAACCCATTTTCATTTTTCCAACCCAAAATAATTTCTAACCCATTTTCATTTTTTCCAACACAATACAAATTCTACCCAAATAAAATTCACCAAACCCACAAAACAATTCCTACCCAAATCTTCCAAGCCCAACCCTCCACAACCTTTTATCCCATTTAAACCAAAACCCACAAAACAAAACCCAACACCCTTAAACCAAAGCCCAAACCAACTGAGCCCAAATTCCCTAAAAACCCCCACACCCGTCGGCCCAATTCGCCCAACCCGAACCGGCCGACCCGACCCACAAACCCATCCCTTTAATTCCCCCAAATCCCAAAACAAAACCAAAAACCAAAAATCAGAAAACCTAAAAACCCTACCCCGCAATCAGCCGTGATTGCACCCTACACCCTGCCGCTCTTACGTCGCCGCACCCCTACCAGTCACTTCCCCACTGCCACCACCCTACCCTGACACCGCCGAACGCTTGCCCCAAGAACACGCCCCAAAAATCAGATTTTGTTCCCCCTTTATTTTGAAATTTGAATTCGTTTTAAGGGGGGGTATGAGGGGTTGGAACGTGGGTTGAGTACCTATAAATACCCCATGTTGTTCTTCATTTTGAGGGGGATTTTTTCGGAGGATTTTTGGAAAAAAATGATTCAATATATATATCTTTGTTGTGTTCTTGATTTCAAGCATTTGACTTCCTTGTTATCCAAGAATCAAGTCCGAAAAGGTTTGTTCTTCCCTTTGATTCTCTGATTTTTTAGTTTTTCGATTCGGGTCGGGTCGACCCGATTCGGGTAACATTTTTCAGAATTCTTGCATTACATATTCTTGTTATTGGTTATCTGAATTTGGTGTTAAAATTTGATTCGGGTTTGGATCACAGATTCGGGTCGGGTCACTGACCCGATTCGGGTCGACCCGGTTCGGGTAATATTTTCAGAATTCTTGCATTACATATTCTTGTTATTGGTTATCTGAATTTGGTGTTAAAATCTGATTTGGGTTTGGATCATTTGATTTCGGATTCGGATCACTGATTCGGTCAGTCATCGACCGGATCGGTCGATCCGATTTGTAATATTTTAATTCTTGCGATACATATTCTTATCATTGGTTATCTGAAATTGATGAAATTATTTGATTAGGGTTGAAACTCCAATTCGGGTCGGTCAGCGACGGTCAGATCGACGATTTGAATTTCCAAATTTCTTGCATTATTCTTTGTTGTTATCATTGGTTATCTGAAATTGATGAATTTATTTGATTAGGGTTGAAACAACGATCCGGTCGGTCATCGACGGTCGGGTCGACCGATTCAGGTAACATTTTCGAATTCTTGCATTTCATATTCTTGTTATTGGTTATCTGAATTGGGTGTTGAAATCGATCAGGTTGAAACAACGATCGGTCAGTCATCGATCCGGTCGGTCGACCGATTTGGATATTTCCGAATTCTTGCATTCCATATTCTTGTTATTGTTTATCCGAGTTTGGTCTTTGAAATCGATTCGAGTTTGGATCAATGATCCGGTCAGATCAGCGACCAGGTTGGAGCGACCGATTTGAATATTTCGAATTTGAACTTCGGGTCGGACATTTTAAACTCGCCACTCGCTCGTTTCTTTGGCCTTTGTTTCTTGTTTTATTAATATCGCATTAAGGCCGAAAATTGAATTCAGGTCGCGCTTTTCTTCGTCTCGCTTCGCTTTTTAGTATAAGCTGTTTTAGATATCCGTGCAGCGGATATATTATTGTTTTATTAAGTTCTTGTTTTAGATTTCTTGCGACGGATATCATTGTTTCTTGTTTTGAACAAATACCGCGTCTGTTGGTATTGTTTCTGTTTCGCCATCGCTTCGGATTGATTATTGTTTTTCTGCTTTTACGTTTTTCTTGTTTTAAAATAAACACCGCACCTTTCGGATATTGCTTTCTGATTGATCCACTGTTTGACATTAAAATTACCGTTCTCTTGTTTCTTGTTTAAACTAGACACCGCGTCATTTTGAGCTGTTTTTACGCCTCTGTTTTTCGCTACGCTCTTTGCTCACTGCTGCTATTTGTTCCAATTTAAAATTTTACTGATTTGAACACGATACTACAGGCCGATGAAAAATATCCGTCGATTTTGAGGCCTCCACAGTTTGCAAAGACGGAAATATAACCACGGGCAATGATGAAGACTTAAACCTTTTTATCCGAGATCAACATGTTTAGTAGGCGAGGTGACTAAAATAACCAACAAGTTATATATTCGCAGCCACGACGCGTGATTATAGTGATCTTTTCTATTTCACCGAGAGACCGACACGTTTAGTAGGCGAGGCAATCAAAATAAACTACATTGGTCATATGTTTGCGACCACGACGTGATTGGAATGTTCTTTCCAAAATTTAAGTCTGAGCCTCCGCGATCAAAACATTCAGCATTTTGAATACGGATATGAAGTTATTTGTATTTAACTGTTTCTAACCGTTTGTTCTTGACAGCTTGCAGGGACTAAAGTAAATAAAGGCAATTATTCCTTGGAGTTTATTTATTTCTTTCTTTAAATTCAGCTTTTATCTCGCTTTGTATTGTAATATTATTTATCGCACTTGTGTAATTATTGAAATGCTTAGAATAGGCAAACTTAGGATTTATTCATAGGTTAGTTTAAGATTTGAAAACCGTCGCTAGCTTATTTATTTGTAGGCTCGTAAACTTAGAAATCCTTCGCTAGTTTATTTATTTTAGGCTCGTCACGCTTATTCAAGATTTTTAAAACAACTCTTGTCATCTTTATTTGCTTCAATTAATTGTACAAATAAGTTTATCTTTTTTTTATTATTATTTTTTTGCAACTTGTTGATTTTCGAAAGATTCGCTTCTTTTGGCATTATAAAGAATTTATTGTCACAAATGCATGTTTTCTAAAAACTTTACATGTATCTTTCTTTTATGTCATCCGAATACGTACTTGTATAAAATGCATCATATTTACTTGTATAAAATGCATCATATTTGCAAACATCTTTTTTTTTACTTGTAAAACATGTATTTTTCTAGCAATAATTAACCTGAGTTTGATCGGATAACCGCAAGTTAGCGGATCTTAAAGGATGCCTAACCCCTTCCCTTTAGGATAATAAAGAACCCTTACCTAGAATCTCGCTAGTTTCGCAGACCTTAAAATTGGAGTTTTACATTGCAGCACTTAGTTTAATATTTAGGTGTCCTAATTCACCGTAAAAAATAATTAGGTGGCGACTCCTCAACCCTTTTTTACCCAGGAATCACCCCCATACGTCTGTGCTCCGCTTTGACCCGAGCAGGTCAAAATAGGGCGCGACAGTGAGAACATGACAAGGTAATAAGGAAATGGTCTACGATAAGAGATGAGGAAAAGAGCTAAAGAATAATAGCAAGGAAACAAGAGATGAGTGGGTAAGTAATGGAAAATTTTGATTGCCGAAGGAACTAGCAACCTTACAAGAAGAATAATGCAGTGGTCATAAGGTTAAGCACATCAGTGCAAAGGAGGTCGAAATTGATGTGTAAAGGCAGCAACGTTGACTCAAGTACGATAACCACGAAGGGATCAATCATATCAACACCTTGCAAAAGTAAATCCTTCAATGGAAAAGGAGGTAGGATAACCCCTAGCATGAGAAATACTTAAGAATAACACGAGTATGTCAAAGGTTTGCTTTTGAGGACAAGTGTAAAAGAGATACTCAATGAATGAATAGTCGAATATGACGTATAAGGGATCTTGGAATTACAAGGGGCAAGTATGCGCTCTCAGTTTGAAATAAATTATATTTTTGGAAGATCATAAGTCTGGAGCCAGTGAATATAGTAGACGGTCAAGATCATGGGAAGGTGTTATACTATGGAGTAAAGGTAATAACGGGAACCTTATCAAGATCCAAGGATTAGGAATATCAATTAACAGCACCCAAGAAGATTCGTCCTTGAAAATGGGATATTACATAAGAACTATTGAGTGATCCGGGGATCGTTGTGGGCCATCACATTACCATTGAGAACTATTTTGGCTCTGGATATTTATGTCTAAGTGACTCATCAGTCTGCATTGTAACAACTAAGTTTTTCTATACAATTGGAGTTTGGTCAAAAAATTATCTTGAATGCTATCTCAAGCCATTTTACAACCGCTCATTATGACAAACGGTTCATGAAAGAAGCTCGGGATATTCAAGATTTCCTTTGTCTCGTCCTAAGATAACCAATGAGAATTTTGGTTCAAACCATCGGCCCAGGTAGGGAGTGAATGTATGGAACTTGGAAGAAGTTTGGAAAAAGGATCGATGACTATTAAGTGACATATTACCAGAGTGATAAATAAGAAGCTATACACGACAAAGGAATCTGACTCTTATCAAATTACGAAAAGGAAAGGAACCCAAAGTAACGATATCAGATTTGAGATAATAATATTTGAGAGAATACCTAGAGTAATGAGGATGTTCTTTAAGAGATTTGGTGTCAGGAGTAGGATTCAACTTGACAAAAAAGGAAGATTCTATCTAAGTATATTCTCATTCATAATACCAAACTCAGTGGAGAAAGGAAGTAACCACCAAGCAGAATATAGTCCCAATCAGAGACGCTTATTTGAAATTTACTTCAAGTAAAAGTGGAAAGGGAATTCACCGATGAAAGAAATTTTAAGACCAGTAGATTGTTTAGAACTTGTGTACCTTATAAAGATACTATGGAGAAATAAAGAAGAAGAGCAGAAAAGAAATCGATTTAGATAACTATATTATTTTCATGTCCTCGACTTGGGCGATTACTGTGCCACAATATTTCATCATCATTTTACTTATGTTTCATGCGCCCTCACTTAAATTCCATCATAAGACAAAAATTGTAACACAAAAAGGAAAGACATAGCCCAGATGCCAGAATTCGATAGCTCAGAATAGTTACAGCCACCAGGCGATTGTGTAAAAGAAAGGTGGGACCATGTGAAGATCGGGGATGTACCAAGAGTGTAACGTTAGTGTAATTTGATTAAATAACAAGTTGAGATAGTCCTTGGTCTGAAAGAACTTTGTCAGAATAGTCAAGGAATCTAAATAATCGTTATACTTGAATGTTTCAAATTCCAATTTCATGTTAGTATTCGGGAGATATCATCCTTCTATTCATTTTCGGATTACGAAGTTGGACCGTGTACTTTATTTAGAAAATATTTCAGAAGCAAATGTATTGGGTGCAGCTCAGATATTGGCAAGAGGATGATAAGGTAAGTTATGGCTAAACTCTTTCTGATTATTATAAGTATAAGTGGTCGTGTGAGGCCGATTTGGTATTGCTTTGTTACTATATCGCCATGTGTGGTGTTGGATGTGTATTTGGGTTGTTTAATAGGTTTTTGGATAGTACGACTTTACGGAAGAGTAGTGAAAGTTTACATCTTATTTATGGAGGTACTGTAATGTTTGAAAGTTAAATGTATTGAAGAAAGTATGTTTCGATGAAATCGGGAAACTGTGCAATTTGACGGGGAGGTTGACGGACCGTCAACATATTTGATGGACCGTCAAAATGCAAATTTGAACCATTAAATTGTCTAAGAAATTTGGATCTCAGGACTGGATTGACGATCTAGGTTGGACCGTCATTTTGCGGTAATGCAGAAATTTGGTAACCTCATTTTCACCTAAAATCAGTTCTAAAATTCTCTCCAAACCCCCTCCAAGGTACCCTACTGTCCTAAGCTCAAATATAAAGCAAATAACATAAGATTAACGTAATTAACTCTGTGATTATCGTGAGAAGCCTCTTCTCCGTGTAGAATTGATTCTGAAAAACCTTAGAGATAGAGTAGCTTGCTGTTTTGAGGAGACTAGGGTGTATAATTGTAAGTTTTATCCTCCTCTATTTGTACTTGTGATGAATTGATGATTTGGAGCAAGTTGTGAAAGGGTTTTCATAATTGAAACCCGTAAATTTGTGAAATCATCGTAGTATAAGTTGTTGAGCTATTTTACTTAAAGTATAAGTTGAATTGGATAATCGAATTGATTGTATACGTTATGGGATTAAGGAAAGTACGGTTTAAGGGATTGTGGGAGTGAATTACATAAATTTTTCATATAAGAGAAGCCTAATCAATCATATATGCTTAAAGTTGTCAAAAATGCCTATATGAATTTTTCTATGGAATTTGGATTTGATATTGATATCAAACCCTTTATATGACATAGATAATCATCCGCAAGAGGTGCAAGGGCTCATAGAACGATTGTATATTCGTGGACAAGGTATGTAAGGCTCTTTTCCTTCTTTTTGGCATGATCTACAAAGAAACGTAACGATAATGCCATTACTTCAAAAAGGAATCCTATTCTTGAGAGTGAAAGCTTACGTACCTCCTTGTTTCATATTGACACATGTTTCCTGAATTTTATTATTGTTCCTTGTCGAGGACACTTCTCGCCTTGTTTTCCTTGAAGCTTATATTTTCTTATGATATTGATTGGCTCTCAGATAATTGATACAAACCCAGTTACATAATGATAATTGGAGGATAACGACCTCGAGTCACTCTGATTGGATTCATAAGGCCCTTCAGAGTTAGTCCTTGCATTACACTTATATATATGTATTTATTTTCATACCGAGCCGCGCTATAATTGGTCGGGTACGACATCTATTTATGCACAGCACTGCAGCTGGTTTTGATATTACGAAGTTCCACATCTGGGTCAGGTACGACCGAGTCCTCATTGAGGCCGAGTACGATATATATACATATATACATTATTATATGAATTGCCCCACATAGAGGTTGGATATTACATTATATGACCCCATAGAGTGGCTTAATTATTACATACATGCATATATCTTCACGATTGTGACAGGTAGGCCCTCAAAGGACTGCTATGAGTTTCAGGTTGACTTCTATACTCATGCCTCTTATGTTATATCTTTTGTTAGCATTTGTTATTTGCCTTACATATCCAGTACATCTTTTGTACTGATGTCTCTTTTCGGGGACACTGCGTTCATGTTCGCAGGTACAGATAGAGATGCAGATGCTTTCCTCGTAGTAGAACTTGACTCAGCTGGAGGTTGTCACACTCCTTTCTTCCGGAGCAGTGTAGTGAATCGATAGGTATGATGGATATGCATATGTATATAGTTGGGTATGGCGGGGCCCTGTCCCAATCAAATGTTGTCGTTTCACTCTTAGAGGATTGTAGACAATCGTGTTGTGTATGGTGGTTTATCTATGGCCTTGTAGGCCCTTCCAGTAGACTTATTGTGTTCATGTCGGCCTTATTATATATATATATATATATATATATATATATATAGGTTGGGCCTTTTTTGCATGCAGGTAATCATGTTCTTGATTCAGAGAATTGATTATCAAAGTCCTTATTGGCCTATAAGGTATTGAATATGTCACAGATATTAGGGTTGGTACGCTCGGGTCTTAGGGCACTGAGTGCTGGCCACACACCCCAAGGTTGGGTATGACAGGTATTAAATGTAACTATAGATTGGAATCAAATAAATAAATGGAAATGGAGGAAGTAGTAAATCGAATACAATTAAGAGAAATAATTAGTTCAAAACCATAATCTTCAAATTAAAAATCTTAGCTACTTTTAGGCATAAAATCAGTTCACAAGGTGAAAACTAGAAGACAAACTATGAAAGACAACAAAATTAAGAGCTGAGATCAGTTAATTCACCGAAAAATCAATACTGTAAACCCTTAATTTGATTCAGACCTTGGAGTTTTCTATATATAGGGAGCAACTTTTTCTTGCATTTAGATTTTCTCGAATATATATTGTACCATTATTGGAGATTTCCCCTTTGTTGGTTCCATTAACGATTGACGGAGATGTCAATGTCTGGCTGAAAAAAAACCATCTCAGGCGAACTCAATCTAATGCTAATGCTGCTCCAATTTGTCTTACTCGTCGCTCCATTTTTTCGGTGACTCTTTCAGATATGCCCGATCATTTGTATATTGTATAAAATAGCGTATAATAATTGTATAATATGTATATCATTAGTGTATATACATTATACGTATTGATTATACATTGATTATATATTTATTGTACCTAAATTATACAATAATAATATAATTTTTATACATATTTTATATAATAATTATACAATATGTATACGTATGATACATTTTCTATACATATATAACAATGATACATATTCTATACATATACAACAGTGATACATATTCTATACATCAATGATACAGTTTCTATACGTATACAATATTGATACATATTCTAGGGGTGAGCACGGGTAACGGGTACCAAGATACCCGACCGAAATCGACACTAACGGGTAGATTTCGGGTAGATATATTATAACAACTGGTAGGTTCTGGGTAGTAAAATTAGGAACCGGTCAATGTCGGGTCCGATTCCGATTCCGGCAAATAGAGACAGGGTACCCAAACCCGGAACCGATACCCGAAACCTATAAAATATTAAATATTTTTACTTTTTAAATTTCATTATTTTTTAGTTAATAAAAAAAGAAAAGAAAAAGTCATACTAAAGTACAACATTTAAGGGGGGGGGGGAAACCAAATGCAGAACAGTCACTTTCACCATCAAGAAATAAATTAAATAATACAAAGTCACAATCATAAGCAGAGAAAAAGCCAAAAGCGGTAGAAAACTGAAAAACTGATTTTTTTAAACTATGTACTCCTTTAAGTTATTGAAAAAGAAAGTTGAAACGAGTTTATGGGTTTTGTGGCACTGGCTTTCAGTACGAGTTTATTCCTAAACCAAAGCTGTTATACGAAGGCATTATTTTGCACAAAGAAACACCGATTCCGGTACCTGGGAACTTTCCTAGAACCGCAGGGTCCGGGTAGGTTCCGGGTAGTAAATTTAGGATTCGATCTTTTACTGGGTAGGGTCCGGGTAGTTCAAAAAAGTTAGGATACCCGAACCCACTCACCCCTAACATATTCTATACAATAATGATACGATATCTATATACATATTGTAGGGATACATATTTTATACAATAATATTATAGTTTATATACGTATGATACAATTTCTGTATGTATGATACATTTTTTATACAAAAATGATACAGTTTATATACATATGGTGGAATTAGTTGAAAATGGCTAGAAATGGAATTAATTTGAAAGGGTTATATTGTGATATTTGGACATCCCTTGTTTTGAGTTCCTCTGGTCATAGATATTATTTGCTTATACTTGATGACTACTCTAATTATTTGTGGACATTCCCTTTATCGAAAAAATCACAAGTGTTTTCCACGTTTCTCACTTTTAGAGCATTCATCCGAACTCAATTTGAATGTGATATAAAAAATATACAATGTGACAATGGGGGGGGGGAGTTTGACAATAAACAGTTTTGGGATTTTTTCAAAACAAATGTTCTTCAGTATCGTTTTTCTTGTCCTCGTACTTCATCAAAAAATGGGAAGGCGGAACGTAAAATTAGAACCATTAACAATATTGTTAGAACATCTCTTTCTCATGCTTCACTTCCCCCTGTATTTTGGCATCATGCACTCGAAATGGCAACTTATATGTTGAATGTCCTTCCTCAGAAAAATCTATCATATCAAGCTCCCCTAAAAATTCTTTACCTACGAGAGCCCATATATCATCACTTACGAGTGTTTGGTTGTCTTTGCTACCCCCTCTTTCCATCCGCCACAATCACAAAACTCCAAGCCCGGTCTACTCCATGTGTGTTCTTAGGATACCCTACTCATCATCGCGGTTATCAATGTTACGACATTTCTTCTAAAAGAATCTTTATAAGTCGTCATGTAATCTTTGATGAAACAATATTTCCTTTTGCTAAGTTACATGCCACCGGGACCCCTAACTATGATTTTTTGGATAATGATAAGCTCGCATATCTAACACATTTTTTCACAGCCTGGTACCTATTACTAGTGTTGAACACCGTAATTCAGGCCCATTGGGCCAGCAAATTTCAACGGCCCAATTCAATCTCCATCAGTGTAGCCCATCGCCCTTGGTTTCTCACTCGGTCAGATGGCGTCCACCCACCGCCCAACAACCCATCCGATCACCGTAGTCAACATGGGATTGTCAAACCCAATGCAAAATATAGCCTTCACACCTGTGTCTCAAATCACCCTTGCCTCGTAATCCAAGATTCCGCTTCTAAAAGACCCGAATTGAAAAATGGTCATGGATGATGAATATCATGCTCTAATTATAAATAGGACATGGGATTTAGTACCTCGTCCATCTAATGCTAATATAATTCGATCTACGTGGATTTTCAGCCATAAAGAAAAATTTGATGGAACTTTTGAGCGGCATAAAGCCCGTCTTGTAGGTGATGGGAAGACACGGCAGGTTGGTGTAGATTGCGGGGAAACATTCACCCAAAGGGTCAAACCTCGCTACTATCATAACAGCTTCTCACCTGCTCTCTCAAAATGATGGTCACTTCATCAATTGGATGTCAAAAATGCCTTCCTCCATGGACACCTTAATGAGACTGTTTACATGCACCAACCATTGAGATACAGGGATCATAAATACCCCAACCATGTGTGTTTGCTCAACAAATCATTATATGGCCTCAAGCAGGCCCTCAGGGCTTGGTATACGCGATTTGCAGATTTTGTGTCACGTATGGGTTTCTCGCACAGCCGTTCAGATAATTCCCTGTTTATCTATCGTTAGGGTAATCATACTGCTTATCTTCTTCTATATGTGGATGATATTATTCTAACAGCATCTTCAGACTCTCTTCGAAAGAATATCATGTCACAACTTAGTTCTGAATTTGCTATGAAAGATCTTGGCCCACTCCACTACATTCTAGGGATTGTTGTGACCCGACATACAGGTTGATTATTCCTCTCCCAGAAGAAGTATGCATAAGAAATCGTGGAACGAGCTGGGATGTCTTTCTGCAAACCTTCGACAACTCCGATCGACACAAAGTCAAAATTGAGTGTCATCTCTAGCAA
The DNA here is from genome assembly GCA_029783415.1 of Anisodus acutangulus. Classification (NCBI taxonomy): domain Eukaryota; kingdom Viridiplantae; phylum Streptophyta; class Magnoliopsida; order Solanales; family Solanaceae; genus Anisodus; species Anisodus acutangulus. The sequence continues at coordinate 15,325,887 of CM056491.1, read as the reverse complement.
ACCTTTTGTTGATCCAACGTTATACCGCAGCCTAGCAGGAGCTTTATAGTATCTCACATTCACCAGGCCAGATATTACCTATGTAGTGCAACAAGTGTATCTATTCATGCATAATCCAATGGAAGAACATATGCATGCTCTGAAACGCATTGTGCGATATATTCAGGGCACTCTGGAGTATGGATTACATCTATACCCGTCCTCTATTTCCAAACTTGTTACTTACACTGATGCAGATTGGGCAGGCTGTCCGGATACAAGACGATCCACCTCCGGGTATTGCGTCTTCCTTGGTGACAATTTAATCTCATGGTCCTCAAAAAGGCAGGCCACGGTATCACGCTCAAGTGCTGAAACATAATATCGTGATGTGGCCAATGTTGTATCTGACTCATGTTGGATTCGGAACCTATTACTTGAACTTCATTGCCCTATTCCGACTGCAACAATAGTATACTGTGATAATATTAGTGCAATCTACCTCTCAGGGAATCCCATCCACCATCAACGCACTAAACATATTGAGTTAGATATTCACTTTGTACGTGAGAAGGTGGCTCGCGGACAAGTTCGGGTGTTGCATGTCCCAACGCGACATCAAATCGCAGATATCTTCACAAAAGGACTTCCGCTGATATTATTTGAAGATTTTAGGGACAGTCTCAGCATTCACCGCCCTCCAGCTTCGACTGTGGGGGAGTGTTAGAATATTATGTTAATAATATTAGGATTTTGTATTAATGTAGTATCATATTATATATGGTAGATAGTAAAATATTAATTAAGAATATTATGTAAGTAAGGTAGAAGATTATTAGGAATTGATTAGGAAGATTAGGCATGATTGACTCTTCCTAATTGATGTATATTGTGTATTTATTGAACCTTTGAAAGATGGATACATTGAGGAAAATATTCTACTCACCCTAGAATTCTACTCACCCTAGAATTATTACATATTTAACATCCCTAAAGTAATGGATTTACTTGAACGTTGTGTGGAAAATAAGCTCTAAAGACCCGACTTATACTGGAAGAAATACATCGTCTAGATTGTCATAGCTATATCGTCTAGATTGTTGATATTTGTTTCAGTTATTTATGATGACACACACACGTACATGACCCAAACAGAGAAGCAAACTTGACAACCACAATTCTGTGGAAAATTGACATAATAGCACAAGTTAGTCAAAGCACCATTAACATTATTCGTGGAAAGTATATGTTCACCTTTAAGCTATCCCTATAAATGCCCACCTACATAACTAAGCATTCTACCTCAAAGCATTAGAAATTAAGAATAGAGAAAATGGAGTTGTTGGGATCACCAGTGGCATTGTGTTGTATCTTTTCTTGTTCCTAACAGGAAACTTGGCACAAGATATTGGTTCAATTGTAACCAGCAACTTGTTCAACGATATGCTGAAGAATAGGGACGACAATAGATGCCCAGCCAGCGGCTTCTACACTTACGATGCATTCATAGCTGCTGCCAATTCCTTTCCAGGTTTTGGTACTACTGGTGATGATACTGCCCGTAAGAAGGAAATTGCTGCCTTTTTCGGTCAAACTTCTCATGAAACTACTGGTAATTTGGCTCATCCCTAACTATACTGCTAATTTATTTTTGACTCCATTTGCTTTGTATATTGGCTCAACATCTTAGTATACAAAATTGGACTGACCGTCAATTGTAACGCAAGTGTCTAGCTATCAACCATAAAAGCATTTTAAAAAATGAATTTACGTTATATACACAATAATATAAGTGAAGTATTGGCTCTTTTGCAGGTGGTAGCCTAAGTGCTGATGGTCCATTTGCCGGAGGATATTGCTTTCTTAGGAAGGCAACCAAGTGGGAAACGGATTTTATGGCAGAGGACCCATCCAATTGACAGGGTAAGACAAGGAAAGAATAGAATACCAATTATTAAAAGTCTGACTAGTCACTTACTCTCTATGTCTGTTTTGTTTTCATTTCTAACATGTCACAACTACGAAATTTTAGATTAAAAGAAGACAAATATCAAGTCTGACTAGTCACTTGCTCTGTGACTGATTTAGAGATGATAAACATTTGCAGGCAATCTAACTATGATTTAGCTGGAAAGGCTATTGGACAAGACCTAGTTAACAACCCTGACTTAGTAGCCACAGATGCAACTGTATCATTCAAAACAGCAATATGGTTCTGGATGACACCACAGGACAACAAGCCATCATGCCACGACGTTATCACAGGGCAATGGACGCCATCCGCCGCCGATACATCGGCAAATCGACAACCGGCTACGGTGTCATTACCAACATTATTAACGGCGGAATTGAATGTGGTAAAGGTCAGAATCGGCAAGTGGAAGATCGGATTGATTCTACAGAAGGTATTGTACCATATTGAATGTTGCTCCTGGAGACAACCTTGATTGCTACACTCAAAGGAACTTTGCCGAGGCCTAGGCTTTGTCACAGTGAGATGACAATATACAAGTTATATTTGAATGGTAATAAATAATGGGATTTTGTATGCCCATTTAAAATTGGGAGATATAGTTTCTTATGCCTTCTTGGTAAGTATCAATATTTTCTATATATGTGGCGCTTCAAGTGAGGCTGTTGCAATTAATGAAAATGATAGTTCTATTCAGAAATAAAAGTTTCTTGTCTTAAAATATGGAGTACCAGATTTACTATTATCTCGTTGAATATTTAATTTCGCTTTATTTATATAGTTCTTGTATTTCGGCCAAAAAGGAGATAAAAATCAGAACTGTAAAATCTAAAAAAGCCTGAATTTCTTTGGATGTTCTCTAATTTGCAGAGAAAATAATCAGCGTTGTAGATAATCTATATATGTGCAACATAGCCAAATATAAAAGCCTTAAGTACGGAAGAACAAACTCGAAATAACACAAGCTTGTGTTTTTTTAAAACCAGTATGATCCAAAGATAATTAAAAAGTATTCTTTAAAAAAATACATAAACAAAGAGGCATAATCTCAAAAAACGGAAAAAGAAAGAAAAGAAACAAATTAAAAAATAGGGGGATTGGAGAAAAAAAATTGAATCACTTCTCAATTTGTGCATGTCACAAGACCATGTTAATTTTCTCTGTATCATTCCATTTTTATCAGATAGTCCTTTACAGTCAAGGTTTCGCTATATAAACAAAGCTAAGTTCCTTTCTGCAGCCGATGAGGGAGAGCTAATTAGTTGTCGCTGGCATGGGCCTGAATGATGCTCAGTTGTGCCTGGACTTAACCTTAATGGGCCGGCCTTCTTTTTTTATTATTTTACTTCACTGGACAAACTTACTTGTATATAATTAGTTCGCTAGTTAAATATACAAAATATATACTATTATGTATAAAAATATATATATGAAATATATATATTTTCATATTATTATTTTGATCAACGACTATTTGTCTCAATTTCTCCAAAAACAAAAGGTCAAATGTTGACATGTTGTGCAGCCAAAAAGCTTGGGCTGAATTTGAATTGGGTTTAAACGTTGATGATAATTAGGCCAATATTTTAGAAGAATTCGATCTGTGGTAACAGATGCTTCCCACAATAGATATTGGTATATACAATATGAATATAACCTATTCTCTTATTCGGGATCGTTACATAAATCGTCGGTTTGAATGTCCTCATGCATCTAAATACAAGTGATGAAAAACTGTCCACGGTTAACTGGGTAAAAAATATGAATATTTGCTCGATCCAACCCATTAAAATGGGTTCAATATGAGTCAACACATACTATTCACTTAAAATATGAGTAACTTAATGGGTGAAATGAATAAAACGCACAACTTTAATAAAACAAGTTTCTTAAATATGAGGGAAAATGACTTTCCTAATAACATCAGGGAAAACAAGTCCCACAAGTTGCATTTCACCAACCACCCCCACCATCCAACTCCCCCCCCCAACCCCACCCCAATCCCCTCCAAAAAAAAAAAAAAATTAAAGCTTTTAATACTTTTTTTTTATTTTCTACACCACTCAACCCCACCCCCACGCTCCAAAAATCAATTTTTCTTGTAAAAATATTTTAAAATTTTTCCATTTTTTTTATAACCCCCTCCCCCCTCCAATAAATTTGATTTTTTAAAAAAGTTTTTATTTTAATTTTCTACATCATCCACCCACCCTCCCCCTATCTTATTCAGTCCCGACTTTTTTATTTCATCGTTCTATCATCCAACATACTTCTATCTAAGTAATTTCATACCTTACTACTCCCTCGTATAATTTATTTTACCTAATTTATAAAAACTTATAAAAAATGGTCATACATAGGAACGATTTTTGGTTAGTCGGTGAAGATGAGCTTCTCAAGTTCGAGTGAAGAATTTTCCCCACAATTTTTTTTTATTTCTTTTTCAAGTAAAATGCATTATCCAAAATAACTTCAACTTCCAAATACCATTATTCAATTTTTTTAAAAAATATTTTTTATTTAAATTTCAACCAAATCTATATCCAAACGCTATTGTCTTGACTCTTGACTTTTAATACTTACTTAATTCCGTCCAAAGCGGGCTCAGGTCCCAAGCTATGCATGAAACAATCGGCAAACGCGTAGGTAATGGTTTCACTTAAATTTGTGTGGAAAATCAAGCTCTTCCAGACTTGACTTAATTACTCAAATTTTCTTCATGTTGAAAAGTCTTACCTAGAACATGGCCTCTTGTAGAAGCAGTAATTCTCAGTCTCGTCCACAAGTAGGGATTTTGTTACAGTGACAAATTATTGACTATACTTGGTTACAAAAGATAAACTCAACGAGTTGGCAAGGTGAAACATGTAGTTGTGTGACCAGACTCCAGTGTAGTGGTTGCAGCCATACGCGTGAGAAAATTCATTTGTCAGTAATTCTAATTTTATCTTTTGAAGAATCTCTTTAAAAATGTATTCCACGTAATTACAAAATATACTGTGAATATTCGGAGAATATTAACTAAAATAAATATATGACCCCTATAACACATAACTAAACATTCTAACTCATAAAGTTAAAGAAAAAAACAGAGAAAAATGAAGTTGTTGGGATCACCTGTGGCATTGTCTTGTCTCATTTTCTTGTTCCTAACTCCATTGGCACAATATATTGTTCAATTGTAACCAGGGACTTGTTCGAACAGATGCTGAGTTTTAGGAACAACGATGCGTGTCCTGCCAAGGGATTCTACACTTATGATGCATTCATAGCTGCAGCCACTTCCTTTCCGGGTTTTGGTACTACTGGTGATGATACTTGATCACGCCCTCCATTAGTCAGAAAAGATAAGTGGTTGCTGTAAAGATAATCTGATTTTTAAGTTCGGAGTCGAATTCCACAGTGAACTAACGTTAGTTATAACCGTTCCATATCACTAAGAAAACAAGTTCAAACAATTTTCTTAGTTATGAAGATTAAGATTTCTATTTTAAACTACTTAACTAATAAATTATAAAGCAGTAAAAATTACCAACTAATTATAGAATGAGTTGAATTCAAGATTAAGGAGGCCTAGGGTTATGATTTCCCCAATTATCGGAATTCTTCTCGCTATGTTATCTATAATCTTGCCATTTTATTCTCTACAGATAATGATCACTTAACTTACCGCAATTATCTCGATCAATTTTAGTAATTTTCTAAAGTTATTCTCTCGAACTAACCCTAGCTAGCAATCTCTCACCGCTCACTATGACCACGTCAAAGCTTCGTTATCTATAAACCCGCTTTTAAACCTACAATATTGATCTCTCCTCAACAATCTAAATTACATTCTTTCTCAGGCAACACATAATAAATAGGCACAGGCAATCGATGGCCATTCAATACACTGAAATAAGCACGTATTTGAACAAGTAGAAAAAAATCCAACTACTCAATTATATAAAAACGTAACAAGAGTTCATCCTACAAAAGGTTCCATCAAAACCCTAGATAGAGAATTGGCTACTCATAAAAGCATGTGAAAACACGATACTAAAATTCGTAACTAACAATGAAAAATAGGAAAAAGAACAGAAAAACTCGTTGCCAAATCTTTCTCCTTTCGTCACGATGGCTCCTTGCTCTCCTTAGGTCGAATCCCCCAAAATAAGACGTTTTATGGGATACTTATAGGGTTTAAGTTGAGTAGGAGGTCGTCCGGATCAAATAAAATTCTGATAGAAAAATCTAAAAATGCAGGTTGTGAGCTCGCAACGCGAGGAGGTTGACGAACACCTCCTCGCCAATGGTAGCAGTGCTCGCGATGGAGGAAGCATTCTGCATGACTTCGCTGTTTTTTCTTAATGTCTCTTCATCTTCACGTCACTTTATTTCTAAACATTAAAATACAATATTAATCACAAACATGCTTAATATTAAATGTTTAAATAAATTTGTCAATTCATGACTGAAAGAAATAATCCCCTTGATTATTTTCATTAATTGAATAGGTATATATACAAGTTATAAAATAGGCAAATCCTATTCCTAAAATCTTGTTCTACCATAATTCTAACTCTACAATTATGGCAGTGGGCCTACTGGCCCAAATCGGTGATCTGGGGCTAAAATTGGGCCAGTTTCAGAATTGGGTCGAATCGCCCAATTTCGAACTGCTCCAAAGAACGGAAACTGGACGGAGTATGGGGCAGCGGGCGGTCTGGGCTTGGAGAATATTAGGTGCGGGATATGTCCGAAAAATGGTGAGTAGTATTCGGGGATATACCATCATCCAAAAAATTATACGAACTAGGCTCGAGAGTCTGAACTTTCGTAAATGGAAATTGAGTTTCATCAAAAATCACATGGCGATTAATTATGATTTTCTTGGAGGATAAATCAAAGCATTTGTAACACCGATGATTAGACGGATAACCCAAAAACACACACGGAGTAGACCTATCCTGAAGTTTGTTAATGGTGGTAGATGGGAATAACGGATAACACAAGCACCCAAAGACCCGAAGATGAGAATAGGACGAGTTCTTATTATATAAAATTTGGAGAGGGAAAGAATATGTCAGACCTTTGGAAGGAATTATATTTAGGAGATATGTTGTCATTTGTAGAGCATGATGCCAAAAATATGGGGGTACGGAAGCATGAAGTAAGAGGGTGCAGACAATGTTATTTATGAAACGAATTTTGCGTCCGGCTTTCCCATTTTGAGATGATGTATGAGGGCACGAAAAATAAAAATTGATCCCATTATTATCACAGAACTCCCGAAACGCCCTATTGTCATACTCTTTCCCATTATCACACTGAATATTTTTTATTTCTCTTTCGAATTGTGTTCTAATGAATGCTCTAAATTTTATGAAAACAGAAAACACTTGAGATTTATTGGCAATTGGAAATGTCCACAAAAATTTAGAATAATCATCCAAAAAAAACATAATATCGATAACCTAACGAACTTAGTAAAGGAGACGTCCATAGGTCGCTATGAATAATATCAAATGGCAATGAAGTATGAGAATTTGAGTCCGCAAATGGCAACTTAACAATTTTTCCTAACGAAAAAGATTGACAAATTTGAGTACGACTCGTACCCTTACAAGAAATAAAGCTATTTTTATCTAAAACTGATAAAATAGAAGATCTCAGATGACCAAGATGAGCATGCCACAAGGAAAGAGAAATGGCTATAAAGGCGGATGGCAAAGCTTGACTCGATGGACTAAAACCGGGCATGATAGGATACAGATCCTCCCTACTATCACACCTCATGAGATGACTCCCCGTCTTGAAATCCTTCACAGAGAAACCAAACGAATCAAATTCAACAGAAACAGAATTGTCAGTGGTGAACTTTCGGACAGACACTAAGTTTTTAATCAATTTGGGGGCATGTAAAGTATTTTTCAAGATAAGGGGTGGATTGGGGGGAGATAACGTTTTTTTACCATAACCCAGAATTGGAATAGAGTTGCCATTACCAACAATTATACCCCGAGGGGTGCTCAAATTGGAATAAGATGAGAGAGTACCTGAATCGGAAGTCATGTGGGTAGTGGCACCGGTGTCCATATACCAGTTTGGGTCCGGTTGAGCCAACTCCAATGTGTGTATCGCTGCCTCGATATCGGTCTGAGTGGGGCCTGCTGCGTGGTGGGCTTGGGGAGGTCAGGGCCCAAGTATTCCAAGGCGGGGATCAATCGGGCCGTAGGCTGAATCGGCGCCGCGGTGGGCCACTTGCCGATGGGCGCTGCTGGCCGTTCTTTGGGCCTTAAAGGTCGCCACCATCGCTATCGGGATTCGATAGAAGGTAGGGGATGCTAGCCCACGACCCACTGCCATGGCCCCACTGTTGGGACCAGAGGGGTGGTGGGCCACTATTCACTGGATGGGGCCCACTGCCTGCTTGCTAACCATCGGAACCGCAGCGTTTGCCCCCGCGGTTTTTGTTATTATTCTTACGATTATTTTTGCCGCCACCATGACTATGGTTTTGGCCCGAATTATTAACAAAACCCAAAGAACTTGGGGAGGACGCCATTATGACGACAGTGTTTGCTCCGGTAGCCGCCTTTTTATCCAAACCGGCTTCTTCCAAAGTAAGCATGGAGCAGGCTTGATAAAAGGCGGGAAGAGGGTTGCTTTGACGAAGGAGAGTCCCAACACCATTATAGGCCTCCGAAAGGCCGGCAACCAATTGTAGAACCAGACGATTATTTGTTATAGGTGCGCCAACATTACGGAGTTGATCCGCCAACTCCTTGAGTTTGTTGCAATATGTCGATACGTTCGGAAAGTCTTCCATGCGAACTAGAGAGAATTCCTGTTCGAGTGTGACGGCACGTGAATGTTGGTTATCTTGGAATATGTCACGCAATCTATTCTAGGTAGCCATAGCTGTGGTATCCGGCTCAATAATCGTCTGTAAAAGGTCAACCGAAATAGTGGAATAGATCCATTGGAGAACGGTAGCATAAAGTGTAATCCATAATTGAGGATCCTCCGCGGGAAGAGGTGTAGCGGGAGGAATTATGTGATGGATAACTTGATGGGAGATAGCGTGAATTTTAAACAATTCTGCCCGCGTCGCATATTGGACGTTTTCCATTTCAAGTACAATAGGGATACTGTTCTTAACGTTAGAAACCACGAGGGCAGGATGATAATTGTTCTTAGACATATTGAAAGAACAAATAAGGAGGGGAAATTTAAGAGAGGTTTTGAGAGCGGAAGACGAAATTTGGGAGAGAAACCCGAGGGGGGGGTCTCGGCCGAGAGAGGGCAAAAGTTGGGAGAGAAAACTTTTGTTTAGACCTAGTCTCTTGATACCATGAAAGAAATAATCCCCTTGATTATTTTCATTAATTGAATAGGTATATATACAAGTTACAAAATAGGAGAATTCTATTCCTAAAATCTTATTCTACCATAATTCTAACTCTACAATTATGGTAGTGTATAATCCTAATTTAGGTAACAAATACATTACAATATACTACACATATATTTTTCTAATATACAATATTCTTACATTGTCTATTTACCATAACTATATTACCTAAATATGTCCAAAACCGAGAGCTAAATCTGGGCAGAATCCGAGACCTTTAATATACAATATACACATGTATATTGTGTGTATATTGTTAAATTTGTGTGTATATTGTATATTTAACAATGACTATTATTACTTCTAGATTAAATGTACATAGACATTTCAAACATGCCGAACTTGTAATCTTAATTTTGAAAAAAAAAATAGAGAACTCGTAAGAGCCTAACTAATTTTAACGTCTCGTTTCTTGACTTCTATGGACTTCTGCCATGAGCAGGTCCAGGACCCACACCAAGCCTAAATCGAAACAACAATCGCAAGTAATTTAGGGTGGCAAAATTCGATCATGAAAACATGATTCCTCTAATAAAAATGTGACTCGCCTAATAAGGAGCGCCTAATTCGTTTAATTTTTATTTATTATTAAAAAAGGAAAAATACATAAAAATCCCCTCTTAACTTGTCCCCATAACTCTCGCAATATAACTTAAGAGGAGTTTAAATACCCCCTCTTGTCGTGGGAGGTGCGTGTAGAACACCTCCCACCACAAGTGTGGTTTTGTACTTTTAACTTTTAAGACGTTTATGGTTTTACTTGAACGTCGTGTGAAAAATATACTATCTTCGTCTCAAATTATCTGTCGTTTTTTGCTTTACATGCTCCTTAAGAAATATTAATTGGAAGATGTATTTGACTACTTTACCCTTACTTTTATCTTATAAGTTATAACCTCTCTCCATTAAATGTTTAGTCTATTTATGTGTCATCTCCATTAACGACAAAATTTTATTAAGTGTAAAATAAAGAAATAATAATTAATTGTTCCTTGAACTTTTAAAACGACAAATAATTTGATACAACTATTTTTAGTCAACCACATATAATTTGAGACGGAGAGAGTAACTCTAAAGACTCGACTTATACTGGAAATTTCTTCCAGTTGAATAGTCTTGTGCCGACAACTTCGTTACGTAGCCAAATTTGACTTCCCAGAATTTGGCAGTTTGTAGGATCGGAGCATTAATGTCTCTTTCGTAACAAATAGGTACGATGACAAACTTAAAGACTAGACTTGGTTTACAAGGTAAACTCAGTCTAATTTCACCACGTCAAGTGAGGTTCTTGGTGCGATTTGAATTCTGTTTAGTAGATGGTGAAGTTATTACACAATAGATTTTGATATGGATATACATTTTGTCATAGCTATATCGTCTAGGTTACTACAGGTGAAGAGAAAATTATGTATCTAGATTGTTGATATTTGTTTCAGTTATTTATGATGACACACACACGTACATGACCCAAACAGAGAAGCAAACTTGACAACCACATTTCTGTGGAAAACTGACATACTAGTACAAATTAATCAAAGCCCCAATTTAACATTACTAGTGGAAAAGTCTCTGCTCACCTTTAATCTGACCCTATAAATACCCATACACATAACTAAACATTCTAACTCATAAAGAAAAAAACAGAGAAAAATGAAGTTGTTGGGATCACCAGTGGCATTGTCTTGTATCTTTTTCTTGTTCCTAACAGGAACGTTGGCACAAGATATTGGTTCAATTGTAACCAGGGACTTGTTTGAACAGATGCTGAGTTTTAGGAACAACGATGCATGTCCTGCCAAGGGATTCTACACTTATGATGCATTCATAGCTGCAGCCAATTCCTTTCCAGGTTTTGGTACTACTGGTGATGACACTGCTCGTAAGAAGGAAATCGCTGCCTTTTTTGGTCAAACTTCTCATGAAACTAATGGTAATTTGCCTTATCCCTTTATCCTTGTAATTTTTAATCTGTTGTACCGAGTTGTAACTTGTATTGCCTTACCTAGGTTACCAATTCCGCTTAATACTAGCAGTTACCTATAGTTATCTATTACGTGATTTGATTGTGTATAAAATGAAATAAATAAGTGAACTCTTTGCTCTTTCACAGGCGGTGCTTCCGGGACATTTAACGGAGGATATTGCTTTGTTAGGCAAATAGACCAGTCAGAGAGATACTATGGTAGAGGACCCATCCAATTGACACAGTAAGACAATCGTTAAAATGTCACCTTTTTAAAACTCTTGGCTAGTCAATTTCTCTAAATATAGATAAGAAGAGTCTTGATGATTGATTTTAAACTTAATGATAAACTTTTGCAGCCAAGCTAACTACGACCGAGCTGGAAGGGGTATTCAACAAGACCTAGTGAACAATCCTGATTTAGTAGCCACAGATGCATTAATATCATTCAAAACAGCTATATGGTTCTGGATGACACCACAGGACAATAAGCCCTCTTCCCACGACGTTATCATAGGGCGATGGACGCCATCCGCTGCTGATATGTCTGCAAATCGAGTGCCAGGCTACGGTGTGATTACCAACATCATCAACGGCGGACTCGAATGTGGCATGGGTCGGATTGAAGCGGTGGAAAATCGAATTGGATTTTACAGGAGGTATTGTAGTATGTTGAATGTTGCCCCTGGAGACAACTTGGACTGTTACAATCAAAGGAACTTCGCCCAGGGCTAGATTACAATGCAATATTATGTTATGTATTTGTCATGAAGATGTTTGTCTACAAGTTATATTTGGATTAATGAATAAGGGGATTGTATTTGCCCCATTTATAATATGGTGATATATTCTTATTTGTCTTCCTGAAAAGAACTAATAGTTCCTATGCGGCGTTTCGAATGAAGTTGTGGTAGAAGTGAAAGTGAAAATTCTATTCGTAAATAGAAGTTTCTTGTACCACGTCAGAGACTCAGAATATATATGGTTTATATTGTAGATTTTGATGATTTTCTTTTATAAGTTCAAATCAAATCTGATATCAACTTATTTGTTTATATTGTATATTTTGATGATAGCACCATATATCGTTTATAAATTAAAGTATTAAACTACTTTCTCTCTCTCATCTTTTTCAAGTAAAAATTTGTATACTTATAAAGCAGGGAAATACAATTTTAATGGTAAAAGAGTAAAAAATAACGTTTAACTAGATAAAATATCTTCCGTCGCATTTTAAGTCATTCATAATCTGTCTCTTGCTTGTCATGACCAGATGAAGCTCCAACCTAAAGTACAATATGGGCTAATTTAATTTTTAACTAGTCAAAAGTGGAGGGGTTAATTAATTTGGACTTTTTTCAAAGTGTTATTGACACATGTAAACCCCAAAATCCACATTGAAGCTCCGTGAGGTCAAGGGTAAATTATGAGATAATTTAATAACGGTAAGAATATGAATAAATCTAAAAGTATTAAGAAATATTATACCAATTAAAACATCTTATGTATTTATAACTTGGACCGTTTGTACATAGAGTGGGGATGAATCATTCATATATACAACACATCGATCAACTCCTTTTGTTTGATGGAATTTCTTTCATTTCCTCTGCAAGCATTTAGAGTCTTTATTACATTGTTCATCTTAACTTAATGCTAATCATAAAGTCGGTCAAAACAACCTTAATCGCCTCGCTATGTATTCCAGCGCTACGTAGTACCAACTATCTCATAGATTCTGGTTTTATTATCTTGTTTTTGACGGTGATGACTTCTGCTACATCATAACACTCTCACTGTCAAACTAAGTGATGTTGGATCAAAACAAGTTAACAATCATTTTTTTCAAAAAGAATTTTTTTTATATCCATCTGTTTAGTGTCAAAAGTATGATGCATAAGTTATTTATACTCATTATTTTCCGGTGAAAATAATTCTAACCAAAAATACAGTTAGAGATTTGTATACAAGAGTTTAAAGATAAGTGGGTTGTATCCGATCCGGAGACCCTCTTGATCGAGTCCATGATTGATATTTAGGTTACGGATATGTGAGATTTAAAATATAAGTAAAAAATATGATAGTAAGCAACTAAAGAAAATCAATAGGTTAGATCTGAAAATAAGCTATGAATTGAACAAGAGCTGAAGCTGAGAATGATGTATTAGCTTGAGAGAGATCTGAGTTACAAGTTTGAGCTTAGAGTGAATACAATGTGTCCTCCTTATCTTCTAAGTCTTGCATATATAAGATAAAACATAGACTATTATGACCCTAGAGAGTTGTGGCGACGTGAGCATACTAATGTCACTACACCCATGCACGCCGCGGCACTCTGATCTAGGTAAGCTGATGTGACGGGAGTTGTTGGGAGTGAAAGACATCTGTGGAGATCTGTTGGGGTTTCCGGAGTCATTAATCTTCTTCTATACGCTTGATGCCTCCGGATGTGTTTTTACCCAATACAGATAGTCCCCTACTTTTCGGGTTTTTCGAGCTTCGAGAGACCGGGAAGTGGAAGAGCTTGTCAACCACCAATCTTGTCTTATACTACGGTGTCCTTTGGGAATAGTGCACTGATTCAGTTGTCCATCCTCCTTTCACACAACATTTACTGCTCTCCTACCCGAGTATTATCCACCTTACACGTGTCACGCATCCGTTGATACTCTTTCTAGTGAAGGGATGCCATAATTATGGCTTAATTTTCTTTCCAATCATTACCTCTTCTTTATCTTCTCCAAGTACTGTCTTTTCCATAAGGACTCCGCTCATTTCTTTTGCTCCTCTGACGCTTCACTCTTCAAAAAAATTCAAACAACCAATCGTTGTTCCCTTCTCTTTCTCAACCTATTTTTTATGACCATGTTTTCGGATTCTTCGATTGCCGGCGGTGCTACCAAATGGGCTCGAAGCCTTGGCTAGGGGAGATTCAGACGTCCCCATCCACAAGGTTCTTATCTTGGACTATTTTCCAACAACCATCGGGACATTGAGGAAGAAGAAATCATGGGCTGCTTCTTCTGTTCAACAGACTGATGCCTATATTCCTAGTAGTTGGTCTTCTCTAAAGGATATTTGAAAGCGTCCGGTCTCTATGGAGTCAGAACGGTCCCAGCCGGCGAGCTCATACAAATCCACCATGACTGCCTGTATCTGAGTCGGGTAAAGATAGATTGTGGCTGGAACAATATAGAAGTGTTTCTCCCTAGGGAAGAGGAGAACATTACTTCCTATCGGCAAGGATACTCATTCGTGTATACATATCCATTTTCCTTGCGGCTAGGCAAGCTTATTGATCCTATGATTTTAGAATTCTGCCAGAAATACGACGTGTGCCTGGCCCAAGTTGGTCCGGCTTCTTGGAGGATGATTGCGTGTCTCCGGTACATTTCTTCTCAAGTGGAGGAGGATTTTACCCTCGCCCACTTAATTCACATATATTCTCCCAAAATTTTCAGAGCGGGGGTTATTCAGCTTTCTCATCATGGCCAAAACATATTGATTGGCAGTACTGATGACGACTTCGATTGCGGATGGACGAAGAGATACGTCGTCATCGCGACGGGCGATCTGATCAAGCCCCAAGAGGCGCCTATCCTGGAACAATGGAATTTTAATCGTAAGTACCCTACTTAAGCTTGGCTTTATTGTTTTACCTTCCTTAATCAGTGTATCTGACTATCTCTCTTCTTCCTCTATCAACCGTAGTGTGGACTCCGAAGCCCGTATCAATTTTGGCCTGATGGTCCAGAAGATCTTGGACTACGCACCCCCTTCCCTATGGACGTGGAAAGAGATTGTACTGAAGCATAATTGGAAGGGGAAAATCATGATATTTTGAAGAGAAAATCCATCCGATCCTACGTGAAGGTTCCTGAGGATCCGGATGTGGCCCTTCACCAAATTAAAATAGTTGTTTCACAGTCAGGCTAAGGACCAGAGGCTACAAATTCTGTCAGAACCAAAAGATTACCGTCTGTTTTTTCTTCTACCCCGGTCAAAAAGATCAGACCAAATGCTGGAGAGCGAGATGCCCAGGAACCGCCCCCAGATACTTAAAATAGGTGTCTAGTGAATATAAGCACAAGTGTTATGATAACGTAATAAGGCCGAAGGATGTTTCTCACCCAATAGATTTGTGGAAATCGATAATGGTAAGAATATCGATAACAGGATTGGAGTGAGACCCCAAGCAACATGATTGCCATTAAAAGATAAGAATATTAGTAAAAAAATTAGTATTTAAGTTCTCCGAGTCAAAAATATAACTTATGACGTGTAGCGCCCTATTTTGACCTGCTCGGGTCAAAGCGGAGCACAGACGTATGGGTGATTCCTGGGTAAAAAGGGTTGAGGAGTCGCCACCTAATTATTTTTTACGGTGAATTAGGACACCTAAATATTAAACTAAATGCTGCCATGTAACTCCAATTTTAAGGTCTGCGAAACTAGCGAGATTCTAGGTAAGGGTTCTTTATTATCCTAAAGGGAAGGGGTTAGGCATCCTTTAAGATCCGCTAACTTGCGGTTATCCGATCAAACTCAGGTTAATTATTGCTAAAAAAATGCATGTTTGAAGCATGAAGTTAAAAGATGTTTGCAAATAATTAATGAAAAGAGATGCATTTTAAAAGATAGATAAATGTAGAGATTTTTTCAAAATATGCATTTATATGATATCTAAAGAGAAATACATGTAGAGTTGGAAAAATATGTTTTTGACCATTGATAGTAAAACAATTTATTTATAATGCCAAAGAAGTAAAATTTTGGGAATCAATGAATTGTAAATTGACAAAAGATAAACTTATTCGGTATGATTAATAAAGCAAATAAAAGATGACAAAAGTTGTTTTTTGAAAATCTTGAATACGCGTGACGAGCCTAAAATAAGTAACTAGCGAAGGATTTCTAAGTTTGAATTTAACCGAACCTACAAATAAATAAGCTAGCGACGGGTTTCAAATCTTAAACTAACCTATGAATAAATCCTAAGTTTGCCTATTCTAAGCATTTCAATAATTACATAAGTGCGATAAATAATATTACAATACAAAGCGAGATAAAAGCTGAATTAAAGAAAGAAATAACAATAAATAAACTCCGAGGAATATTTGTCGTTATTTACTTTAATCCCTGCAAGCTGTCAAAAACAAACGGTTAGAAACAGTTAAATACGAATAACTTCATATCCGTATTCAAAACAGTGGATGTTTTGATCGCGGAGGGCTCAGACTTAAATTTTGAAAAGAACATTCCAATCACGTCGTGGCTGCAAACATATGACTAATGTGGTTTATTTTGATTGCCTCGCCTACTAAACGTGTTGGTCTCTCGGGTGAAATAGAAAAGATCACTATAATCACGTCGTGGCTGCGAATATATAACTTGTTGGTTATTTTAGTCACCTCGCCTACTAAACATGTTGATCTTGGAAAAAGGTTTAAGCCTCATCATTGCCCAGAAGTTATATTTTCGTCTTTGCAACTGTGTAGGCCTCAAAATCGACGGATATTTTTCATCGGCCAGTATAGTATCGTGTTCAAATCAGTAAAATTTTAAATCGGAACAGAAACAGCAGCAGAGCGATGTGATAGCGATGAGCAGAAAAAGCGAGGCAGAGGAAAAAAATAGTTTCCAAAAATGACGGTGTCTAGTTTAAAACAAGAAACAAAGAAGACAAGAGAACAAGAATCTGAACCGAGCGGTGAGTGAAATAGAAAGCAAGACTAAAAGATGCGGTATTTATTCAAAACAAGAACAAGAAACAGTTGATATCCGTTGCAAGGATATTTAAAGCGATAAACTAATAAAGCGGTAAGATATCCATTTGCCACGGATGATTAAAACAATTAAACTGGAAAAAAATAGAGAATTAATGCTAGAACAGAAAATGAAAAGTGCGGTCTCGATTTCAATTTCATCGGCCTAGATGTGATATTAATAAAACAATAAAAGCGATTGCCAAAGAAACGAGCGGTGAGCAATTAAATTATCCGAACCAAATTTCAAATGTTGGAACCTAACAGGATTAAGAGGTATTTATGGAAAAATCCGACCCGGATCATGAGCAATGACGAATGAAAATCGAAATTCAGATTTTTAGATAACTAGCAAACAGTATGAAAAATGCCATAACTGGAAATACGCCAAAAATCGGTCGACTGATCCGGTCGATGACCCGACCGAATCGACTTTTTCAATTTTTCGATAACCAATAATAACCACAGCAACAATGCAAGAGATTTGGAAAGTCAAACCGGGTCGACCCAGGCCGACCAGTCGATAATCTGACCGAATAGGAGATTCAACCCGTCATCAAATAATTCCATCAATTCGGATAACCAACATACAAAAATATGAAATGCAAGAATTACGAAAATATCCAAATCGGATCGACCGATCCGTCGATGACCCGATCCGGTCGTTGACCGACCAATCGATGATCCGAATCCGAAATCAAATGATCCAAACCCAAATCGATTTTAACACCAAATTCGGATAACCAATAACAAGAATATGTAATGCAAGAATTACGAAAATATTACCGAATCGAATTGATGACCGACCCGAATCTGTGATCCAAACCCGAATCAAATTTTAACACCAAATTCAGATAACCAATAACAAGAATATGTAATGCAAGAATTTTGAAAAATGTTACCCGACCCGGGTCAGTGACCCGAACCCGAATCAAATTTTAACACCAAATTCAGATAACCAATAACAAGAATATGTAATGCAAGAATTCTGAAAAATGTTACCCGAACCGGGTCGACCCGACCCGGGTCAGTGACCCGACCCGAATCGGAAAACTAAAAATCAGAGAATCAAAGGGAAGAACAAACCTTTTCGGACTTGATTCTTGGATAATAAGGAAGGCAAAATGCTTACAATCAAGAACACAACAAAATATTTATATCCAATTTGGGACCTCCGAAAAATCCCTTTGAAAATCCTCCCAAAAATCTGTTCAATCCCCCCTCAAAATGAAGAACAACGTGGGGTATTTATAGGTGGATTCCCCCCTAAAAAATGAGTTTGAAATTTGAATTAAAGGTAAAGAATCCAATTTTGGAAGCGGATTTTGGGGGTATGGGTTGCGGATTTTGTGGGTGTCAGCGTAACAGAGGGGGGTTGGTGGCGGCAGGGGTGAGGTGACCGGCGACGTGGGGTCGCCGGTATGGGGTGTGGGGTCGGCGGCGATTTGGGAGAAAAGGGATATTAGGGTTTGGGTTTTTGATTTTTTTTTTCTTGTGAAATGGGGTAAAGGGGATGGGTTAAAAGGAGAGCTGATGGGTCGGGTTTGGTGAGTGGGCCGGGCGACGGGTTAGTGGGCTGGGGCGATGGGGAAATAAAAAAAAGGAGTTGGGCTGAGGGGTGAAGGGTTTAATTGTTTTGGGTTTGGGTATAAGGGAATTTAATTTGGGGAGTTTTGGGCTGGTCCGGTTGGGCCGAAATAAAGAGGGAGAGTTGAATTGTTTTTTTGGGTAGAAATTGTATTAGGTTAGGAAATAAAAATGGATTAGGAATTAAAAAATATAAAAGGGGTTTAATATTAAAAGATATTATATATATATATATATATTTTTTTTGTAAAAGATGTGAATTATAACGTAACGATGTGAAAAAATATAATATTTGCGAAATGTTTAATGCTTAATAAAGGGGAAATGCGATGCAATTTTGCGAGAATAAAATAACATAGAATTTTCGGATAACTTATGATTATTATAAAAATGCAAATGATATAAAATATGCGAATAATAATAATAATATGAAGATACACACATATATGCCTATATTTAAAAATTATTTTTAAAAGTGTCAAAATATTAAAAATTACGAATAAAATCATAAAAGATGGGACAAAATTGGGTGTCAACAGATGCCCCTCTTTGGACGGAGACGATGAAAGAGTTTTCGGCCAAAGAAGTTGACTGAGTAGCCAATTTTGCCCCGATCATCGGGACTGCATGGTAAGAAATAGAATCCCCGGGGGGAAGTGAAGTTGCAAAAGATGGTGCACATTCAAGAAACAATGCCCCAGTGTCGACCTAGGATGACACTGGTCGCAGATACGAGAAATTAATGGGAAAGAGCGGATCGACGTTCGAAGTAGGTCGTTTGACCAAATTGCCTTGGTTCGCCGTGAGATATAGTTCCACGTTATGCTGAAAGCTCCCGCCGATTCGAATTCCTGTGGACCAGAGCTAAGATAAAAGTTAGTGTATAACAGTTGCATAAGATATGTATGTGAGAATATGACTTTGTAAGTTGAAATGATGTCGTTGCTTAATGTTGTGCAGATGATGGCGTTGGCGGGCGCCTGTTTACACTTTAAAATAAAGTACCCGCATTAGAAGGTGGGCGCCTGATTTAAAATAAAATACCCGCATTAGGAGGTGGGCGCCTGGTTTAAAAATAAAATACCCGCATTATGAGGTGGGCGCTGATGAAATTTAAATACCCGCATTAGGAGGTGGGCGCCTGATTTAAATTTAAATACCCGCATTAGGAGGTGGGCGCCTGACTGAAATTTAAATACCCGCATTAGGAGGTGGGCGCCTGACTGAAATTTAAATACCCGCATTAGAAGGTGGGCGCCTGATTTAAAACATACCCGCATTAGAAGGTGGGCGCCTGATTTAAAACATACCGCGTTAGAAGGTGGGCGCTGATTTAAAACATACCGCATTAGAAGGTGGGCGCTGATTTAAAACATACCCGCGATTAGAAGGTGGGCGCTGATTTAAAACATACCGCGATTAGAAGGTGGGCGCCTATTTTAAACATACCGCGATTAGAAGGTGGGCGCTGATTTAAAACATACCCGCATTAGAAGGTGGGCGCTGATTTAAAACATACCCGCGTTAGAACGTGGGCGCTTGATTTAAAACATACCGCGATTAGAACGTGGGCGCTGATTTAAAACATACCGCGTTAGAAGGTGGGCGCTGATTTAAAACATACCGCGCGTTAGAAGGTGGGCGCACGATTTAAAATATACCCGCATTAGAAGGTGGGCGCTGATTTAAAACATACCCAGATTAGAAGGTGGGCGCTGATTTAAAATAAAATACCCGCATTAGGAGGTGGGCGCTGGTTTAAAAATAAAATACCCGTGACATGAGGTGGGCGCTGATCAAATTTAAATACCCGCGTTAGGAGGTGGGCGCTGACTGAAATTTAAATACCGCGACATTAGGAGGTGGGCGCTGTTGAAATTTAAATACCGCGCATTAGGAGGTGGGCGCTGACTGAAATTTAAATACCCGCATTAGGAGGTGGGCGCTGATTTAAAACATACCCGCATTAGAAGGTGGGCGCTGATTTAAAACATACCCGCATTAGAAGGTGGGCGCTGATTTAAAACATACCCGCGTTAGAAGGTGGGCGCTGATTTAAAACATACCGCGATTAGAAGGTGGGCGCTGATTTAAAACATACCCGCGTTAGAAGGTGGGCGCTGATTTAAAACATACCCGCGTTAGAAGGTGGGCGCTGATTTAAAACATACCCGCGTTAGAAGGTGGGCGCTGATTTAAACATACCCGCGTTAGAAGGTGGGCGCTGATTTAAAACATACCCGCATTAGAAGGTGGGCGCTGATTTAAAACATACCCAAGATTAGAACGTGGGCGCTGATTTAAAACATACCGCGATTAGAACGTGGGCGCTGATTTAAAACATACCAAGATTAGAAGGTGGGCGCCTGATTTAAAACATACCCGCATTAGAAGGTGGGCGCCTGATTTAAAATATACCCGCATTAGAAGGTGGGCGCCTGATTTAAAACATACCCGCATTAAAGGTGGGCGCCTGATTTAAAAGATACCCGCATTAGAAAGTGGGCGCCTGATTTAAAACATACCCGCATTAGAAGGTGGGCGCCTGATTTAAAACATACCCGCATTAGAAGGTGGGCGCCTGATTTAAACATACCCGCATTAGAAGGTGGGCGCCTGATTTAAAACATACCCGCATTAGAAGGTGGGCGCCTGATTTAAAACATACCCGCATTAGAAGGTGGGCGCCTGATTTAAAACATACCCGCATTAGAAGGTGGGCGCCTGATTTATGTCGTCGTATTGACGTAATGTAAAGTGGGGCCCTATTGCCATGCCATGATAGTTAATGTGTGGACATAAGCGATGCAAAAGTTGAGTAGATGAGAATGCGACCCTATAAGTCGAAATATCGTTCTTCGCGTGGACACAACACGGTTGGGGACCTGTAGTTTAGCATGACGTCTTTGTACGATCTCCAAACATGAAAGTGATTCTTGTAGTGAGTCGCGATGCGGAGGCCCTTGCGAATCTGCTCATAAATGTTGCAGCTTCCCTGCTGTTTTCGACCTGAAGAACCTGTACTCAAATAAATTTATGAGTTTTGGGAGGGGGAGTTGATTCGCGTTGACTTTGTAGCCCGCCCTGGTATTCGCATGTCCTCGCTAACTCGGACCGTAGCCCCTCTCGCTTCCCGCCTTGGCCACCGTTAATGAAAACATTCGAAAACAATTTGTAGAAATGCATCTTAAAAATAGAAACATAAAAATTCTATCGAATTTTGATGAAAAATGTTTGTTGAAAAAAATAATTTGCTTATAAGAAATCACGCATATATCTATATATATATATATATATATATATATATATATATATATATATATATATATATATATATATATCTGTCGAGCAGTGACATGCGGTGAAACGAAGCAAACGTCCTATCCAAAATTCTTCTGGCTGAAGACTTAGTTTGCCGATGCTTTTCCATGTTTATCGGCGTCCTCTGGCAGTGATCCCTTAAAAAATGCACCAGTTTTTGATATGTGAGAATGACGATCTTTTGAGCGGACAAAGCGAGTCTTGTGTAGATTGCTTGTCCGCCCTATCGGGGTGATCGGATGGGTGCATTTTGTCTTTGTGAGATAAAGGAGAAAATATTTCCTAATGGTGGGACCGAAGCCGATTTAGGCCGCCTACGTATCCCCATGAGGGAATCAGGTCGTGACGTAGTTCATTACAAGCAAAAGGGGATTGTAAGGTTTTTCTAAAATGGGACCGAAGCCGATGTGGCCGCCTACGTATCCCGCCGAGGGAATCAGGTCATAACGTAGTTCATGTTACAAAGAAATGTGTTTCTGGGGAAATTTGCAATCTAGGAAACGGAACCCGACATGGGTTCTTTGGGTATCCCGCCAGGAGCGCAACTTTACAACATAAGAAATGCATTACATAGAAAAATCCTAAATGTAGTATCTTTTCACTGCATCCGTTGATATCTTTTGGCCATACTTCACCGTCCATTTCAGCTAGAATTAATGCTCCCGGTCAACACCGGTGAACCATATAAGTCCCTTGCCAGTTAGGTGAGATTTTTCCTTTAGCTTCATTTTGGTGCGGGAATATTCGTTTTAGCACCAATTGCCCCGGTTCGAAAGTCCTTGGTTTTACTTTCTGTTGAAAGCTTTGGCCATTCTGCTTTGATAAAGTTGTCCGTGGCGGCATGCGTTCAATCGCTTTTCATCAATCAGCATCAATTGTTCGTACCGATTCTGTATCCATTTCGCTTCGTTCAGCTCAGCTTCTTGGATAATTCTCAAAGATGGTATTTCCACTTCTGCTGGTAACACAGCTTCTGTTCCATAGACCAATAGATACGGCGTTGCCCCAGTAGAAGTCCTGATTGTAGTGCGATAGCCTAAAAATGCAAAAGGCAGATGCTCATGCCAGTGCTTGTAATTATCAATCATCTTTCGTAGTATTCTTTTGATGTTTTTGTTGGCTGCTTCGACTGCTCCGTTCATCTGAGGTCGGTACGGAGTGGAATTGCGGTGAGTGATCTTAAACTTCTCGCATATCTCATTCATCAGATTACTGTTGAGATTAGCCCCATTGTCTGTTATAATCGACTCAGGGATTCCAAATCGACAAATGATGTTATTGCGGACAAAATCAACTACCACTTTCTTTGTTACTGACTTGTGGGACGATGTTTCTACCCACTTTGTGAAATAGTCAATTGCCACTAGAATAAATCTGTGTCCATTTGATGCGGCAGGTTCAATAGGGCCAATGACATCCATGCCCCAAGCTGCGAATGGCCAAGGAGAGCTCGTCACATTGAGTTCGTTAGGGGGTACCTTGATTAGATCGCCATGAATCTGACATTGATGACATCTTTGCACGAAGTGGATGCAATCTGTTTCCATGGTCATCCAAAAGTATCCTGCTCTTAGAATCTTCTTTGCCAAAGTGAAGCCATTCATGTGAGGCCCGCACGTGCCTCCGTGTATCTCATCAACTAAACTGCTTGCCTCTCGAGCATCAACACATCTTAACAAACCGAGATCTGGAGTCCTCCGATAAAGGATTTCTCCGTTTAGGAAGAAATGGTTTGCTAACCTCCTAAGTGTCCTCTTTTGTATACTGGTTATGCCTTCTGGATATTCACCTATCTTGAGATATCTCTTAACGTCGTGGTACCAAGGCTTTCCATCCGACTCTTCATCTATATTGAAACAATATGCCGGCTGATCCGATAAGCTCACCTTGATGGGATCAATGTAGTTCTTATCTGGATGTTGAATCATGGAGGACAGTGTTGCCAGAGCATCAGCGAACTCGTTTTGAGTTCGTGGGATATGCTTGAATTCTATCTTGCTGAATTTTTTGCATAATTCTTTCACGCAATGCAGGTAAGGAAGTATCTTCCCGTTCTTGGTCGCCCATTCGCCTTGCACCTGATGAATCAATAAGTCCGAATCACCTATAACCAACAGTTCTTGAATGTTCATATCAACGGCCATTCTAAGTCCGAGTACACAAGCTTCATATTCCGTCATATTGTTGGTGCATGGAAATCGGAGTTTTGCCGAAATTGGGTAGTGTTGACCTGATTCTGAAATCAAAACTGCTCCAATACCAACCCCTTTGAAGTTTGCAGCTCAGTCGAAGAACATTCTCCAACCCGGGTACTCTTCTGAGATGTCTTCTCCAACAAACAGTACCTCCTCGTCCGGAAAATAAGTCCGGATAGGCATGTATTCTTCATCCACAGGGTTTTCAGCAAGATGGTCGGCTAGTGCTTGTCCTTTGATAGCCTTTTGGGTGACATATATGATATCGAACTCACTTAGCAAGATTTGCCACTTTGCTAGCTTTCCAGTGGGCATGGGCTTCTGAAAGATGTATTTGAGCGGGTCCATCCTTGAGATGAGATAAGTGGTATATGCAGACAGATAATGTCTAAACTTTGTGCAATCCACGTTAAGGCACAACAAGTGCGTTCCAGCAAAGTATACCGAGCTTCATACGGTGTGAACTTCTTGCTTAAGTAGTATATGGCTTGCTCCTTCTTTCCTGTTTCGTCATGTTGTCCCAAAGACGCACTCCAAATGCATTTTCTAACACAGACGGATATAACAAAGAACGGCCTTTCGGGTTCTGGAGGCACCAAAGCAGTGGGTTAGAAAAGTATTCTTTGATTCTATCGAAAGCTTTGCCGGCAATCCGATGTCCACTTGGTAGCGCAGTCTTTCTTCAGAGCTTGAATATTGGCTCACATATCACTGTTGATTGTGCTATGAACTCTTGATGTAGTTGAGGCGACCAAGGAAACTCATTACGCCCTTTCGACTCTTTGGAGGAGTCAAGTCTTGAATAGCTTTTACCTTCGAGGGGTCCAATTCAATACCCCTTCTACTTACAATGAAACCTAACAGCTTCCCAGCAGGGACACCAAATGCTCACTTTGCGGGATTTAACTTCAGGTTATACCGCCTCAGTTGGTCAAAAACTTCTCTAAATCATTAAGTGATCTCAAGTCCTTCGCGACTTGATAATAACGTCATCTACGTAGACCTCTATTTCTTTGTGGATCATATCATGAAAAATGGTAGTCATGGCCCTCATGTAGGTGGCACTGCATTCTTGAGTCCGAACGGCATTACTCGATAACAAAGATACCCCCAAGGTGTAGTGAATGTTGTCTTCTCTGCATCTTCCTCATCCATCAAGATTTGGTGGTAACCAGCAAAGCAATCAACAAATGATTGTAATTCATGCTTTGCAGTTGTCAATGAGGATGTGAATATTTGGAAGAGGAAGTCATCCTTCTGGCCGGCCTTGTTGAGATCCCGATAATCCACGCGACACTCGTATCTTTCCATCTTTCTTTGGCACAAGTACAATGTTGGCCAACCAAGTCGGGTATCTTGTGACCCGAATGACCTTTGCGTCGAATTGCTTGGACACCTCTTCCTTGACCCTTAAACTCAAATCAGGCTTGATTTTCCTTGGTTTTTGTTTCACCGGAGGGTAAGATGGATTGATAGGCAATCTATGCGAAACAATATCCGTGCTCAATCCTGGCATCTCGTCATAAGACCAAGCAAATACGTCGATATATTGCCTCAAAAGATCCGTCAGTTCTTTCCTTTGTGGGGCGTTCAGATGGACGCTGATTCTTGTTTCTTTCACATTTTCTGCATCCCCAAATTTATTGCCTCAGTTTCTTCTAAATTTGGCTTTGGTTTATTCTCAAAATGTTCCAATTCCTCTGTCAATTCTTCTGGTTGCGAGTCTTCCTCATACTCTTCGAAGTCCTGTTCATTGTTTGGATTTTGTTTGTTTGTTTCATTACATGTCACATTCACATTATCGATGATTTATTAGTTTGCATCTTTGAAAGAGAAAAGAAAATTAGTAAACAAAACAAATTTTTAAATAGCAAAAGAAATGTGGATTTGTCATTTAAGCTTTCAAAAGATGGAGGCAAAACACATTAATGCATAGATGCGATTCAAGCCTCAATTAGAATCGCATTGTTTCAAAAAGTACTAAGGTAATTTCTACCAAGCTTCAGGAGAAACAGTAGGGCACAGGTCCAATTTTCCAACATATCTCCACGTTCTGCATCCCAAATAGTTGGGCCTTCATCAAAATCATCCAGAATTACATTGCATTCCATTTCTTCTTCTGCAATGAAAAGGCTTTTGAGTCCTTCCGCGAGGTCGTCTGCATCATCTTCACTCGACTCCTGAGCGGCATATGCTTTGACAAATGACTGATTCAAGGGTGGAACAGGCTTTGGCAAGGGAGTGTCCCTTTTCTTCGGAGGTTGGTGATAAGACTTCTTTAGAAGTGGATTTGTATCCGAGACCAAAAGTACCCTTCTTACTGAGCAAGTGAACAGGCTCCACCATACCTTCTAAATTCAATCCGAGGCCTCGACCGGGCTTAAAGCCATTCTTCAATATTTCCTGGGCCACCATTGTGAGAACCCCGGGTAATTTCAATATTTCAGCTTTGGAGGCATATGTAATTTCTCTGACATGGAAGACAGACCCATCCAGTGTATCTACGCTTTCAACAAATAGGGATCCGCTCTTCGGGACATATTGAATTGCTCCTTCTCCGTGTACCACGACCTCGTGATGATCCCAAACAAACTTCAAACTCGATGTAGGGTAGAAGGAACTCGCACGACCACATGGATCCAAGGTCTTCCCATTAGTAGGTTATAGGTGGTAGATATGTCTAACACTTGGAATTCCACGACGAACTCCACGGGCCCCACTTGTAATGTCAAATCCATTTCTCCCATAACGCTCCTTTGGGCTCCATCAAAACCTTTAACTCTCGGATGACTTTCGCGAATCTTTCCAATGCTAATTCCCAAGGCTCGGAGAGTCGCCGGGATAAATATTGACTACCGAGCCTCCATCAATCAATACCTTAGAAATGAACTTGTTCATGCACTTTATCGTTATGTTCAAAGCTTTGTTGTGGCACAAACCCTCAGGTGGCAATTCTTTGTCATGAAAAGAGACTTTATGGGCCTCTAAAATCTGTCCACCAAGGCCGAGAGTTTCTACTGCGTGGTCTCTCTCGATACATAAGCTTCTTTGAGTACTTCCAATAAAGCGCGTCCATGGTCCGGAGAATTCATCAACAATGATAGCAAAGAAATCTGAGCCGGTGTTTTCTTCAATTGCTCTACAACGGAATACTCCTTGGTTGGCATCTTCCTCCAGAACTCTTGTACTTACCTCATTTACAACCTTTTTTGGATTGTCTGCAGGGGCATAACATCATCCGGATCTTGTCATACCAGCGACGACAACTTCTACAATTTGTTTCTCCTTTCCCCTGCTCCTTTCCCCAATCGAATAGCTCCAAGGGGCAATTTTGGTATCAACATATAACGTCACTATCCGCGATTTCGGAGGAAGTACTTCCACTTCAAACGGTGCTCTTACTTGAACTGTAATTATAGGGGTGATCAAAGCCGATGATTCAACCCTTTCCTCTGTTCGGATCGGCACAATGGTCCCTTCCAAACTGTTTTCTTCATCAATGGTAATCATGTTTATATTGGCATTGTCATGATTTGGCAAAGGGTTATTATTTACATTAGGGGGAGGTCCTTTCAGTTGGATAATTCCCTCTTTGATCAAAGCCTCGATCTTGTCTTTGAGGGCAAAACAAACTCCAGTGTCATGTCCGGTGATCCTCGAGTGGTACGCACAATGCTTAGTTTCATCATACGACCTGGGAATAGGATTGGGGATATGCCCTGGGATGGGTTGGAGTATTCCTGCGGTCCTCAATCTTTCGTATAGTTGGGCTAGAGGTTCGGCTAAAGGTGTATATGTCTTGACTGGCCTTCTTTCGTAATTTGCCCGGGGTCTGGGAGTATTTGGTGGATGGTTTTGCGGCTGAGGGGAATGTGTGGGTTGATACTGTGGGGAATTTCTATAGGTAGGTGCTCGTGGTGGGCTATATATTGGTTGGGTATGATAGACAGGGTAGGGAGTAGGCGAGTGTTGATAATAAGGCTGAGGGTTTTGTGTGCTTTGTCTATAGTAGGAGGGCTGATGATTTGGGGTGTTTTGATTATAGTAGGGAGGCTGGGATGACGGGCTTTGGTAGGTTGGCATTTGGTTGGACCTATGTTCCTGGACTGCCATGACAGGGGACGCTCCATCCCTCCTCTTCTTAATTGCTCCCCCGAATGAGTCTGACTGAATGGCCTTACTTGTCGCCTGCAATGCTGCTAAGTTCGTGATTCTCCCTGTTTTGATACCTTCTTCTATGAAATCTCCCATCCTAACCACTTCAGAGAAATTCCGTCCAATGACGCTTATCATTTTTTCGTAATAAGTTGCATCCTTCATAGATTGCACAAAGAGCGTGGTCATCTCACTTTCCGCCATCGGGGGCTGAACTTTTGCTGCTTCCGCCCTCCACCTCATGGCATATTCTCTGAAAGTCTCTGTAGATTTTTTTCCAATTTCATTAAATAAAATCTATCCAAGACTGTGTCGGTGTTAAACCTGAACCTGTCCACAAAATCCTGTGCCATTGTGCCCCAGTTATGCCATTTTCGCGGGTCCTGGCTTGTGTACCAGTCGAGCGCTTCTCCTGTCAAACTTCTTATGAACAACTTCATTATTATGGCCTGGTCCTTACCCACTCCAACCAGTTTGTCACAATACGATCTCAAATGAGCGCGAGGATTTCCCTTTCCATCGAATAAGTCAAATTTTGGCACCTTATACCCGACAGGCAACTGAACGTCGGGATGCATGCAGAGATCTTCATACTCGAGTCCTTCATGCCCCTTGCTGGTCTGAATGTTTTTAAATGCTTCTTTTAGGCTATGAATTTCCCTTGCCATACTTTCATCATTTCTAATTCTTGTTTGCCTTTCCATCTCTTCATATTGGTCTATCTCCTGATGATGTATGTTTGGTATGGTAGAAGTAGAAGGTTGGGCTTCCGTTGCATATACCGGTGGCACATACTGCTTGTTAGTGATGTGTGCCATTGGTATTTGTTGGGTTGCCTGGTAATTTAGTGTGGGAGGGATATTTTGGACAAGTGGGGTAGTTTGGGTAAGTGGAGCTGGATGTATATATGGAGCTGTGAAGGATACTGGGTCATTTTGTAGCGGGCTTTGTTGTGGGTGGCTGGCAGGTTGATAGGATGCGGATTGGTACGTTGTGGGGCTGGCGAGTTGAGGATTGGTTACGCTTGGTAAGGGATTTCGGGGAAGGTTACGGGGAATGATGGTTCATGAGATGGAAAGGTGTGTGGTGCGATTGCGCTCGTCTCTTGTTCAGCAAAGTGGAGTGTTGATGCTGATGGAAAGATTGGTAAGATTCCTGAGCCGTTCGATCTCGGTTGCATAGTTTCCATTTGTTGCGATAGTTGGGCGAGGTATTCATCCAGGGACGGAAGTATTTCTCCTTTCCGATGTCTCTGGTTCACCTCCGGAAGAGCGACAAGTCCCAAACCGGTTTGTTATTTGCCCACGAATCAGTCATTTTGTCGGATGATTGTGCCTTGGATCTCGTGAAGTAATGGTGTTCCGCCAGTTTCAATCAACGCGAATCAACTTTTGGAAAATAAAGCATGCAAAATAAACCTTCTCTATAAAATGAAACAAACCAAGTTAGTATGAGACGAATAATTATTGCTTTGAATAACATGTATAGAGTGGAAAACAGTAAACAAGTAGCGCATGCATTATATGGAAATTAAATGCGGCGTCCTAATGTGCATGGGGCCTCCTTTATGCCGGAGGTGGGCTTAAATGCAAAAATATGCCGAATCGATAAATTGATCCAAGCCAAAGATTGTGATGCCTTTTGTCGGAAATAAAGGTTGACTTTTACTGAAATAATAATGCGTACAATAATAAAGCTGATAACATAAGATATTTATGCTCAGGTTCTAAATCTTGCTTTTGATCACCGAGATGAAGATGGAACCCTAACATTGCTGGGTCTGACTCCTGCGTCCTCTAGATATTGCACTATATTTTGCATTTGCTGCCACATTTCGGGGGTAACGACTGTGTCTCTAAGCCGGAAATTCCTTACCCAAATTGTCGTGCCGATATCTTCAAAACCTTGCTCGCCATCAGGACTATGGTCTGTACTACTGCAATCCTCTCGTAGCCACGCTTGATATTCGGGGGTACCTCCTGCCTGACTACCTCCAATGTCTGTTGTGTCAATATTGTTCCATTCATCGAAGACTTGCCTAGCTCTGGGGACAATGAAATTCGGTCCGAATGAAATTTCAGAAATCCTCATATTTGCCCGGAGGGGAATTATCTGCTCTTGTCCCAACTGTCGGAGTACGCGGAGTGGAGCGTAAGGTTGGAGGCCTTTCAACCCGATAAGCTCAATATAATAAAGCCTTTTGCATCTTATGTAGGCTTTTGGCATTCGAGCAGAGGGTATTTCCATTGGATCTGTTCACAGTGCGGACGCCAAAAACCCATACCAATCATTCATGCCGACAGCGAGCGTCTGAATCGCTTGCTCGTCGTAAAGTCGACGATTTTGTTCGACTACTGAAGCATATGTCGACCATATTCGGGCTGATAGAAGTGTTCCATTGCCCACATCTGCAAAATAAGGTTGCGACCTTGAAGAAACCTGTTTCACCTCTTTTACATTTCCCTAAAGCCCAAACATTTCGCTAAGATCATAGGGGCCAAAGTGAGTTGTGCTCCGTTTGCTCCTTCGAAAAGTGCCCGTGCCACGGAACATATGCAGTCTTGATCTTTCCATACTCAGCGGGAATATCGAGAGACCCTAGAAAGGCGACGATAAATGCAATGGGTCGTTTGGTCACCAATGATCGGGGTGCAAGAGAATTCATTTTTGAATGTCTTGTAACCGTCTCGACAACCGTACCTCTCATAAAGATAATCCATTGAGACCCGGTTGTTTTCAAAGCATAGGAGTTTCTTAGTGTTCTTTAGCCCTAAGTAGCGGAGAAATTTCTTTCCGGATTGATGATGCGGGATAATTTGTCCTCTACCCTGGTAGATCAAGTTGGTGAAATAGTTGATTTCTTCCAAAGTAGGAGTCATCTCAAAATCTCCGAATCAAGACAACCCGATCCGGATCCCAAAATGGATTAGTGCTCGACCAAATGTTGATCGGGAAGATGTCGAACAATGAAACGAGGCAACCTAATCTTCTCCTAATTGCCATTTGGCTGCCAAGGTCAAAGTTTGTCCACCATATTTTCGGTTTGCTCTAATCCCACTCACCATCCTCGACTTGCGGCGCAGGACTCCATCTATAACAAAATAAATAAAATAAAAAATGAATATACATTTTCCGATTTTGGCATCTTGTTTAGGCTTGGATCCGTCCATCAATATCCTGCTACACATAATATCTTTGATTGGTCGTTGGGTTGTGAGACCCGTCGACAATTTGGTGGTTTTCTTATTTGTGAAGTTGATGCCAAGGATCAACCCACCTAAGATGTATGCATGCATGACTTAAAATAAAGGGTGGTATAGCTCTATCTTAAATTTTCTAAGATTTGGCTGACTAGACACAAGGTTCCCGAGCGGACTACTCGAGTGAGAAGGCTACGCGGCCACCGGATGGTCCGGTCACTCCGCGCATACGCCAACTCTCCTAAAATTTGGTAGATTGAAAGAAATTTGCGGGTGCGCGAAACACACCTCGCGTGTAGTGTGTGATAGTGTCAATTTTCCAGAGTGGAAGAAATATGAGCGGAATGCCAATTTAAGGAAAGCAGTAAGACAATATAGCAATTAAAGCAGTTTATGCAAAAATCTCATAAATGAAACACATCAAAGCACTAAATCAAATAAAGAACAAAAGTAAAGCAATAATTAATCCGAACTTGCTATGGTTTAAGAACCTGATGCTCCCCAGTGGAGTCGCCATGCTGTCGCGCCCTATTTTGACCTGCTCGGGTCAAAGCGAACCTGACGTATGGGTGATTCTGGGTAAAAGGGTTGAGGAGTCGCCACCTAATTATTTTTTACGGTGAATTAGGACACCTAAATATTAAACTAAATGCTGCCATGTAACTCCAATTTTAAGGTCTGCGAAACTAGCGAGATTCTAGGTAAGGGTTCTTTATTATCCTAAAGGGAAGGGGTTAGGCATCCTTTAAGATCCGCTAACTTGCGGTTATCCGATCAAACTCAGGTTAATTATTGCTAGAAAAATGCATGTTTGAAGCATGAAGTTAAAAGATGTTTGCAAATAATTAATGAAAAGAGATGCATTTTAAAAGATAGATAAATGTAGAGATTTTTTCAAAATATGCATTTATATGATATCTAAAGAGAAATACATGTAGAGTTGGAAAAATATGTTTTTGACCATTGATAGTAAAACAATTTATTTATAATGCCAAAGAAGTAAAATTTTGGGAATCAATGAATTGTAAATTGACAAAAGATAAACTTATTCGGTATGATTAATAAAGCAAATAAAAGATGACAAAAGTTGTTTTTTGAAAATCTTGAATACGCGTGACGAGCCTAAAATAAGTAACTAGCGAAGGATTTCTAAGTTTGAATTTAACCGAACCTACAAATAAATAAGCTAGCGACGGGTTTCAAATCTTAAACTAACCTATGAATAAATCCTAAGTTTGCCTATTCTAAGCATTTCAATAATTACATAAGTGCGATAAATAATATTACAATACAAAGCGAGATAAAAGCTGAATTAAAGAAAGAAATAACAATAAATAAACTCCGAGGAATATTTGTCGTTATTTTACTTTAATCCCTGCAAGCTGTCAAAAACAAACGGTTAGAAACAGTTAAATACGAATAACTTCATATCCGTATTCAAAACAGTGAATGTTTTGATCGCGGAGGGCTCAGACTTAAATTTTGAAAAGAACATTCCAATCACGTCGTGGCTGCAAACATATGACTAATGTGGTTTATTTTGATTGCCTCGCCTACTAAACGTGTTGGTCTCTCGGGTGAAATAGAAAAGATCACTATAATCACGTCGTGGCTGCGAATATATAACTTGTTGGTTATTTTAGTCACCTCGCCTACTAAACATGTTGATCTTGGAAAAAGGTTTAAGCCTCATCATTGCCCCGAAGTTATATTTCCGTCTTTGCAGCGTGTAGGCCTCAAAATCGACGGATATTTTTCATCGGCGGTGTAGTATCGTGTTCAAATCGGTAAAATTTTAAATCGAATGTAAACAAAGAAGCAGAGCGTGAGTGAGAGCGAGCGTGAGCAGAGCGAGTGCAAAAACAGAGGCAGAGGAAAAACAGTTCCGAAAATGACGCGGTGTCTAGTTTAAAACAAGAAACAAAGCAAGACAAGAGAACAAGAATTCTGAACCGAGCAAAGCAGTGAAATAGAAAGCGATGCGAAAAGATGCGGTATTTATTCAAATCAGTAAAACAGTGATATCCGTTGCAAGGATATTTAAAGCGATAAACTAATAAAGCGGTAAGATATCCACGCACGGATGATTAAAACAATTAAACTGGAAAAAAAAATAGAGAATTAATGCTAGAACATAAAATGAAAAGTGCGGTCTCGATTTCAATTTCATCGGCCTAGATGCGATATTAATAAAACAATAAAACAGTGCCAAAGAAACGAGCAGTGAGCAATTAAATTATCCGAACCAAATTCTGAAATGTTGGAACCGGAACAGGATTAAGAGGTATTTATGGAAAAATCCGACCCGGATCATGAACAGCGACCCGAATGAAAATCAGAAATTCAGATTTTTAGATAACTAGCAAACAGGTATGAAAAATGCCATAACTGGAAATCGCCAAAAATCGGGTCGACTGATCCGGTCGATGACCGACCCGAATCGGATGCCAACCCGAATCGGACTTTTTTTCAATTTTTCGTGATAACCAATAATAACCACAAGAACAATGCAAGAGATTTGGAAATTCAAATCGTCGATTCGACCGACCAGGTCAAGAACCCGATAACCCGAATAGGAGATTCAACCCGTCATCAAATAATTCCATCAATTCGGATAACCAACATACAAAAATATGAAATGCAAGAATTGCGAAAATATCCAATCGGATCGACCCGATCCGTCGATGACTTGACCGAATCGATGATCCGAATCCGAAATCAAATGATCCAAACCCAAATCAGATTTTAACACCAAATTCAGATAACCAATAACAAGAATATGTAATGCAAGAATTTCGAAAATATTACGAAGGTCGACCGAATCGTCGTTGACCTGACCGAACTGCGTGATCCAAACCGAATCAAATTTTAACACCAAATTCAGATAACCAATAACAAGAATATGTAATGCAAGAATTCTGAAAAATGTTACCCGAACCGGGTCGACCCGACCCGGGTCAGTGACCCGAACCCGAATCAAATTTTAACACCAAATTCAGATAACCAATAACAAGAATATGTAATGCAAGAATTCTGAAAAATGTTACCCGAACCGGGTCGACCCGACCCGGGTCAGTGACCCGACCCGAATCGGAAAACTAAAAATCAGAGAATCAAAGGGAAGAACAAACCTTTTCGGACTTGATTCTTGGATAATAAGGAAGGCAAAATGCTTACAATCAAGAACACAACAAAATATTTATATCCAATTTGGGACCTCCGAAAAATCCCTTTGAAAATCCTCCCAAAAATCTGTTCAATCCCCCCTCAAAATGAAGAACAACATGGGGTATTTATAGGTGGATTCCCCCCTAAAAAACGAGTTTGAAATTTGAATTAAAGGTAAAGAATCCGATTTTGGAAGCGGATTTTGGGGGTATGGGTTGCGGATTTTGTGGGTGTCAGCGTAATGAGAGGGGGTTGGTGGCGGCAGGGTGAGGTGACCGCGGCGTGGGTCGCCGGTATGGGAGGTGTGGGTCGTGGCGATTTGGGAGAAAAGGGATATTAGGGTTTGGGTTTTTGATTTTTCTTGTGAAATGGGGTAAAGGGATGGGTTAAAAGGAGAGGCGATGGGTCGGGTTTGGTGAGTGGGCAGGCGACGGGTTAGTGGGTGAGGCGATGGGGAAATAAAAAGGAGTTGAATGAGGGTGAAGGGTTTAATTGTTTTGGGTTTGGGTATAAGGGAATTTAATTTGGGGAGTTTTGGGTGGTCAGGTAATAAATAAAGAGGGAGTGTTGAATTGTTTTTTTGGGTAGAAATTGTATTAGGTTAGGAAATAAAAATGGGTTAGGAATTAAAAAATATAAAAGGGGTTTAATATTAAAAGATATTATATATATATATATATTTTTTTTTTTTGTAAAAGATGTGAATTATAACGTAACGATGTGAAAAAATATAATATTTGCGAAATGTTTAATGCTTAATAAAGGGGAAATGCGATGCAATTTTGCGAGAATAAAATAACATAGAATTTTCGGATAACTTATGATTATTATAAAAATGCAAATGATATAAAATATGCGAATAATAATAATAATATGAAGATACACACATATATGCCTATATTTAAAAATTATTTTTAAAAGTGTCAAAATATTAAAAATTACGAATAAAATCATAAAAGATGGGACAAAATTGGGTGTCAACATGACGTCCATAAATAATGGTATTGGGAATATACTAAGAGGAGGAGTCTTTAAAGGCATTCAAATCAGTAATGTGCAAGTTGATCGGCGGAGCGACGAATAGAGAAGGACTCTAATACTAATTAAGGGAAGGAAGCCCGAATCAGTGAAAAGATTGAATCCAGACACGATTTGAATTTGAATATGTTAAGTACTAGTTCCGCCACAAATATTGATAAGACATTTAAGGATATGTGAGTGGAAGTAAGAACAAATGAAGCCTGATGTGAGAACATGACAAGGTAATAAGGAAATGGTCTACGATAAGCGATGAGGAGAAGAGCTAAAGAATAATAGCAAGGAAACAAGAGATGAGTGGGTAAGTAATGGAAAATTTTGATTGCCGAAGGAACTAGCAACCTTACAAGAAGAATAATGCAATGGTCATAAGGTTAAGCACATTAGTGCAAAAGAGGTCGAAATTGATGTGTAAAGGCAGCAACGTTGACTCAAGTACGATAACCACGAAGGGATCAATCATATCAACACCTTGCAAAAGTAAATCCTTCAATGGAAAATGAGGTAGGATAACCCCTAGCATGAGAAATACTTAAGAATAACACGAGTATGTCAAAGGTTTGCTTTTGAGGACAAGTGTAAAAGAGATACTCAATGAATGAATAGTCGAATATGACGTATAAGGGATCTTGGAATTACAAGGGGCAAGTATGCGCTCTCAGTATGAAATAAATTATATTTTTGGAAGATCATAAGTCTGGAGCCAGTGAATATAGTAGACGGTCAAGATCATGGGAAGGTATTATACTATGGAGTAAAGGTAATAACGGGAACCTTATCAAGATCCAAGGATTAGGAATATCAATTAACAGCACCCAAGAAGATTCGCCCTTGAAAATGGGATAATACATAAGAACTATTGAGTGATCCGGGGATCGTTGTGGGCCATCACATTACCATTGAGAACTATTTTGGCTCTGGATATTTATGTCTAAGTGACTCATCAGTCTGCATTGTAACAACTAAGTTTTTCTATACAATTGGAGTTTGGTCAAAAAATTATCTTGAATGCTATCTCAAGCCATTTTACAACCTCTCATTATGACAAACAGTTCATGAAAGAAGCTCTAGATATTCAAGATTTCCTTTGTCCCGTCCTAAGATAACCAATGAGAATTTCGGTTCAAACCATCGGACCCAGATAGGGAGTGAATGTATGGAACTTGGAAGAAGTTTGGAAAAAGGATCGATGACTATTAAGTGACATATTACCAGAGTGATAAATAAGAAGCTATACACGACAAAGGAATCTGACTCTTATCAAATTACGAAAAGGAAAGGAACCCAAAGTAACGATATCAGATTTGAGATAATAATATTTGAGAGAATACCTAGAGTAATGAGGATGTGCTTTAAGAGATTTGGTGTCAGGAGTAGGATTCAACTTGACAAAAAAGGAAGATTCTATCTAAGTATATTCTCGTTCATAATACCAAACTCAGTGGAG
The DNA here is from genome assembly GCA_029783415.1 of Anisodus acutangulus. Lineage (NCBI taxonomy): Eukaryota > Viridiplantae > Streptophyta > Magnoliopsida > Solanales > Solanaceae > Anisodus > Anisodus acutangulus. The sequence continues at coordinate 15,288,701 of CM056491.1, read as the reverse complement.
AAAGGAAGTAACCACCAAGCAGAATATAGTCCCAATCAGAAATGCTTATTTGAAATTTACTTCAAGTAAAAGTGGAAAGGGAATTCACCGATGAAAGAAATTTTAAGACCAGTAGATTGTTTAGAACTTGTGTACCTTATAAAGATACTATGGAGAAATAAAGAAGAAGAGCAGAAAAGAAATCAATTTAGATAACTATATTATTTTCATGTCCTCGACTTGGGCGATTACTGTGCCACAATATTTCATCATCATTTTACTTATGTTTCATGCGCCCTCACTTAAATTCCATCATAAGACAAAAATTGTAACACCAAAAGGAAAGACATAGCCCAGATGCCAGAATTCGATAGCTCAGAATAGTTACAGCCACCAGGCGATTGTGTAAAAGAAAGGTGGGACCATGTGAAGATCGGGGATGTACCAACAGTGTAACGTTAGTGTAATTTGATTAAATGACAAGTTGAGATAGTCCTTGGTCTGAAAGAACTTTGTCAGAATAGTCAAGGAATCTAAATAATCCTTATACTTGAATGTTTCGAATTCCAATTTCATGTTAGTATTCGGGAGATATCATCCTTCTATTCCTATTCGAATTACGAAGTTGGACCGTGTACTTTATTTAGAAAATATTTCAGAAGCAAATGTATTGGGTGCAGCTCAGATATTGGCAAGAGGATGATAAGGTAAGTTATGGAAAAACTCTTTCTGATTATTATAAGTATAAGCGGTCGTGTGAGGCCGATTTGGTATTGCTTTGTTACTATATCGCCATGTGTGGTGTTGGATGTGTATTTGGGTTATTTAATAGGTTTTTGGATAGTACGACTTTACGGAAGAGTAGTGAAAGTTTACATCTTATTTATGGAGGTACCGTAATGTTTGAAAGTTAAATGTATTGAAGAAAGTATGTTTCGATGAAATCGGGAAACTGTGCAATTTGACAGGGAGGTTGACGGACCGTCAACATATTTGATGGACCGTCAAAATGCAAATTTGAACCATTAAATTGTCTAAGAAATTTGGATCTCAGTACTGGATTGACGATCTAGGTTGATGGACAGTCATTTTGCGGTAATGCAGAAATTTTCTCGGGTTTAAATCGGGTTTTATGATTTGGTAACCTCATTTTAACCTAAAATCAGTTCTAAAATTCTCTCCAAACCCCCTCCAAGGTACCCTACTGTCCTAAGCTCAAATATAAAGCAAATAACATAAGATTAACGTAATTAACTCTGTGATTATCGTGAGAAGCCTCTTCTCCATGTAGAATTGATTCTGAAAAACCTTAGAGATAGAGTAGCTTGCTTTTTTGAGGAGACTAGGGTGTATAATTGTAAGTTTTATCCTCCTCTATTTGTACTTGTGATTAATTGATGATTTGGAGCAAGTTGTGAAAGGGTTTTCATAATTGAAACCCGTAAATTTGTGAAATCATCGTAGTATAAGTTGTTGAGCTATTTTACTTAAAGTATAAGTTGAATTGGATAATCGAATTGATTGTATACGTTATGGGATTAAGGAAAGTATGGTTTAAGGGATTGTGGGAGTGAATTACATAAATTTTTCATATAAGAGAAGCCTAATCAATCATATATGCTTAAAGTTGTCAAAAATGCCTATATGAGTTTTTCTATGGAATTTGGATTTGATATTGATATCAAACCCTTTATATGACATAGATAATCATCCGCAAGAGGTGCAAGGGCTCATAGAACGATTGTAGATTCGTGGACAAGATATGTAAGGCTCTCTTCCTTATTTTTGGCTTGATCTACAAAGAAACGTAACGATAACGCCATTACTTCAAAAAGGAATCCTATTCTTGAGAGTGAAAGCTTACATACCTCCTTGTTTCATATTGACACATGTTTCCTAAATTTTATTATTGTTCCTTGTCGAGGACACTTCTCGCCTTGTTTTCCTTGAAGATTATATTTTCTTATGATATTGATTGGCTCTCAGATAATTGATACAGACCCAGTTACATAATGATAATTGGAGGATAACGACCTTGAGTCACTCTGATTGGATTCATAAGGCCCTTCAGAGTTAGTCCTTGCATTACACTTATATATATATGTATCTATTTTCATACCGAGCCGCGCTATAATTGGTCGGGTATGACATCTATTTGTGCACAGCACTGCAGCTGGTTTTGATATTACGAAGTTCCACATCTGGGTCAGGTACGACCGAGTCCTCATTGAGGCAGAGTACGATATATATACATATATACATTATGATATGAATTGCCCCACATAGAGGTTGGATATTACATTATATGACCCCATAGAGTGGCTTAATTATTACATACATGCATATATCTTCACGATTGTGACAGGTAGGCCCTCAAAGGCCTGCTATGAGTTTCAGGTTGACTTCTATACTCATGCCTCTTATGTTATATCTTTTGTTAGCATTTGTTATTTGCTTTACATATCCAGTACATCTTTCGTACTGATGTCTCTTTTCGGGGACACTGCGTTCATGTTCGCAGGTACAGATAGAGATTCAGATGCTTTCCTCGTAGTAGAACTTGACTCAGCTGGAGGTTGTCACACTCCTTTCTTCCGGAGCAGTGTAGTGAACCGATAGGTATGATGGATATGCATATGTATATAGTTGGATATGGAGGGGCCCTGTCCCAATCAAATGTTGTTGTTTCACTCTTAGAGGATTGTAGACAATCGTGTTGTGTATGGTGGTTTATCTATGGCCTTGTAGGCCCTTCCAGTAGACTTATTGTGTTCATGTCGGCCTTATTCTATATATATATATATATATATAGGTTGGGCCTTTTTTGCATGCAGGTAATCATGTTCTTGATTCAGAGAATTGATTATCAAAGTCCTTATTGGCCTATAAGTTATTGAATATGTCACAGATATTAGGGTTGGTACGCTCGGGTCTTAGGGCACTGAGTGCTGGCCACACACCCCAAGGTTGGGTATGACCGGTATTATATGTTACTATAGATTGGAATCAAATAAATAAATGGAAATGGAGGAAGTAGTAAATCGAATACAATTAAGAGAAATAATCATTTCAAAACCATAATCTTCAAATTAAAAATCTTAGCTACTTTTAGGCATAAAATCAGTTCACAAGGTGAAAACTAGAAGACAAACTATGAAAGACAACAAAATTAAGAGCTGAGATCAGTTAATTCACCGAAAAATCAATACTGTAAACCCCTAATTTGATTCAGACCTTGGAGTTTTCTATATATAGGGAGCAACTTTTTCTTGCATTTAGATTTTCAAGAATATATATTGTAACATTATTGGAGATTTCCCCTTTGTTGGTTCCATTAACGATTGACGGAGATGTCAATGTCTGGCCGAAAAAAAACCATCTCAGGCGAACTCAATCTAATGCTAATGCTGCTCCAATTTGTCTTGCTCGTCGCTCCATTTTTCGATGACTCTTTCAGATATGCCCGATCATTTGTATATTGTATAAAATAGCGTATAGATATCATTAGTGTATATACATTATACGTATTGATTATACATTGATTATATATTTATTGTACATAAATTATACAATAATAATATAATTTTTATACATATTTTATATAATAATGATACAATATGTACACGTATGATACATTTTCTATACATATACAACAGTGATACATATTCTATACATCAATGATACAGTTTCTATACGTATACAATATTGATACATATTCTAGGGGTGAGCACGGGTAACGGGTACCAAGATACCCGACCGAAACCGACACTAACGGGTAGATTTCGGGTAGATATATTATAACAACGGGTAGGTTCCGGGTAGTAAAATTAGGAACCGATCAATGTCGGGTCCGATTCCGGTTCCGGCAAATAAAGACAGGGTACCCGAACCCGGAACCGATACCCGAAACCTATAAAATATTAAATATTTTTACTTTTTTAATTTCATTATTTTTTAGTTAATAAAAAAAAGAAAAGAAAAAGTCATACTAAAGTACACCATTTAAGGGGGGGAACCAAATGCAGAACAGTCACTTTCACCATCAAGAAATAAATTAAATAATACAAAGTGACAATCATAAGCAGAGAAAAAGCCAAAAGCGGTAGAAAACTGAAAAACTGATTTTTTAAAATTATGTACTCCTTTGAGTTATTGAAAAAGAAAGTTGAAACGAGTTTATGGGTTTTGTGGCACTGGCTTTCAGTACGAGTTTATTCCTAAACCAAAACTGTTATACGAAGGCATTATTTTGCACAAAGAAACACCGATTCCGGTACCCGGGAACCTACCTGGAACCGCAGGGTCCGGTAGGTTCAGTAATGCTTGCTTCGGGCAGGTTCCGGGTAGTAAATTTAGGATTCGGTCTTTTACTGGGTAGGGTCCGGGTAGTTCAAAAAAGTTAGGATACCCGGACCCGCTCACCCCTAACATATTCTATACAATAATGATACGATATCTATATACATATTGTAGGGATACATATTTTATACAATAATATTATAGTTTATATACGTATGATACAATTTTTGTATGTATGATACATTTTTTATACAAAAATGATACAGTTTATATACATATGGTGGAATTAGTTGAAAATGGCTAGAAATGGAATTACTTTGAAAGGGTTAAAAATGACTTTTAAAATTTTTGGGTCACCGGGTGTTAATAATTTCACCCGGTTGGCTACTTATGTCCTTTTCCCAAAAAATAATCCAATTCAGCCCATAAAAGATTAAGCTGATCTGTAACCCAAATTTATCCACATGAAACTTTGTCAAAATATTTTTATTAAACTATTTTTTTTTGTTTGACATGTTATATATGAACGTAATAAAGAAAACAAAGTCTTACTAGATATTTTAAAAAAAATTAACAAAACAAATAAAGAAAAATAAATTTATTAAGACTTGGATAGGTTAGGCTATAACACATTATTTAGCCAATTTTGACCTATTGCTCAGTTCAACTCATAATCTTTGGGCAGGGGATTGATCCTTCTATTATGACGAGCCCAAATTCAATCTAACTCCTTTATTTTGTTAGAATATTATGTTAATAATATTAGGATTTTGTATTAATGTAGTATCATATTATATATGGTAGGTAGTAAAATATTAATTAGAAATATCATGTAAGTAAGGTAAAAGATTATTAGGAATTGATTATGAAGATTAGGCATGATTGACTCTTCCTAATTGATGTATATTGTGTATTTATTGAACCTTTGAAAGATGGATACATTGAGGAAAATATTCTATTTACCCTAGAATTATTACATGGTATCAAGAGCTTAACGAAAGATCCAAAATTAGTTTAATTTCGTTCAAATTTTTGGTCATCTTCCTCCCTAGAAAACCCTAGTGGCCGAAAATTTCATTATTTTTCACTCAATTATTGATTATCCTTCATCACAACTAGTTATGTCTGAATCCAAATCATCTTTTCACCCTACCCTAGCTGTCTCAAACATCAAAACACATATTCCATCAAACTAGAAATGGAAACCGTTCATTATGCGACTTGAGCAGAATTATTCAAAATATGTTGTCGTGCTCACAAAGGTCTTCATCATATAATTCCTCCAAAAGACGGTAAAGGGAAAGACATAACAAACGATGCAGACAAGGAATTGTGGGATACACTTTATGCCACAGTCCTTGGTTGGATTTATGCGACAATCTCAACAGACTTGTTGCATACGATAATGGAACCGGATTCCACAGCTATGGCGGCATGGAAACGTTTGCGAGATATATTTCAAGATAACCAAAACTCTCGCGCTGTTTCATTGGAACAGGAGTTCTCAACCATTGACATGGCGGATTTCCCTAATGTTTCTACATATTGTCAACGCCTCAAAGTGTTGGCCGATCAACTACGAAACGTTGGTTCACCGATTACTAATAACCGGTTAGTCTTGCAATTGGTCGCCGGTCTCACCGACGCGTATAGCGGCGTGGAAACTCTCATTCGTCAAAGTAATCCTCTACCATAATTTTATCAAGCAAGGTCCATGCTTGTACTTGAAGAGTCGGGCTTGGTGAAAAAGGCCTCAACTACTTCAAATTCCGCCATGATTGCCACTCCTTCACATGATGGTAATTTTTTTGACCCTTCTCAACAAAATAAGGGACAAAAAGAACGTCATAACAATAAAAATAAGGGTGGAAATCGCGGAAATAACAAAGGTGGAGGCCACCGAAATTCTGGTGGCGGCGATAATGGCGGCAACACCAACTATGGGGGTGGGCGATGGCGGCGGCAGCAAAGCGATGGCGGCGGTCGATGGCGCGGCACAAAGCGGCGGCGGTCGATGGCGGCGGCTGACGGCGGCGGCGGTGGGCGATGGCGGCAACGGCCGGCTTGCAGTGGACTTGGGCTGTACCACCCAGCCCAGCCCAGTAATGGTGGGCGGCAGCCCTAAGGCCCAGCTGGCGAGAGCAAACGATGGCCCAAGTCAAGGTAATTGGCAGTAGTGGCGATAGTGGCGATGCGCGACACAGCCCAAAGAGCCTATTTCGTTGGGTATGTTGCCAGAAGTGCGATGTGATGGGCCTCAGCCGACCCAGTGGCATGAGGCCCATTCAACAGGGGCCCATCCCAAGAAATTGAGTCCGCCATGCACACTCTTGGACTTAATCCACCGGATTCAAATTGGTATATGGACTTCGGTGCGACGTCACATATGACGTCATCCCAAGATAATCTCTTGTCCTATTTTAATTTGAGCAATGATAATGGAATAATTATCGGAAATGGCCATTCAATTCCAATAAAAGGTTATGGTTTTAGCAAATTATTACCGCCAAACCCACCCCTAATTTTAAAGAATGTCCTTCATTCTCCCAAATTAATCAAAAACTTGGTTTCTGTTAGAAAGTTTACAACTGATAATTGGGTATATGTCCGGTTTGACCCCTTTGGTTTTTCCGTGCATGATTTTCAGACGGGGAAGCTTATCATAAGATGTGATAGCAAGGGGGAGCTCTATCCAATAAATCCGTCAACCCAACAATCCAAGCTTCCTTCTGTTTTTGCTGCCTTGGCACCAACGTTTGGGACATCCAGGAAGAAATTTGTTTTGGCTTCTCTTAAACAAAATAATTTTATTTCTTGTACCCAGATACGGACTCTAAATAAGTGTCATTCTTGCACACTTGGTAAACATGTTAAGTTGTCTTTTATTTCCTCTACTTCATGCACTTTTTTGCCATTTGATATTTTACATTGTGATATTTGGACATCCATTGTTTTGAGTTCCTCTGGTCATAGATATTATTTGCTTATACTTGATGACTACTCTAATTATTTGTGGACATTCCCTTTATCGAAAAAATCACAAGTGTTTTCCACGTTTCTCACTTTTAGAGCATTCATCCGAACTCAATTTGAACGTGATATCAAAAATATACAATGTGACAATGGGGGGGGAGTTTGACAATAAACAGTTTTGGGATTTTTTCAAAACAAATGGTCTTCAGTTTCGTTTTTCGTGTCCTCATACTTCATCACAAAATGGGAAGGCGGAACGTAAAATTAGAACCATTAACAATATTGTTAGAACATTTCTTTCTCATGCTTCACTTCCCCCTGTATTTTGGCATCATGCACTCCAAATGGCAACTTATATGTTGAATGTCCTTCCTCAGAAAAATCTATCATACCAAGCTCCCCTAAAAATGCTTTACCTACGAGAGCCCATATATCATCACTTACGAGTGTTTGGTTGTCTTTGCTACCCCCTCTTTCCATCCGCCACAATCACAAAACTCCAATCCCGGTCTACTCCATGTGTGTTCTTAGGATACCCTACTCATCATCGCGGTTTCCAATGTTACGACATTTCTTCTAAAAGAATCTTTATAAGTCGTCATGTAATCTTTGATGAAACAATATTTCCTTTTGCTAAGTTACATGCCACCGGAACCCCTAACTATGATTTTTTGGATAATGATAAGCTCTCGTATCTAACACATTTTTTCACAGCCCGGTACCTATTACTAGTGTTGAACACCGTAATTCAGGCCCATTGGGCCAGGCAGCCCCAACGGGCCCAATTCAATCTCCATCAGTGCAGCCCACTGGCCCCTCAATTTCTCACTCCTCGGTCGGTGGCGTCCAGCCCACTGGCCCAACAACCCGTCCGATCACCCGTAGTCAACATGGGATTATCAAACCCAATGCAAAATATAGCCTTCACACCCAGGTCTCGAAATCACCCTTGCCTCGTAATCCAGTATCTGCTCTAAAAGACCCGAATTGAAAAATGGCCATGGATGATGAATAACATGATCTAATTACAAATAGGACATGGGATTTAGTACCTCGTCCATCTAATGCTAATATAATTCGATCTATGTGAATTTTCAGCCATAAAGAAAAATCTGATGGAACTTTTGAGCGGCATAAAGCCCGTCTTGTAGGTGATGGGAAGACACGGCAGGTTGGTGTAGATTGCGAGGAAACATTCAGTCCAGTGGTCAAACCTGCTACTATCATAACAGTTCTCAGTCTGTCTCTCTCAAAATGATGGTCACTTCATCAATTGGATGTCAAAAATGCCTTCCTCCATGGACACCTTACTAAGACTGTTTACATGCACCAACCATTGGGATACAGGGATCCTAAATACCCCAACCATGTGTTTTTGCTCAACAAATCATTATATGGCCTCAAGCAGGCCCACATGGCTTGGTATACGCGGTTTGCAGATTTTGTGTCACGCATGGGTTTCTCGGACAGTCGTTCAGATAATTCCCTGTTTATCTATCGTTAGGGTAATCATACTGCTTATCTTCTTCTATATGTGGATGATATTATTCTAACAACATCTTCTGACTCTCTTCGAAAGAATATCATGTCACAACTTAGTTCTGAATTTGCTATGAAAGATCTTGGCCCACTCCACTACTTTCTAGGGATTGTTGTGACCCGACATACAGGTGGATTATTCCTCTCCCAGAAGAAGTATGCATAAGAAATCGTGGAGCAGTGGGATGTCTTTACGCAAACCTTCGGCAACTCCGTCGACACAAAGTCAAAATTGAGTGTCATCTCTAGCAAACCTTTCTTGATCCAATGTTATACCATAGCCTAGCAGGAGCTTTACAGTATCTCACATTCACCAGGCCAGATATTACCTATGCAGTGCAACAAGTGTGTCTATTCATGCATAATCCAATGGAAGAACATATGCATGCTCTGAAACGCATTGTGCGATATATTCAGGGCACTCTGGAGTATGGATTACATCTATACCCGTCCTCTATTTCCAAACTTGTTACTTACACTGATGCAGATTGGGCAGGCTGTCCGGATACAAGACGATCCACCTCCGGGTATTGCGTCTTCCTTGGTGACAATTTAATCTCATGGTCCTCAAAAAGGCAGGCCACGGTATCACGCTCAAGTGCTGAAGCAGAATATCGTGTTGTGGCCAATGTTGTATCTGACTCATGTTGGATTCGGAACCTATTACTTGAACTTCATTGCCCTATTCCGACTGCAACAATAGTATACTGTGATAATATTAGTGCAATCTACCTCTCAGGGAATCCCATCCACCATCAACGCACTAAACATATTGAGTTAGATATTCACTTTGTACGTGAGAAGGTGGCTCGCGGACAGGTTCGGGTGCTGCATGTCCCAACGCGACATCAAATCGCAGATATCTTCACAAAAGGACTTCCGCTGATATTATTTGAAGATTTTAGGGACAGTCTCAGCATTCACCGCCCTCCAGCTTCGACTGTGGGGGAGTGTTAGAATATTATGTTAATAATATTAGGATTTTGTATTAATGTAGTATCATATTATATATGGTACATAGTAAAATATTAATTAGGAATATTATGTAAGTAAGGTAGAAGATTATTAGGAATTGATTAGGAAGATTAGGCATGATTGACTCTTCCTAATTGATGTATATTGTGTATTTATTGAACCTTTGAAAGATGGATACATTGAGGAAAATATTCTACTCACCCTAGAATTATTACATATTAACATCCCTAAAGTAATGGATTTACTTGAACGTTGTGTGGAAAATAAGCTCTAAAGACTCGACTTATACTGGAAGAAATACATCGTCTAGATTGTCATAGCTATATCGTCTAGATTGTTGATATTTGTTTCAGTTATTTATGATGACACACACACGTACATGACCCAAACAGAGAAGCAAACTTGACAACCACAATTCTGTGGAAAATTGACATAATAGCACAAGTTAGTCAAAGCACCATTAACATTATTCGTGGAAAGTATATGTTCACCTTTAAGCTATCCCTATAAATGCCCACCTACATAACTAAGCATTCTACCTCAAAGCATTAGAAATTAAGAATAGAGAAAATGGAGTTGTTGGGATCACCAGTGGCATTGTGTTGTATCTTTTTCTTGTTCCTAACAGGAAACTTGGCACAAGATATTGGTTCAATTGTAACCAGCAACTTGTTCAACGATATGCTGAAGAATAGGGACGACAATAGATGCCCAGCCAGCGGCTTCTACACTTACGATGCATTCATAGCTGCTGCCAATTCCTTTCCAGGTTTTGGTACTACTGGTGATGATACTGCCCGTAAGAAGGAAATTGCTGCCTTTTTCGGTCAAACTTCTCATGAAACTACTGGTAATTTGGCTCATCCCCTAACTATACTGCTAATTTATTTTTGACTCCATTTGCTTTGTTTATTGGCTCAATATCTTAGTATACAAAATTGGACTGACCGTCAATTGTAACGCAAGTGTCTAGCTATCAACCATAAAAGCATTTTAAAAAATGAATTTACGTTATATACACAATAATATAAGTGAAGTGTTGGCTCTGTTGCAGGTGGTAGCCTAAGTGCTGATGGTCCATTTGCCGGAGGATATTGCTTTCTTAGGGAAGGAAACCAAGTGGGAAACGGATTTTATGGCAGAGGACCCATCCAATTGACAGGGTAAGACAAGGAAAAAATAGAATACCAATTATTAAAAGTCTGACTAGTCACTTACTCTCTATGTCTGTTTCGTTTTCATTTCTAACATGTCACAACTACGAAATTTTAGATTAAAAGAAGACAAATATCAATTTGTAATTACTCTGTGACTGATTTAGAGATGATAAACATTTGCAGGCAATCTAACTATGATTTAGCTGGAAAGGCTATTGGACAAGACCTAGTTAACAACCCTGACTTAGTAGCCACAGATGCAACTGTATCATTCAAAACAGCAATATGGTTCTGGATGACACCACAGGACAACAAGCCATCATGCCACGACGTTATCACAGGGCAATGGACGCCATCCGCCGCCGATACATCGGCAAATCGACAACCGGGCTACGGTGTCATTACCAACATTATTAACGGCGGAATTGAATGTGGTAAAGGTCAGAATCCGCAAGTGGAAGATCGGATTGGATTCTACAGAAGGTATTGTACCATATTGAATGTTGCTCCTGGAGACAACCTTGATTGCTACACTCAAAGGAACTTTGCCGAGGCCTAGGCTTTGTCACAGTGAGATGACAATATACAAGTTATATTTGAATGGTAATAAATAATGGGATTTTGTATGCCCATTTAAAATTGGGAGATATAGTTTCTTATGCCTTCTTGGTAAGTATCAATATTTTCTATATATGTGGCGCTTCAAGTGAGGCTGTTGCAATTAATGAAAAATGATAGTTCTATTCAGAAATAAAAGTTTCTTGTCTTAAAATATGGAGTACCAGATTTACTATTATCTCGTCGAATATTTAATTTCCCCTTTATTTATATAGTTCTTGTATTTCGCGCTCAAAAAGGAGATAAAAATCAGAACTGTAAAATCTAAAAAAGCCTGAATTTCTTTGGATGTTCTCTAATTTGCAGAGAAAATAATCAGCGTTGTAGATAATCTATATATGTGCAACATAGCCAAATATAAAAGCCTTAAGTACGGAAGAACAAACTCGAAATAACACAAGCTTGTGTTTTTTTAAAACCAGTATGATCCAAAGATAATTAAAAAGTATTCTTTAAAAAAATACATAAACAAAGAGGCATAATCTCAAAAAACGGAAAAAGAAAGAAAAGAAACAAATTCAAAAATAGGGGGATTGGAGAAAAACACTTGAATCACTTCTCAATTTATGCATGTCACAAGACCATGTTAATTTTCTCTGTATCATTCCATTTTTATCAGATGGTACTTTGCAGTCAAGGTTTCGTTATATAAAGAAAGCTAAGTTCCTTTCTGCAGCCGATGAGGGAGAGCTAATTAGTTGGGGGGTTTCGCTGGCATGGGCCTGAATGATGCTCAGTTGTGCCTGGACTTAACCTTAATGGGCCGGCCTTCTTTTTTTATTATTTTACTTCACTGGACAAACTTACTTGTATAATTGCTGATTTGCTGGGATATTATTTTGTTCTCCATCAAGATTAATGAAAAGATGCTAAGAAGGAGTTGAGTGTATTTTGAAAAACAATTAAGGGGATTTTTTGCCTTCACCTTGAAGGCCAAGTGGCACGGTTCCAACTTCCATGTGGTGTTTTTTTTAACTACCTCGGCAGCTACTTTAGTAAGGTTTATTTGGAAAAAGAATTTCAGGTATATGAAATTATCATAATTTATGTCAAAAGGTAAGTTTGAAGTTTTTCTTGCCTGGCAAATGGGTTAATAAAGTTTAATTTGAAAAAGGTGACAACGAGTTTTTCATGAGCAAATTGAACTGTCAATTAAACTTGGATTGATATTATCCCCACCAATTTGCATCAAAATCTGACAGAAAGGGCTTGATTGAAGCAATTTTAGTAATTCAACTGGCTATATGAGTTGAAAATACATCAATGGTTATTTGAGATTTCATCATAAGGTAATGTACATATTTAGAACTTTAGCCAACCTAGAGGGTTAAAGTGTTTACTCCTTCAAACTTCTAGTCTTAGTTCCATAATATTATTCTAAAAGGTAGTCAACTTTTCATTAAATATTAAATATGAATAAAGAACAAATACTTTAATCCATTATTTAAATTGAACATACCAGTATGGTTGGCACTCTGACGAGTTGTTGTTTGCCACAGTCATCATTAATAAGACACACATCTATCCAGATCGACAGCTAATTTATCTTTTAAAAAATTCCAAATCGTTTGTCAGGGTTCAATATGGCACATGCTTCAAATTCAATTTATTAGTCAGCTTGTAGTAGTAACATGACTAATGCTAATAGCCTTGAAATTCTAGTAAATAGATGAACATAAGATAATACTAGTTCGGTAAAGATTTAACATATTTTATTATTTAATCCTGATAAGCAGGACATGTTAGAATTAGGTGGTTAAAACATCAAGTACTACGTACAACTAGGCAATTCTTTATTACTGCAAAAACAAATCAGCAATTTAGGTTTTAGGCTCTTGATACTATGAAAGATGGAATAATTTCCCTTGCAGATTCATTTCATTATTCATAATATATATAGTTGTACAAATGTTGATTCCTAATATGGTATGAATCCTAACTTACCTTACAAAGGTTGATTCCTAATATAATTAGAATCCTAAGTTACCTTAAATATACATCTATCATAATTATAAAATATACAGGGAATATTCAGAGAATATTCGCTAATACTCCCCATCAGACGGAGCGGGAGGAGGCCGAACGCTAAGACTGGATCGGAAGTCGGTGAAGAACTGTCCTGGTAGTCCCTTTGTGAAGATGTCTGCATACTGATAAAAGGAAGGCACGTGTAATATTTTGACCTGACCACGAGCAACCTTCTCTCGCACAAAGTGGATATCCATCTCAATATGTTTAGTCTGTTGATGTTGGACCGGATTATGAGACATATAGATGGCAGATATGTTGTCACAATAGACTATAGACGCCTTGCGGAGTGGACACTGGAGTTCCAAAAGAAGATTTCGGAGCCAACAGATCTCAGTAACTATGTTAGCAACACCGCGATATTCTGCTTCAGCACTCGAACGGGAAAGTGTTGCCTGCCGCTTGGCGGACCATGAGATAAGATTATCCCCAAGAAATACACAGTACTCTGATGTGGAGCGACGTGTGTCTGGGCATCCTGCCCAATCTGCATCCGTGTAGGCAAGTAGCTTGGTTGGGGCAGAGGGGTATAGATGTAATCCAAAGTCTAGTGTGCCCTTAACGTATCTGATAATACGTTTGAGGGCGGCAAAATGGGACTCTCGAGGGTCGTGCATGAACAGACACACCTGCTGAACGGCATATGCAATATCAGGCCTAGTGAATGTAAGATACTGAAGAGCACCTGCTAGACTCTGATATAGAGTGGGATCAGAAACTGGCGCACCGTCATTGGAACTAAGCTTGGATTTTAAGTCCACCAGAGTTGGCATAATTTTACAATTTGCCATCTTGGCCCTGTACACTATCTCTTCTGCATACTTACGCTGACACAGGAACATAGTGGTTGCAGATCTTGTCACCGATATACCTAAAAAATAACTTAGCTTGCCCAAGTCAGTCATAGCAAATTCAGTTTTGAGTAGAGCAATGATTTCATTCTTCAACCCGTCAGATGAGGCAGTAAGAACAATGTCATCGACATATAATAGCAAATATGCAGTGCTGCTACCTCGGTGAAAAGTGAAGAGAGATGTATCACACCTGCTACATACAAAACCAATCTGCAGAAGATACCTGACGAACCGATCATATCAAGCGCGGGGTGCCTGTTTCAATCCATACAATGACTTCCTGAGAAGACACACAAACTGCGGAGCTGCCGGATGAACAAAGTCAGGAGGTTGATGCATGTACACAATCTCTTTCAAATCCCCATGAAGAAATATATTCTTGACATCAAGCTGATGAATCGGCCAATGCATGCCCATAGCAATACTGAGAATAGTCTGAATAGTGGCCGGTTTAACAACCGGACTAAATGTCTCACCAAAATCAATACCCTCCTGCTAAGTCACCACTATCTCTGAACTTGTGACGAAATAACCACATACACCGGATAACATTCACACCAGCTGGTCTAGGTACCAAATCAGCTTGGTTAAAGCGTTAAATTCATCGCACATGGCCGCATTCTAATTTGGGTCCAGTTTTGCTAGTTTTGGATTTTTTTAGAATGGGTGATAAGGTTTGTGTGGAGAGATTGAAGTGAACCTTGGGTTTGAAGATCCCGTGTTGTGCACGAGTCTCCATGCGATGAGAAGGCAGTGGTGGTGGGTCGGGACTGTGAGGCTGCATAGCTGCGGGACAGGCTGCAGGGCTGGGAGGCAGCATGGCTGTGGGACTGGTTGCTGGGCTGAGGGGCAGCAGTGGTGCTGGAGGTGCAGGAGACTCGGCTGGAGGCAGTATGGGTGGTGTATGGGTATTAGACCGAGAGCATGGGGCTGGACTGGGTGGCAGCATTCTTCTTTGGAGGAGTCGAACATCATTCTTTGAAGAAGCGATGGTGTTGGTGACCGAGAGCAGTGGGTAAGCGATCTTGGTGAGGACGATGTTGTCGGGACAGTTAACTGCTGTTGGTACAGATTTTGGATGACCGGGACAGACTCGGTTCATCGAGAAAGAAGTAATCGATGGTCTGAAATTTCCGGAGATTGGAAAAATAAAAGGTTGTCTCGTCAAAGGTGACGTGACTGGAGACGATGATTTTGCGAGTAGCAATGTCATAGCACAAGTAGCCCCGATGATTAGGAGAAAGACCAAGGAAGACACATGGCAGAGTGCGAGGGGCAAGTTTGTGAGGTGCAGTGGAGGCTATGTTGGGGTAGCATAAACATCCAAAGATACATAGGTGATCATATAATGGTAGCCTACGGTATAAGATTTCGGTAGGGGTCTTATTTTGGAGTGTGCTAGTTGGTAAAATATTAAGAAGGGATTCTACCATTTTCACAGCATAAACCCAGAAAGACGGTGGTAGGCAGACATGAAACAGGAGTGTGCGAACCATGTTATTAATGGTACGTATAATTTGTTCAGCCTTTCCGTTTTGGAAAGTATAGGGACAAGAAAAATGGAAAACCATGCCTTGTTTAGAACAGAAATTGTGAAATGTTGAGTTATTAAATTCTCGTCCATTATCACACGGGAATGATTTGATAGATTTTTCAAATTGTGTTTTAATGAATTTTTGAAACTCAAGGAATTTTGCAAAAACTTCATATTTGAATTTCAGTGGGTAAATCCAGACAAAGTGTGAAAAATCATCCAAGAATACTAGATAGAATTTATGACTCAAAGAGCTAACAATCGGAGATATCCACAAATCAGCATGACCAATATCAAAGGGAGAAAAAGTAACACTGCTTGATGACATAAATGGACGACGAGTATGTTTGCCTAGTGGACAAGAAAAATAGTGTTGGGCAATTTTCCCATTATTACATTGAATGCGCTTAGAAGTCCTACGAAAAGTAAAAACTGGGTCTTCGGGGTGTCCGAGTCTGTTGTGCCAAGTTGGGGGAGAGATCGCCGCAAGGGATAGAGGTGCTTGCGGTGTGACAGCAGAAGATTGAGTGAATTGGTAGAGATCTCCCACACTATTGCAGCGTGTAAGAATTTTCCCCGTATTGAGTTCCTTCACAGAAAAACCAAAAGGGTCAAATTCGACAAACACAGAATTATTGCTAGTGAATTTCTAACGGAGATTAAGTTTTTAATTATGTTAGGTGTGTATAGGAAGTGGTTTAGGGAGAAAGGTGGGTGTGGATGTTTGGTGTGTGTGTTACCGTAACCTTCAATTGGAATGCGATGACCATTGCCGACAGTAATAAATTGAGGACACTTTAACTGACATAGTTGAGATAGGTTACCTAACGACCGAGTGAGGTGAGATGTGGCTCCGGTGTCCATGTACCAATTATCGTCGGGTTGTTGAAGGTTCACGGTAGTGTAGGTCTGGCCCAAATCAGTTGGGGCGGTGTGTCTTCTTCTTCTTCTTTGGTAGGGCCATCTTTGGTGGTTGGCTGCGACCAGTGGGCATCTTCTTCTTTGGTGGTTGGCTTTGCTGGTGGTGGGGCAGGCCAAGAGGCGATCGACCACGCTGCTGGCGGGCCCCGACATTACGGTACGAGCATGCGGCGAGGCCCGATTCTGGCTGGTTGGGCCGCTGCTTCGCTGCTTTGGACTCTTCTTCTTCGGTTCGATTCTGTTGTCCAGTGTTTTAGCCTGGCTGCTGCTGGTTGCGTTGGCCCTTTTCGCGACCCTTGCCTTTGTTATTGCGACCTCTGCCGCCATGACCTCCGCCACTGGCCTGCTGCTGCTGCTGGTTACTGCTGGCCGCAGGTGTTTCCATCCCGTCAACGGCTAACGCGTTTTGATTATGTTCCTCTTATTTAGCATGTCTAGTTTCTTCCAACAATATTTGTGAACGTTCCTTGTTGAAACTTGGGAGAGGGTCGGCTTGTTGAATCATTGTTGCGAGTGTGTCATATTCACCTTTCGGTAAACCCGCAACAAGTTGAAGCACCATCTTGGTTTCTGAAACAGAAGTCCCGACGTTAAATAGTTGATCGGTGATGAGTTTCAGTTGCTTACAATATTCGGACATGTTGTTAAAATTCTCGAGGCGGGTATTGTTGAATTGTTCTTCTAAATACACGGCCCGAGTATTTTTATTGTCCTGAAAGATTTCTTCCAGTCGGACCCAAAGTTCACGTGTCGTAGCACCTGTTTTCATGATAATGCACAACAGGTCTTTGGAGATGGTGCCGTAGATCCATTATTTGACGATGGCATCAAAACGACGCCAGATTGAGTTTGTAACATCGGTGGGATGAAGAACAGATTCGTCAATATGATCGAGCACGTTGTATGCACATGCATGAATGTAGAATTGTTCCATCCACATGGAATATTGACAGTCTTCTTGGTCAAGAATTATAGGGATAAAATTCTTGATGTTGTTAACGGCGAATGTCGGATGAAAAGAAGATACTGAACGTTGAGAGGGGTTGTCAAGTGTGCCAGTGGATGAATCGGAATTTTTGGGGGAAGACATGGTTGCCGCCTGCCGTGGGAAGGGAATTTTCTGGTTTGGCCGAGAAAGAGAGGAAGAAACTAGAATTTTTTTTTTCTGTGAAATCAGAAAAAAAAATGTTGATTTCGGCCGAGAATGAGGAAGAGAAGGGATTTAGGTTTTAGGCTCTTGATACCATGAAAGATGGAATAATTTCCCTTGCGGATTCCTTTCATTATTCACAATATATATAGTTGTACAAAGGTTTATTCATAATATGGTACGAATCCTAACTTACCTTACAAAGGTTGATTCCTAATATAATTAGAATCCTAAGTTACCTTAAATATACATCTATCATAATTACAAAATATACAGGGAATATTCGGAGAATATTCGCTAATACAGCAAAGAGCCAACAGGATACAAACCAATCAATGATGCATATTTCAAAATGAATGGGAGACCTATTGGGCCAATAAAGCCCCATGACACTTTTACATGGTGTGATATTGTCCGTTTTTTGTCAAGCACGCAAGGCTTTTTCTTTAAAAGGCCCCACATCATTAAGAGAATCATACACCTTATATGTAGGTTCTTTTTCCTTTCCATTTTCGATGTGGAACTTTGTTCGCAACCCATCACCAGTTATGGGCTACTTTGGAAATTAATTGTGTGTCACCCACATCATACTCCAAGTATTTATGTCCACCAAAGTCCGCTTCTACTTTGTTGTGTAAGCGTCTTCAATCTACGGGTAAGGGTATTATACCGGCTCAATAGACGGGCAAAGACAGTAAGCCGGGCCACACGCCATACTCCGTCATCTTCATACTCGTCCTGTCAAACCATTGGTTCTGATACCAGTTGTTGGGATAAAATGGCCCAAAGATACTTTTAACATGGTGTGATATAGTCCACTTTGGGCCAAGCCCGCACGATTTTCCCAAAAGGTCTCACACCATTAAGAGTATCTAATACTTTATAAGTAGTTTCTTTTTCTTTTCAGCTACCATTGCAGGACATTGTTCGTGCACGAGACATTTTTCTTTTCTCCCCTCGAACTAAGTTCTACATGACTCATTAACATGATTCACGGGTCAGAGATTCAACGTGTCTGTGTGTGTCATCCGCATCGTCAAAGTATTTTCGGTCACCGAAGTTCAAAGGGTGTGTATGCGTCTTCAAAGCTATGGGTAAATGTCATAAATCGGCCTATAGACGGGAAAGACACTAAATCGGGCCCCATGCCACGCTATGTCATTTTCATACTCGTTCCACCAAACCATTGGCTTTGATACCAGTTTGTGGGCCAATAAAGCCTCAAGACACTCTTAGATGGTGTGATATTGTCTGCTTTGGACCAAGCTCGCACTGTTTTATCCAAAATGGCTCTCACCATTAAGAGAATCCTACACATTATATTTTTCCTTTCCACTTCCGGTGTGGACTTTGTTCGCACACCCCAACAAGAACAATAATATGCTATAGTAGTTGGGATAATAAAGTAATAGGTATTCAGCTAAGCTTTCAACTGCTTGCAGCAATTATCACTGCGTTTCTAGTTATCACAACTTTTTTCATGTTCAGAGAGATTAAGCAGGATATTGGAAAAAAGCCTAAGTTGAACTTATTAGCTAGAAGTAATTTCTTTTCAGGTAAATGGGTATATGATAACCTGTTGGAAATTTGCCTTTGGCGGGAGTTGCGTCCAACCATCTTTAATGACTTAAACACTATTGTTCTGCATGTTGGAAACTTCGGTTCTTCACACGTGCATAATCTACTAAGTAAGTAGATAATCGTAGGGCCAATGATCGTCAAATTTAATTAAGAAATGAAAGAGATATTGGTCCACGAAGTGAGGTGTTTGAAGCATGGAAAAGGTGGTAAAGATCAATCCTCCCTCGTCGGTGGAAAAAGAAAGGTTTGTTTAGTTTATAAGTCTCAAAGTTGGCTTGGGTTTGGGAACCCAAGGGGTATCCCATGTGTTTAAAGGAGGGAGGACCTAGATGTGCTTCGGTTCGAGGATAAGCCCACACGCGCGCCGCCGCCGCCCTCCCGTCCCGTCCGGTCTCGGGTCACGGGCTGTGGGCTTCTTCTGATATTATCTTTTTGGACCTAAATTATTTCATATTTATAGTTTGGTCCCTGAAGTTTCAGGTAAGTCAAAATTGGGCAGAGAACTTTGCTGTTGGTTTTTAAAACGTTAACCAGCCTTAATATGCACTCAATTCAGTCATTTATTTTGGCTGAATAACTCTCCCTAAAAGCTAATCTGTTGCACATCAATTCACCATTTATTTTGGTGAATTACTACCTCCATAATTGCCATTACTTGGCCAGTAACAGCAATTATGTGGGCAGTTGGTAAGTCCTCTCCTTCAACTCTATAATGTAGCATTTGCACAATTGTTGAGACATATAGAAACATACAAACGAATCAGATTCTTCCTACTATTTTCTAGCATCATTTCATTACTCAAAATTCTTCAGAGTAGCACTTGAGTTTCATTTGCTCAATTGTTGAGTTATTGTTTTATCTTGGTAGACTATTGTCCAGAACGTAGAAAGGATATATACGGGGCAATCTTGTCTTAAAGATAGAGTATCATCACTCGACTCAGCATATCAAAACTGTTCCAGTTTCTTGTTCAAGTTCATTGAAATTTAAGTTTGTTGTAATTTCATCGTGTTGTAATACTTAGCAGTTACTCATTTCCGTTTCATGCACCATTGTAAACAACAAGTTTAAGACAAGATTGTGTTTGCTGTAATTGCTTTAACATGACTGGAAACACTGTTGATGCCGCTGCCGCTGCTGCTGCTGCCAATCAAGGCAGCAATTCTGCCTTTCCCGCTGCTGCCCAAGGCACGTCCGCTGCCTTTACTGCTCCACCCTCCACATTCCACCATGAACGCCCTGAAAAATTCATAGTCTCAATCTCGTCTTACCCAACCCGACCTGATGTCGCCCCCTCCCCCCCCCTATCCCACCCCGACCCAATCCCACCAAACCCAGCCCGACGGTCCCGAGCCCGACCCACTGGCCAGCCTTAGTGTCAACACATGCTTGCCTAAAGGGAAAGAATAACAATTTTGGGCAAGGTTACCATTATTACATCGAATGAAATTATTGTTTCTAAAAAAATTAAAAACATAAGCGCCTAGGTGTCCAAGTCTATTGTGCCAAATTGACGGAGAGATTGCAGCGAGAGAGGTATGTGATCGGGGTCTGGCAGCGGAAGTGGATGAGAACGGATAGAGATCCCCTACACTATTACATCTCGTAAGAGGTGTCCCCATAAGTAAATCATTCATAGAAAAACTAAAGTGGTCAAACTCAACAGATACATAATTATTATGAGTAAATTTCCTAACAGATATTAAGTTTTTAATTATGTTAAGAGTATAGATGACGTTATTTAGGGAGAAGGGTGAGTGAGGTGGTTTTGTGTGGGTGGTACCATAACCTTGAATTGGAATGTGATGACCATTACCGACCGTAATAAATTGAGAATACTTCAAATGAAACAGTTGGGAGAGATTACCTGAGGAACGAGTGAGATGAGAAGTGCCTCCCGTATCCATGTACCAATTTTTGTCGGGCTGCTGTAGATTTAATTAGTTGAAGGCCTGGCCCAAATAAGTAGGGGCTAAGCCATAACGGTCTGTTGTTGTTGGGCTGTCATGAGATGTTCATGCTGGGCCGAGTGGGGCGACTATCGTGGGCCTGGTGATGAGCCCAAAATGTCAAGTTGTTGGTTGGCCTAGTACTGGGCCGCTGATGTTGTAGGAAAAGGACAGGGGGCGAGACCTAGTTGCCTAGGTTCGGCCAGTGGCTTGGACTGGCCCACTGGAAATTCTGGCTGGCCTGGGACTGTTGGCCTGCTCGTCCCACACGCTCGTGGCCTCTGCCGCCTCTACCATTATCGTGGCCTTTGCCGCCTCTGCCACCACCGCGGTTGTTGGTTGTCCAACGGTAGTTATTGGTCGACGGGTGTGGTTTTTGTTGCTGGAGTTTCAACTGCTAACGCCTTTTGATTATGTTCGTCCTATTTGGCACGTCGGTTTTCTTCCAATAGTAGTTGTGAATGGGCCCTATTGAAATTGGGTAGTGGATCGGCTTGTTGGATCATAGTCGCTAGAGTATCGTATTCACCCTTCGGTAAACCAACAACTAGTTGTAGAACCATCTTTGTTTCAGAAATTGGTGTCCCCACATTGGATAATTGGTATGCAACTAACTTCAATTGTTTACAATACTCAAACATGTTGGCAAAATTCTCAAGACGTGTATTATTAAATTGTTCCTTCAGGTACACGACACGTGTGTGCTTGTTGTTCTGAAATATCTCCTCCAACCGTATCCATAACTCACGAGTCGAGGGTCTACTTTTTATAATCGTATGAAGTAAGTCCTTAGAGATGGTGCCATAAATCCACTGTTTGACGATAGCGTCAAGTAGGTGCCATGTCATTTCATCAACCTCGATAGGGCGAGGGAAAGAGACGTCAATATGATCAAACACGTTATAAGCAGATGCATGTATGCAAAAGAGTTCAACCCACGAAGAATATTGGCCATCTTGTTGATCAAGAACTAAGGGAATAAAGTTCTTGATATTGGTGACGACAAATGCCTGATGGAAAGAAGAAGTAGAGGAGGGAGTGAGGGGGTTGTGGGTGACGACTGGGGAGGAGGAGGAAGTCGTGGGAAAGGTGGGAGTAGCCATGGAAGCCATTAGAGGGGCTGAATGTTGGTTGGGATGATAAAAAGGAATTAGGGTTTGTGGTGGGGGAAGCCACCGACCAAGGAGTAGGGGGCGGTGGTCATTGGGAAATGACTTAGGTTTAGGTGTTTTTAAGATTTGGCTCTTGATACCATATTAGATTGTATTAATCTCATTTGGAGAGTATTTTTCATTAATACAAATATATATAGTGTGTACAAGATGAATCATAATTGAATTAGGATCTCTATTTTAAATAATTACACAAATTACATAATATATGGCGAATATATGGTAATATATTGGCTATCAATTGTCCAAGTACATATAAGGAGTCCATGTTCCCATTCCATTTCCGATGTGGGACTGTTAACACTCCCCCGCACGCCCAGACCCCATTAACTGGAGCGTGTATGACATAATTTGGGGACCTTACATCGGTGAACATAAAATTGGAATGGGTCTGGCTCTGATACCATGTTAGATTGTATTAATCTCCCTTGGGGAGTCTGTCTCATTAATACAAATATATATAGTGTGTACAATATAAATCCTAATTGAATGAGGATTTCTATTTTACATAATTACACACTAATATTAATTACAGAATATACGGCGAATATATCAAAAGAACAAATAGCAATTCCTAGTAGTTATGCTGATTGTACACATTGGTGTCTTCATGGAGTTCCGGATGTTTGGAATATTTTTTGCATGTATATCTTCTTTACTTGTGACCCATCTCGAATGTGACTAGTTCTTACAAAAATAGTAAGAAGTAATTGGATTCATTTGTTCTTTCAAAGGAAGGATCTTTTATGTTGTCAAAAGTTTGAATAGTGAAGATTAATGACATTTGCCAAATTGACCAAGTCGTGTAGCAACACACTTGAATGGGACGTACTGAATTATTAAATTATCATACGTAATGTTCAGAATCAAATTTATGACATATTTTTTATAGTCTCTGTTAGAATCAGTCAGTAATTTAAGGGGGGCTACTTGAGTTCAGAATACTTCAATGCATAAGTAAGACTTTCTGATAAAACTTAAGAGTTTCTAAATCAATTAGCAGCCGTGTGCGACTCTTGAATAGCGAATTTAGGACTTACACAGAGAGATATCTAAAATATGCATTTGCTCAAAGTTTAAATCGAAATTATTAATAATAAATAAATAAAAATTAATAAAAGGAGAAAATAAGGAAAACAAAAGAAAGAAAGGAATATTGTTATGAAATACATATTCTTTGTATGGATGTCCATACACATTCTACCTATTAATTTTGACACTTAATATTTTTAACCTCCATTGGATGGTTTCATCCTATAAATTGGGATGTTATTCACCTTTGAAGGATGAAAAAGATACACTTGAAATAAGAAGAAAGTCTCATCCTCATCTCTATTTTTTTGTCTAGATCTCTTGTCTTATATTGTTATTGCTATCATTTTATAACACTCCGCCTCCTCTCTACTTCTTTGTCTACATCTCTTGTCTTATATTGCTATTTCTAGCATTTTATAACACATTATTAGCACGAAACTCTGCCATTTTGAGTTTAAGTTTTTATTTCAACTGCAATTAATTACACGGTGAAGGATTATCACCAAGATGTCATGATATTAGCAAAGAAGCTCCGGTCTTTGTTACGTATAAGGTAGGTGTACTTTTAAAGAAAATACTACCCATGTGAGGTATGGACACCTAGCACCCTTATTTATGTGATTGATTATATTGTTTCTGCCGTAAGTTTCTATGTTGCAGTTGCTAGATTATTTTGCAAGCATCATGTTTTGGTCAAGTATTTGATATATTTATCCACTTCATTTCTAAGAACTTATGATCCTTCCAGATAGTGTTTTCTATTAATTTGGATGAATATCAAATCATATTTAACACTAGACATATGAGCTTTTAGTGCTACAGTTCATATTTCAAAGATGTGTAGATTTTCCAGTGTTTCACATTAGCAGTAATTGCTTTGAAAGTTAGGTGAGTAAATTATTACTCCACGTGTTTTAATTTTGGTAGATATTCATTTTGTTGGATTCATCAGATCTGAGGGAATCTAATTGGTTCTGAATCATTTATGCCTTAAATTTGTTTCTGAAGAACAATACTAGTAAGAGGGATTACGATTTTAATTTCATATCCCTTAATAGGTAAATGAGAATTGGCAAAAAATATATGATCACCCGAAGTAATTGTTGGATATTACAAAGGATTTGCAGAAACGGAAATTACAAGTAACTGCTTATGTAAGAATTGAAATTACAATTCAACTAGAAAACTGGAAATTACAATATAACAATAAAACCGAAATTACAATTTTTGTTGATCAAGAAAATCGGAAAGTTGTTTCTTTGAGTCGAGTGTGGCATCTGTCCTTTAAGACAATATTGTCCCGTATGTATCCTTTATCGTCCTGGACAATTAGATCTCCCAAGATAAAACAACAATGGAACTATTGAGCAAAGGAAAACTCAAAGCTACCGTGAAGAATATTGAATATGAAATGATGCTTGGAAGATTAGGAAGAAAGCGCTTGCTTTACGCTTTGTGTATTTTTACGTGTATATCAAGTGTCCTCAACAATGGTGTAAGGGGTGTTTATATAGGAGGAAGAGGGGAATTTGTTTGGCTGCCTCCATAATGACCATTATTGGCCAATAATGACCATTATGGAGGTAGTAAAGCCACCAAATAAATGGAGAAAAATTGCCAGCGGATTGGCCATTCTATCGAGGGTGTAATTCGTACCAAAATAAATGGTCATTGAATTAGTCTTGAAACGTTTATATTCTGGACCGTCGAAATTCTCTGAAAATTTCAGAGGACCAAGCGTACATCTTGAAACTTCGAGGATCAAGCGCACATACAGAAAAGTGCAGTCCAAATCGCACATCCAAACTTCGGGATCAAGCGTATCTTGACAAAGTTTTAAGGCCCAAAGATAATATCGAAGGCTCATGACCGACCCACCAGCGACCCACGACCAGTGAACGAGGAACCGGAACCGGGCCGGTAGCGGGCGGCCGGCCTTCAGCGTGTGGTCTTTCGAAGCGAAAGCATCTAGGTCCTCCTCCTTTAAACACAATGGGATACCCCTTTGGGGTCCCAAACCCAAACACATTTCGAGTCTTATATCTGCAACAATTCTTTAACCTACCGATGAGGAGAATTGAACACAACACCACACTTTCCATGCTTCAAACACCTCAGCCGTGAACCAATATCTCTTTCATTTCTCAATGAAATTTGGCGATTCTTGGCCCTACGGTTATCGTGCCAGTACATCATGCATGTGTGGCAGGATTCTCCAACATACGTAACACTAGTGTTTAAGCCGTTAAAGTTGGTCGGTCGTAACTCCCGCCAAAGGCTAATTTCAACAATCCCTCTTGAAAGAGATTTTGGCGCACTCGCATGGTGTCTTTTTCATTTCAGCCAATATTTCAATGGACCGATGTTGCATAAGGAGAGGTAGCATCGACTTTGAACCTTCCATAGTTGAATACCATCGGACTTACTTTCGCCTTGGTGAGCGTGATGTCTTGAACGTCGGTGTTTAGTGTAAGCCAAGTCAATGGTACCAACACAACAAATTCCCTTACTCTCTTCTTCGTAATGTTTTGTCCGTTTTGGCCATGGACAACGTCTTGGATTCTTAAGTGCGTTCATTTGAGGCGGCAGTCCTCGCGGCTTAAATAGGTGGTCTCCTACAAGGTATCTGCTATACCCCACTTCACAAGTGTTAGGAACCATTAAAAGTTTCCCGAGAACCTAACCATCGCTGAGGATCATTCTGAGTTTTGAAAGCTTAACCTTTACCCATCTTGCGGATAGCACTTAAAGTCTATGCGAACGAGCAGATTTGGTGTTTCTTTTAGAATCACTATCCGAAGTGCTCAAATACTTCCAAGGCGATCAAGCTCAACCTTTACAACTTAGTTTTCCCATTGAACCAAATGCGGGATCTCCGGTTAGTAAGGTTGAGTTACGCATTGTATTAGTCCTTATATTTTGGGTTTTAAGCCCATTCCACTAGACAGGCAAAGCCATCGATCTTTGGGTAAGCTCCCTTTGTCAGCCGGATGCGCTATATTATCCTTAGACTTGATGTAATCAATGGATATTATACCCGTGGTGATCAGTTGCCTTAACGGATCTTATGCCTCCGTCGAATATGACGAGACTTGCCGTTGTACATAGCATTCCGTGCCCTTCCTGAGCCGCGATTGGCCGCGATGGATCATTAAGAAGATGCGGTTTGTTCCAACACTAACATCCTCTAAGAAGTCATGAAGCCACTCACCTTCTCACGCTTTGTCTAAAGCGATAAACTCCGATTCCATTGTGGATCGAGGCGATGCAAGTTTGCTTAGAGGATTTCGACACAATTTCACCACGCGATTGTAAATACATACCCAGGTGGACTTGGTGTTCTCTATGTCGGATATCCGATTTGCATCACTGTGCACTCTAAAATGCACCGATTTGGATATCTAGAATAGTGTAAAAATTAGTAATTTCGCGTGTATTCGGTATTGTAATACCCGATTCAACGCCTTCGATGGTTATCACTCGGATTACGGGTGAACTAGCCAACTTATTATTTGCGTAAGCAATATCGGGTCAGTCTGCGGTTTGTTATATCGTCAAACTCACATATCGCTTCCCGGTATACAGTGCGCAAGATTTTTATCAAGCTTTTGATTTGTATCCATTGGTGACTTTATTCGGTGAACTGCCTAACGTCTCAAACTTTCTCAAAACATCCTCGATATAGTGAGGCGAGATAAGACCCGGTCAGGGCGTCTTAGAGATTTTAATCCCTAAGATGACATCTGCGATACACCATATCCTTCATGTCGAAGCATTGTTTCAACATGTTCTTAGTCTCTAGGATTACCCTAGGAGTGCTTCACGTGATTAACGTATGTCGTCACATACAGGCATATCATAACAAGCAGTCGAGTTACCTTCGTGTAAACATTTATCACTCATTAATGGCGAACCGCCCGATGGTAAGTACTATCAAATTTTTGTGCCATTGCGGGGCTTGTTTGGCCGTCTGAGAGATTTGATAAGTATGGCTTTCTTCTCTTGCCCTCTGAACCACGTACCCACCGGGTTGGTCCATATAGATTTCTTCTCTTCCAAATCGCCGTTTAGGAAGGTCTTAACATCCATCCCGGTGTATCTCAGTCGCGTCAAAGTGCGATCGCATAATAAATACTGTATGGATGTCATCAGATCTTAGGGAGTAGGTATCAAAGTAGTCAAAGCCTTACATGTATCGATGCATAGCCCTGACTACCAACTGGCCTTGTACTTGTCTATAGACCCATCGCCTTGTATTTCCGTTTGAGTATCCACTTACACTGAACGGTTTATTTCGGAGGAAGATCAACCAACTCCCAGTATGGTTGTGCAGAATGGAGCTTATTTCACTCTCAATAGCTTCTTTCGCAGGCGGTTGCTCGGAGTTGACAACGCCTTAGCAATTGTCCTTGGTTCATCATTAACCATATAAGCTACAAAGTCGGGACCAAAGGATTTATCCTTCTGGCCCTTACGCTTAGATCCATCTCTCGGAGTCTCCAAGTTACGAGAATGGGAACACTAGGTCAGGATGTTCACCACCTCGAGATTCGCTAGATCGAACTATTGGTCCGGGCGGATCAAGGACTCAGGTTCTTGAGAGCTTTGTGCATAACCGTTTGAGAGAGGTTATGTCTTTCTCCTTTCTAGGAAAGGTACTTTCAAAGAATAGAGCATTCCTTGATTCCATTATTGTACCCTGGTGGATATCTGGAATATCGACTTATGCACTAAGAAGCGATAAGCACTACGTTATTTGCATATCCAATGAATATGCAATCCTGATCTTAGGCCCAATCTTGACCTGCTTTGGCTTGGGTACTTCAACGCTTGCGAACGTCCCACACCTAAAATATTTGTAGGTGGGTTCTTTCCACTTCCATAATTCATATGAGGTTTGTCCTTACCGCCTTGAAGGGACTGCATTAAGAATCGTATTAGCGGTAAGGACGGCTTCCCACGTGTTTTGGGGAAGACCGAAATTGATAAGCAAGGCATTCATCATTTCCTTTAATGTGCGGTTCTTACGTTCCGCCACACGCGTTTGATTGAAGGTGAGTATGGAGCCGCTGTTTTGATGAATAATGCCTTAGGGCGCGATTCCTCAAAAGGCGCTACATATTCTCTTTCCTCTATCGCTAGAATGGATTTAATGCAGAGGCTAAGTTGATTCTCAACTTACTGCTTGTAACTTGTCGAAAGCGCTTCAAAGAGCTTCATCGTACTTTTTAACAAGTAAAGATACAATACCTTGTGCTATCATCTATAAATGTCACAAAGTACTTGTTCCCCCTCTAGTTTGTGCAAAACTTCAAATCACATATCTGTGAATAAGTTCTAGGAAGCGGTATTCCTTCTGACGGATCGAAAAGGAAGCTTAGTAAGTTTTGCCTCTACGCACACCTTTCACACTTATGTTGAGGGTTTACGTCGATGACGGCAATAACTCCATCTTTACCAGGTCTTTGAATAGACTTGTAGTTAACGCGTGTCTAATCTATGATGCCATAAATTAGAAGACTCGAGTAAATAAGAAGAAGGTTCAACTTTATTTCCTTGACGCAATACGACATGGCATTCACTTTGAAGAGGCCTTCACGAAGCCCTCCCACAAATGTGTCATTTTTAGTGAGTACAAATTTATTTGATTCAAACACTAGGCTAAACCGGCATTAACCAATAAAGGTCCGTAAACTAGATTTCTTCTAATCTCTGGGGCGTCGTCGGCTTCCTTGAGTGAGTTCCTTTGCCAGGAAGTCATCTTCGTGAGGACCACCTTTCCAACCCCTAGCACGTCGAGGAAGGCGTTGTTGCCCCATGAACCTTCTTTGTCTGAGACCGAGTGTGCGAGGGCGTCTTTGTTGGAGCAGATGTGTCTTGTTGCACCTGTGTCCACCCACCTTGCGCGGATTCTCAGCCAAGTTGGCTTAGCACCACGGTAGAGAGATCTCAATCATGTCATCGAGGAGCGTGTCCTTGACGGCGTTAGCTTGAGCCTTGCCTTCGACTTGGCTTTCTGTTGTTGCTCGGGTCTTGAGCTTGCGACATTCCTTGATCCTATGACCAGGTTTCCCACGGTGATAGCCGATTACCTCGAGCGTCTCACTGCGGGGGCTTTGCCGTCTTTGTGGAACTTCCGCTTGTTGCTTGTTTTCCGCTTTGGCCTCCATTGATTCGCGCTTTGCCTCGAATGTTGTCTACCGCTTTGGCGAAGGTCTTCTTATTATCTTCCTGAATTTGCAGGTTTGATAACAAGCTCTTCAAAGGTCATCTCCTTTGTCTTGAGTTTCAAGTAACTCATAAACTCATTCCTGAAGCGAGTAACTTTTCAATCGGTGATCTGACCAAAAGCGCTCGTTTGGCTTTAGTCCTTCCAAATCGGTGATGTAAAATTATTTGGAATTCCCTGGACTTGGGACATCAACTGTTTCTTTGTCCACCATTTGGAATTTTAGAAATTTTCCAACGATGAACTTCTTAGTACCCGCATCTTGTGCGTTGTACTTCTTTGCGATTTTCAGGATCTTTGGCGGTGCCAGCGGTAGAATATACATGCAGGTCTCATGTCAGCGATTCGATTATATAGTTCTTGCATGAAATCGCTATGATTCCACGTCACGAACCATCTTAATGCGATTAACGACATGGATGCCAAGGCCCTTCACCCGTTTATTGAAGAGTCCATTTTCGTCTCGACATGGAGGATCTTCAGTAGGAACCGGGCCATGCCCATAAGCGTTAAGTAGAAACGGCATCTTTGCCATCTTTTAATCGATCCCATGAACTTTTCAGTGGCGATCATGGTGGTGTGAAGAAGAGGAGCTCCAGCGGTGATCGGAAAGCGGCGTGTCTTGCCTTGAGCAGAGCCGCAGCGGCCTTGATGAAGGCGGAGGGTTATCTTGGCCAGCGATGGCCGATGGGAAAGGCAACGCTGCCTCGAGAGGCGACAGACTGTTGAAACATGGTCCATATTTCGCCATGTTATTGTGCGATTACCGTAAGCAAAATATTGTCTTAAGTTGTTGGATATTACAAAGGATTTAAAGCGGAAATTACAAGTAATGCTTATGTAAGAATTGAAATTACAATTCAACTAGAAAGCTGGAAATTACAATATAACAATAAAACCGAAATTACAATTTTTGTTGATCAAGAAAATCGGAAAGTTGTTTTTTCCGAGTCGAGCGTGGCACTGTCCTAAGACAATATTGTCATTATGTATCTTTTATCGTCCCTGGACAATTCGTCCCCCAAGATAAAGCGACAATGGAACTATTGAGCAAAGGAAACTCAAAAGCTAAAGTGAAGAATATTGAATAACGAAATGATGCTTGGAAGATTAGGAAAAGCGCTTGCTTTGTGTATTGTGTATATCAGTGTCCTCTCAACAATGGTGTAAGGGGTGTTTATATAGGAGGAAGAGGGGTTGTTTGGCGCTTCCATAACATCCATTATTGGCCAAATAATGACCATTATGGAGGTAGTAAAGCCACCAAATAAATGGAGAAATTGCAGCAGTTGGCCATTATTGGAGGTGTAATTACCAAAATAAATGGTGAATTGAGTCTTTGAAACGTTGCTCGGACCGTCGAAATTCTAACTACGAAAATTTGGGGACCAAGTGCATCTTGAAACTTCAGGGATCAAACTGCACATCTGAAAGAATTCTGGTCCAAACTGCACATCTGAAACTTCTGGGATCAAACTGTACTTCTGACATGTGTGAAGAACCGGATTCTCCAACATACGTAACACTAGTGTTTAAGCCGTTAAAGTTGGTCGGTCGCAACTCCCGCCAAAGGCTAATTTCCAACAATAATAATATTTTGTTTGTATCGTTGTGGCTAGAACTAATGATATGTTAGAGAAAATTCTCTATATTATAGACATGCCTCGATTTCCTGAAGTAGCAATACCTTTAAAGAGGTTCTAAACTATTATAATTTTATGTGGTTAAGGCACATTGAGATATGTTCCAATTCTGAAGAATGAGAACTTTTGATAAATGTTATAAGTACAGATCTATTTCCTGAAGTGAATGTGACAATATGTAGTAAAGCTTATATATACGAACGTGCATTTGGTTGTGAAGTTATCACAACTCACCTCCAGAAAAGGTATAATAATTGAGAAAAAAAATATTCTAAGTATTTTATGCTTTACTCCCGATCTAGTAAACTCAGAATTCTGCTTTCAAAGTAGTAAACTCAGAAATCTGCTCTCGGAGTAGAAAATTTTAAACTCTACTCCTTAAGTACTAAATCTTTGAACTCTACTCCGGAAGTAGTAGAACTTTGAAATAGTAAATCTGAAATTTACTCTTGAAGTAGTGAATTCAAATTTATTTTACTCCCGAAGTAGTAAAACTCTTAAATTTACTCTCGTATTAGTAGAATTTTGAACTTTACTCCTGAAGTAGTAGAATTTTGAACCTTACCCCCGAAGTAGTAGAACTTTAAATTTACTCCCGAAGTGGTAAAGCTTTAAACTTTACTCCCCAGTAGTAAGATTTTGAATTTTATCTTCAAAAGGGTTCAACTTTAAAATTTACTTCTTTTACTCCTCAAAATCTGTTGTGAGTTTATAATGCATGTAAAGGTTTTTCTTATTTCCTTGCAAGCTTCATTTTTAGTTATATAAGGTGGAAAAATAACGAATGAATGATTTTATATGTATTTTGATGGTCTAGAAGTATTGGTATGATCTTTGACAAGCAAAAAAACGTTTGACAAATATATTGAAGCGGTGTTTTCTTGTGGTTGAGTGAAACAATGAGCTATTGAAATTATGTATAAAGCGCATCTAAATGAACATATTTCATTCCCCGAAATGAATGAAGAAATACCACAATACACCTCCTACAGAGATTGAGTAACAAATGAAATAAATGTTATTTTGTGGTATATGAAGGTCATTGTACCATGTAACTGTCGCACGTCAAATCATCTTGAAAACTTTTATTATGTATCATTCTAAGGCAAAATGATACAAATTGTGTAGAATACTATCTACTATAACTACATTGATATATTATAGTTACTGTCGCAGCTTTGATGATAAATATTCGAATGTTAATGGTATTCTCCCTGAAGGAGATGTCTAAAATACTAAAGTTTAGAATTTACTTTTCATCATTTATAAATTGTGTTGTGTTTAAATGTCCATTTAATTACTATTCATTTCATGACACCAGTAGTGTCTAACTATAATTTCTTTTATGATATCAACATTATCTAAACAATATTTGGTTGTACAAAATTAATGATCAAGTGCTCCAGAAGAGCTAACTATTTATCTAGAAGATCATGGTACTAATAGTCTCCAAATAATATGTGTGATTATGGAGAATAAATTAGAGGCTCCTGAAAAGCTCATATACTATTATGTAATTCGTTCTAAATTATAATATACGAAATTGTTATGATCGAAACACAAGTTGTAATAAATCCGAAGTTTACTCAAGTAAATAGGATATCATATTGAAGCTATAATTAATCGGAGGATTAAATATCTTCAAAATCATAGTGGGTAAGAAATATGTATTTGAATGATTACCCTCTTTATTCTTCAAATTGTACTACACAAATATAAGCATGATAAAATCATGGCACGGTAAACCAGAAGTTTATTGGTACACAAAAATAATTCATGTCATAGTAAATCGGAAGTTTACTAAAACAGATAGCACATGGCATGGTAAACTTGAAGTTTACTACTATAAATAATTTTATCAATTGACGTGACCATTTTGATTGTCCTAATTTAAATCTGATGTGCTAAGTTTGTATTCGGGATATATTGAGGAACTAGAAGATTCTTCAAGGATTAATTTGTTTGTTTTCATGATAAGTTGATTACACCAGCTAATATTGGGATTGAATTCCCTAAATTCTGAAATATATAAAAGGTGAATAAGGGTCCATTCACCTGTTATGTGATGTCTTAAATAGATGCATCGATAAGACGGTCACATGTGCGTTTATTGTCAACCCGCAGTTTGACATATGCAAAATTGATTGCTCAAAATAATTGAGTTGAGAGCACAATTTTCAGATTATGTAATCAAGATAATTCATTTGTTAATGTTGTTTATATTCAAGCTGATTTAGCGTTGAATGCCTCCGATAAATAGTTAAACCATTGCGAATGAAAACAAAGCTTCGTGTGTTGATATGAAATATGATATATTACATACAACGACGTTTGTATGCTTCAGACTAATAAATTATGATAAATTATCCCCTCATAATTGGTTCAAGGTCAGGAATCAAATGTTTTCATCTAATAATTTTGGTGTGCGGACTATGATTAATGAATCTACCACGATGCACACATATGGATTTCGCAAAGAAGACTAAAATGTATGTTAGTTTTTCTAACATAAGGGTAGAGAGAATAAACAACTAAGAAATATATTGTGAATTATCACCAGTATTATCCTCGTTCAAACGACAATTCAAGTCAAATGCTAGAAGCATTTGCTGACCCAACTA
Organism: Anisodus acutangulus; assembly: GCA_029783415.1. Lineage (NCBI taxonomy): Eukaryota > Viridiplantae > Streptophyta > Magnoliopsida > Solanales > Solanaceae > Anisodus > Anisodus acutangulus. The sequence continues at coordinate 15,254,443 of CM056491.1, read as the reverse complement.
TTTCATATTCCTGCTGCAAGATGATTCTAAATGTCCCTGAAGGACAGGGTTTACAACATGCATGAAGCATGATAGACAAATCGGTTTTAAACGCAATAATCCTTGAAAAATGAGAGGAGCAAATGATCAAAATGATTATAATAAGAAGGCAATGTGCTCTTGAAGATCCTACGACATAACACTTCATAAAACCTCATACGAGATTCAAGTACCTGAAAAAATAATGAAGTGATAAGATCTCAGTAAGTTGTGTCTAATTGCAAACCGATACAATGGTATCTCATCGACGATATATTTGATACAATATAGTGCGCAATATTGTATAATATTATGATGATCTGAATTCTACGTCTCTTAAAGCATATTGATGTAGGAATAATTACCAAGTAGATACATCTTGGTAAATTTGCTGGACCTGCAGTCCTGACATTAGAAGATGTCATGTAAATGAAAATTGTCTCAGTCTATATGGCTCACGTGATAAAATTATATGAATTTTTTTTTGAAGGATTCAAAATGCCTTGAGCATTTACAAGTTATTAAAAACTTGTTTGTAATCTTTGAACGGATTAAATGAACTAAGGTTGATGTACTGAAATCACCTTAATAATTTTTTATTGATGAAAGGTACAAAGATGACTATGTTTAACCTCTTCCCTTTATGATATTCGAAATCTTTCATAAGGTTGTATAAGTTGCTGACTTGAATGTGATTGGAAATTTTGAAGAGTTTTCGAAAAGCAGTAGACTACCTGCTAAAAGAAGTTGAAATGAAAAAATTAGATTTGTCCTGAAGTACCATATATTTGTTCAATTGATGCATTTATTTATCTTGCTATAATTATGAGCATGATATAATTTCTTCCTTACACAGAGATACTGAAATAAGATCAATTGCATAATGTCGATTCGATGAGAGAATTTTTCCAAAATTAGGGGAGAGAATAATGAAATAAAAAGGGAAATTTTATGGAAAATCCATCATCATCTCATCTTGATCCACATGCTTCTATTTGTGAGCAAGAAAAATTATTCACTGGCATAAAATAGCAAATCAAATGCCAGACGCATTTACATATTTGAAAGGGATTACCAAATCACATATCCCTGCAGAGAATGTCCCAATTCGAATTGATATCCTTGTAGGACTATCTACTAGTGTCATAGCAAATGAGTCCAAAGCACGTCTGAAGTGTGATAGACCATTGGATTCTAAGGATCGAAATCCTAGAAAAGGAAAATAAATGGTCAAGATGACACTAAGAAAGAATCTCATAAAGAAATGCAAGATTTGATCAATCCTGATATTCTTGAAGAAATCAATGAGCTGCAAACTCAAGAAAATGAAGAAATATCAATAAATTCAATTGATGTTATGACTATTTGAATCGCTTGGAAGTAAATGTGGTTTAAAATACCCACAACCTTATATGAAGATAATGCAGCATGTATTTCTCAATTGAAGGGAGGATTCAGAAAAAAATGAGATAGGACAAAAGCACATTTCACCAAAGTTGTTCTTCACACACGAGCTTCAAAAGAATGGTGATATCAACGTGCAACAGATTCATTCAAGTGATAATATGACTGATTTGTTCACTAAGTCTCTACCAACGGCAACTTTCGAGAAGATGGTGCACAAGATTGAAATACGAATACTCAAGCATTTGGACTGAAGTTCTCATCAGGGGAGTTAATACATGTTGTACTCTTTTTTCCATATAAGGTTTTGTCCCACTGGGTTTTTCTTGTAAGGTTTTTAATGAGGCAACCAAAATATGTACTATTAGAAATGTGTACTCTTTTTCCTTTACTAGAATTTTTCCCACTGAGTTTTTTTCTAGTAAGGTTTTAACAAGACACATTATCTATGGACATCTAAGGGGGAGTGTTATGAAATACATATCATTTGTATGGATGTCCATACACATTCACTAACATTTTGTATGTTACATGTACCTATTAATTTAGGCACTTAATAATTGTAACATCCATTGGGTGGCTACATGTACCTATTAATTTGTGCACTTAATATTTTAAACCTCCATTGGGTGATTTCATCCTATAAATTGGGATGTTATTCACCTTTGAAGGATAAAAAACGTACACTTGAAATAAGACGAAAGTCCACTCCTCCTCTCTACTTCTTTGTCTACATCTCTTGTCATATATTGCTATTGTTATCATTTTATAACACTCCTCCTTTTTACTTCTTTGTCTACATCTCTTGTCTTATATTGCTATTGTTATCATTTTATAACAAATACAACTTTTTTACTATTATATAAATGTGAGTAATGATCCTAGGATCGACATGTGTGTTACATGTCATAAATTTCATATAGAAGGGTAATTGTGGAATTTCAATCAATTTGCTTGCATAGAGAGGATGTCCTCCCTGCATTCTTATTTGCACCTTACCCATTATTTCAGAGAAAGTCCACCCTTTGAATTTTGTGATCATTACGTTCTCCAAGACAATCATGCACGTGGGGCCTACTTGCCCAATTATTATCTTCGTTGCATTTTCTCAACTCGTAACAGCGGTTAGAAATGATTTGAAATTAAGAGATGAAATTATGATGATTTGAAGTTAAAGTTTTATTTAGATGTGCAATTTAAATTTTTTAAGTTTTATTTTTTTCTTATAGATATAAAAATTCCACAAGTTATGAAAACCATCAAAACTTTCAAAATTCTTATAAAATCTTACAAAATGAGCAAGTCATAGTTCATAACAAAATTAATACACTACTAGAAGACCTTTCTAAAAAAAATACAATATCAATTGATAATTGATACAACATCATTTGTAAACATGATTGGTAAATATATCTACTAACTTATGAATCTGCAACATCATAGAGTGTACACAGACTTTACTCTGAAAGACCCTCGGCTCAAGAAAAAGCATAAGCAAAAGCAAAAGCAAAAGAAACAGTTAGACCCGGACAAGAAAGTTAAAGCAGTATGAAAATGAGCGTAACAAAAGAGAAACGGTCATGATAAAGCAATTTTGAAAAAAAAACAGTAACTAACGCAGGTAAATAAGATGAACAAAGTACACGAAAGAACATAACAAAAAGGGCAGTATTGAAGGGGAGTCTTGGAGTAACTGGTAAAGTTGTTGTCATGTGACCAGGAGGTCATGGGTCCAAGCCGTGGAAACAGCCTCTTGCAGAAATGTGAGGGAAGAAATCAAAGGATAGATAATTATAAAACAATATTGTGCATACTAGTATGATAGGCTAAGCATGGTTACAATAATAATACTACAACTACCAGTATGTAAGTGTAAGTAGGACTACGCTCAACTACCTACTACTTTTCTACCCTAATTCATGTCCTCCACAACCCCTATCTAAGGTCATGTCATCGGTAAGTTGCACCTGCACCATATCTCGTCTAATCACCTCTCTCCAGTACTTCTTCGGCCTACCTCTACCCCTCCTGAACTGGTCCATCGCCAACCTCTCACACCTCCGCACTGAGGCATTTATGCCTCTCCTTTGCACATGCCCGAACCATCTCAACCTCGCTTCCCGCATCTTATCCTCCACTGAGGCCACTCCCACTCTATCCCGAATATCATTATTTCTAATATTATTCCTCCTTGTATGCCCATACATCCATCTCATCATCCTCATCTCCGCAACTTTTATCTTTTAGATGTGTGAAGTCTTGACTGGCCAACACTCCGCCCCATACAACATAGTCGGTCTAACCACTACCCTATAGAAATTATCTTTAAGTTTTGGTGACACATTTTTATCGCATAAGACTCTAAATGTGAGCCTCCATTTAATCCACCCTACACCAATACGATGTGTGACATCGTCACCAATCTCTCTATTTTCTTGGATAATAGACTCGAGATAATTGAAACTTCCTTTATTTGGAATGACCTGAGTACAAAGCCTCACCTCCACACCTATCTCATGGTCGCTCCCATTACTGAACTTGCACTTTAAGTATTCTGTCTTGATCCTACTCAGCCTGAACCATTTAGACTCCAGAGTCTGTCTCCAAATCTCTAGCTTAGCGTTCACTCCGCTACGAGTCTCCTCAATCAGGACTATGTTATCTGCGAATAAAATACACCATGGCACATCCCTTTGAATTTGTCGCGTCAGTCCATCTATCACAAAGGCAAATAAGAATGGGCTAAGAGTTGATCCCTAGTGCAATTCCATCATCACTGGAAAGTGCTCCGAGTCTCCTCCTACTATATGTATCCTAGTCTTGGCTCCATCATACATATCCCTGACTGCCCACCACATGTACACCTCTAACCTCCAAATATCTCCATAAAACCTCCCTAGGGACTTTGTCGTATGTCTTCTCGAGATCGATGAAAACCATATGTAAGTCTCTCTTCCTCTCCTTATATTACTCCACTAACCTCCTAATAAAATGAATGACTTTTATTGTCGAATGCCCGACATGAATCCAAAGTGGTTCTAAAAAATACACACGCCTCTTCTCACCCTCATCTCCACGACTATTTTCCAAACTTTCATAGTGTGGCTTAGCAGCTTGATACACTTATAGTTGTTGCAACTCTGGGTGTCACCCTTGTTCTTGTACAAAGGAATCATTGTACTCTACCTCCATTCTTTGGGCATTCTTGCCGTCGTAAAAATGACATTAAACAAAGCAATCAGTCACTCCAAACTGCCCTACCTGCGCTCTTCTAAAATTCAACTCAGATCCCATCAAGCCCGATCGCTCGTCCCTTCCGCATCTTGCGAACAACACCCTTAACCTCCTCAACCTTAATACTTTTACAATATTTAAAATCTCGGTACTTTTCAGATTTCTCCAGATCTCCCAGCACAATGTCTTTATTTCTTTCTTCGTTCAAGAGTTTATAGAAGTAAGATTGCCATCTCCGTCTAATAAGTGCGTCCTCTACCAATAATTTTCCATCCTCGTCCTTGATGCACCTCACGTGATCCAAGTCACGGGTCCTCCTCTCCCTTACTTTGGCTAGTATGTACAACTTCTTATCTCCCGTCTTTTTCCTCTAATTCCACATATATGTGTTCAAAAGCCGCCATTTTCGCTGCCGTAACCACTAGTTTTGCCTCATTCCTTGCCATCTTATATAACTCCATATTCACTTCTGCACCTCATCCTTGCTTTCTACCAATTTCGCATACGCCACTTTCTTTGCTTTCACCTTCTCTTGAACTTTACCATTCCACCACCAGTCCCCTCGATGCCCACCACGGCTACCCTGCGATACCTCTAGCACTTCTCTAGCTACCTCCGAAATGTAACTGCCATCTTATCCCAAATACCGATCGCATCCCTACTACTCCCCTAAGCCCCTTGGCCATCAACCTCTCTCACATCTCATGTGCACTAGACATGGTCAAACTCTTCCATTTGATTCTTAGTCTATCATCCACAACTCACTTCTTCTTCTCCATCTTGATTTTCAAATCCATCACCAAAAACTTATGTCGGGTTGTAAGATACTCATTCGGAATAACCTTTCAGTCTTCACATAGATCGTTATCAATATTCCTAAGGAGCAAAAAGTCTATCTAAGTCTTAGTCACCGAACTACGGAAAGTCACCAAGTGCTCCTCCTTCTTCAGGAACCTCGAATTGGCTATCACCATCCCAAAAGCTTTAGCGAACTCCAAAAGTGAGACGCCTCCCCCATTCATGTCCCCGAGACCAAAGCCTCCATGCACGTCGTCATAGCCTCCCGGAAGTGACCCAATATGTCCATTGAAATCCCCTCCTACAAATAACTTCTCAGTGGGTGGTATACCTCCCACCACCTCGTCTAAATCCTCCCAAAAGCGCCTCTTCTCCTGCTCGTCCAAGCCCATCTGCGACACGTAAGCACTAATAATGTTCATAGTGAACCCTTCAACTACCAACTTAATCGACATCATCATGTCATTGACCCTCCTAACCTCTACCACTTAATCCCTTAGCTCGATGTCTACTAAAATGCCTACCCCATTCCTATACCTCGACCTACCCGAAAACCATAACCTAAACTCGTCCACATCCTTAGCCTTAGGTCCTACCCATTTGGTCTGCTCGACACAGACTATATTAATCCTCCTATTTTTAAGAATCTTAAAACTAGCTCTATGGACTTTCCCATTAAAGTCTCAATGTTCCAAGGCCCTATTTTCAGCCTAGCATCTCCCTTACCCCACTTATCCCCCCCCCCCCACTAACTTATGGAACTATTTTTATAAAATATAAACTTATGAGTCAACTTTTACATTTAAAAATTTTTAAATCATAATTTTCGGAATCCCAAATCATACATTTTTGGATAATTTGGCATCTCAAAATATGATATCAAATCGCATGTCCAAACGCTAATTTTATCTGAGGAGATGAACTAATGAAATCGTTGTCCAAACGATAGTTAGTGTCGTTTGGATTTAATAGCTTAGATGAAATACTGCTCTTTGCTACTCCCTTCTTATTGTAATGTTTTTAGCTTTTAAATGTTCTCTAAAATATATAATTGTTTATACAATTTAAAAATTATTAATTGTTTTTTTCTTTTTAAATTTACCTTATTTAGATCAATTAGTTTTTACGCAATCTAAAAATCATATTAAATAGATACTATTAAATTAAGAAAAGAAAATTTTAGTGTACAAGAGATTTATCATAAAACTAGCATAACTAATATCATGGTTGATATCTTTTAGTTGCTTTGTATAAAATTGAGCACACCAAATACATGATTTATTTATCATTTTAATATTTCACATAAATAAAATATGTATAAAATTATGAAAAATTATATTTTATTTTATTCAAAGTAGAATATGAAATAACTCATAATGAATAACTAAACTTTGGGTAATTAAATTTTTCATAACTAAGCTCTACATCCTCTAACCAACGACCAAATTAGCCCTAACCGTTTTAGTACAAAATTGAGTCAATTTTGATGTTTACTTATACTGATCCCATCCCATTGAAGGATTAACATTAATAAATCGAACAGAAAAATACTCTAAAATCAAATACCGTGTTATTAATAAAGAAAAAGTTAAAATCAAATTATACAGATTAATATTCCAGTTAGAAAATATTGTATATTTAATAAGAAGACTTAAATTATTGTCCCGTGCTAGCACGGGCTGCTAATATCTAGTTTATTTTAATAGGAATAAAGAAATCTCCTTTTCATATGACACTTTGACAAGGTATTGAGTCGACAGTCGTCGTCAATAATTTACACAAATATCTAGATTGGGGAGTTACTTTTGCTTTCATAATTTACACAAATATCCAAATAATAATTTATTGCGTCGATCAAAGTTTATCGTCTTGTATTTCGAGAGAGTAGCAATTCCTTCGTCAACAAAAAAAAAAAGCACTTGCCCCTCTCGATCTTGCTTATGCCTCCACTAAAGTTTAGAAAACCGTTACTTTCTCCCATCTATTTAATTTGTTTTTATTATTAAAAAATATAAAAAATAGAATTCATTTCTTCATCTTTGCATTTATTACTTTAATAAATGTGGAGAAGTTATTGTAATTAAAGGCAGAATAATACTAAATTGAGTTTAAAAAATAAGTAAGAATAATTTAATCAAATTATTATTTTAATTAATATTTTATAAAAGTCGTGTAAAAAACAATATGAGGAAAATAGAGGGGAAGGAGTGCCTATTTTTTTTTCATATTTGATTGATGTGAAATAATGCTCCTAGGGTTTAGTAATTAAAGTATTAAAATAAAAACTATCATACTGAATTTGTAAATACTTTAAAAAAAAATAGGTGTCAAATATTTTAGGCATCATAAGAGGATGTCGAATAAATTGGGAATGATAAAGTAAATATTAGTACGGAATTTGTTATTGCTGCAGAGACAAAAGGTGGTCCCAAATCACTCCCAAATTAATCAGCCTAATGGTTGCTTCTTTGACGAGCTTGTTAAACAAAGCAATATACATGTGATATACACTGAATATACATCAGTATATATCACATATATATTAGAAGATCAAGGTCAAGAACACCAGTTGAATAGAAGGCCCAAGCAAGGCAAAGAAATGCTGACAAAGGCCTAAGCCAAATTTGGCTGGGCAAAGACTGGGTTGGGTCTCTCACCAACACGGAGCAAATGTAAAGAAATTTCATCACGGGATTGTTGCCTAGAAAACAGTGGAAAAATATTGTATATTAAGGAAAGTATATTTGTGTGTATATTGTAGTATATTTATTACCATAATTAATAAGTATACACTTACCATAATCAGATAAGTAGAATTATGAGAATAAGGTTTTAGGAATAGATTAGGAATAGGATTCTCCTATTTTGTAGCTTGTATATATATCTATTAAATCAATGAAAATAATCAAGGGGATTATTTCTTTCATGGTATCAAGAGACTAGGTCTAAACAAAAGTTTTCTTCTCTCAAACTTTGTATCCTTGGCCGAGAACCCCCCCCTTCCAAGGGTTTTTCTCTCCAAATATCTCGTTCTTCCGCTTCTCAAAAAAACCTCTCTAAATTTAACCTCCTTTCTTTGTTCTTTGAAATATGTCTAAGAACAATTTTCACCCGCCTCACGGTTTCCAATATCATCCTCGCTTATTGTCTGACGGAAAACGCTCAATATGCAACGCGGGGCAGAGTTGTTTAAAATTCACGCTATCTCTTATCAAGTTCTTCATCACATAATTCTCCCGCTAGACCCTTCCTCGCGGAGATCCCGAGGTGTGGATTACACTTCGATGCTACCGCTCTTCTAAAGGATATACGCCACTATTTCAAATGGACCTTCTACAAACGACATGGAGCCCGACATTTATGGGCTATGGCCGTCGTATGGAATAGATCGCGTGACATATTCCAAGACAACCAACATTCCGTATCGCTACACTCAACAGAATTCTCTCGCTCGAACGTATTCCGATCAACGCTTCGCATATTGCAAAAACTAAAGGAATGGCGGATCAACTCGTAATGTTGGGCGCACCGCTGACAAATAATCGCCTAGTTCTATTGGTCACGGGCTGAGGCCTATAATGGTGTCGGGAACTCTCCTTCGCCAGCAATCCTCTTCCCGACTTTCATCAAGCCCGCTCCACGCCGACGCTGGAAGAAGCTTTGGCTGGCGCCACGGAGCAAGCCCGCTTGTCACGGTGGCATCCTCTCCTAGTCCTTCGGGTTTTGTTAATAATTCGCCAAAACCATAATAATGGTGGCGGCAAGAATAATCGCAAAAATAACAAAACCGGGGGCAAACGAAGGGTTCGGTGGCGCCGCGAGCAACAAGTTGCGCGGTGGGTCCCATTCGGCAGCGGTCAAAGGCCACCACCACCATGTGGCCAGCGGTGGGGCCACCGGGCAGCGTGGCACCCTTCGCCAGCCGCCAATGGCCGCCACGCTACCCAAAGAAAGCCCAATGCCCGCAGCGGCGCCATCCGGCAGCCGCTCCGATGGCAGCGATAGCAAGCATTACGACCAGCCCAGCTTCGGCAAGGAGTTCTTGACCCCGACCTCCGCAAGCCCATCATACAGCAGCCCCACTCGTGACCGATACGAGGCCGCTACGCATTACGCTGGGATTGACTCAACCCGGACCCAAATTGGTACATGACACCGGCCACTACTCACATGACTTCCGATTCAGTACTCTCATCGTGACATTACAATTTGAGCACCCTCTGGGAATAATTGTTGGTAACGGCGATTCTATTCCAATTATAGGTATGGTCGAAAACGTTGTCTCTCCTAATCCACCACTTCTTGAAAAATACTTTACATGCTCCTAAATTGATTAAAAATTTAGTGTCCGTAAAGTTCACAAATGACAGTGCTTCGTTGAATTTGATCCTTTCTGGCTTTCTGCTAAGGATTTCAAGACGGAGTCATCCTACGATGTGATAGTAGGGGATTCAGATGCATCCTATCATGCCCTAAGCCACCATCGAGTCCAGCCTTGCATCACCAGCCCATCTCTCCTTCCATGTGGCATGCCTGCCTGGGTCATCGGGATCTTCTATTTTATCAAGTTAGATAAAAATAGATTTATTTCTCGTAAGTGCAGTCGTACTCCAATTTGTCGGCTTGTTCATTAGGGAAAATTGTTGTTGCCATTTGTAGACTTCAAATTCTCATACTTCTATGCCATTTGACATTATTCATAGCGACTTATGGACATCTCCTTCTTAGTTCAATGGGTCATCGATATTATGTTCTCTTTTTAGATGATTATTCTAGATTTTTGTGGACGTTTCCACTGCGAATAAATCACAAGTGTTCTCCGTCTTCATAAAATTTAGAGCGCTCATTCTTAGACTCAATTCGAAGAGAAATAAAAATATTCAATGTGATAATGGGAAAGAAGTATGACAATAGGGAGTTTCGGGAGTTTTTGTGCTAATAATGGGATAAATTTTCGCTGTGTCCTCATACATCTTCACAAAATGGGAAAGCCGAACGCAAAATTCGCTCCATAAATAACATTGTCCGAACTCTCTAATCCATGCCCATACCTCCATATTTTTGGCATCATGCTACAAATGGCCACTTACCTTCTTAACATAATTCCATCCAAAGTGTCGACATATTCTTCCCCTCAAAATCCTATATCATAAAAACCCTTCTTATTCGCAGACCTTCGATTTTGGGTGCTTATGTTATCCATTATTCCCATCCACCACAATTAACAAACTTCAGCCTTACTACCCATGTGTTTTTGGGTTATCCGTCAAACCATCGTGGTTATAAGTGTTTTGATTTATCCTCCAAGAAAATCATAATCAATCGCCATGTCATTTTTGATGAAACTCAATTCCCATTTGCTTGCAAAGTTCATACTCCAACCAAAGTCATATAATTTTTTGATGACCAAATATCCCTGGATATTATTCGAATTTTTCTGACAACTCGTGCTCAAAATCATCCAATGGCTCCATGCCGGCTGGAACCACGCATCGTCCCCCTCATCGTTTCCGAATCGAATGGGAGCTCAAATATCGGGCCTGTACCCCACCTCGAACTCGTCCAGTAAACCGGAGTGAGCTCAGCTTTTTCTGATTTGGGCCAAGAGCCCATCGCACGCTACCCGTCCCGAACCCGAAAAATTCTAAAATTCACTCCATTCTTCCTCGAGTCATAGACCGCCACTGTAGTCGCAGGTATTTTTACACCTAAAAGACATTTTAACTTACATTCTGGATGTCTCTAAATCCCTTGCCCGCAATCTCAGTGTCCGCATTAAATGACCCTAATTGGAAAATTGCTATGACCGGGATGAATATAATGCTCTTATTGATAATAAGACGCGGAGTTGGTGCCGTCATATGGTATTAATATTATCGTCTATGATTTTTGCTCAAGGAGAATTGAGATGGGTCCTTTGCTCGGCATAAGGCGCCGACTTGTCGCGCGATGGTAAGACTCAAAGAGTTGGTATTGATTGTGGTGAGACGTTGGTCCTGGTCAAACCGGCTACCATTCAAATCAGTATTTAGCTCGCTCTTTCAAAGACTTGGCCGATTCATCACTGGATGTCAAAAATGCTTTTCACATGGAGATCTCAAGAAGCTTTATATGCATCACCGCTGGGTTTCAGGGATCCCAACCGCCTCATCATGTCCGCATTGTGAAGAAGTCATTATATGGGCTTAAGCGGTCCACGTGCCTGGTATACACGACGGCGGATTTTGCTTGACTATCGGGTTCACACACGTTGAGTCCGATAATTCTTTGTTCATCTACCGTGGTTCATCATTGGCCTATATTCATTGTATGTGGATGATATCATCTGACGCTTCCTCCGATGCTCATGCTACCATCATGGCCATGCTCGCTCAATTTGCTATGGGCGACTTAGGGCCGCTGAAGTTATTTTGGGGATTGCCGCCAAACGCCATTCAAAGTGGGTTGTTTCGCTCAACGAAAGTATGTCAGCCGAGATCATCGGTAGGCTTCGATGTCATCCTCGTAAGTCCACTTCCACGCCCGATTGATGTAAACCCAAAGCTGATGCGCAAGAGTGCACCATACGACCGACCCGATATCGCGATGCAGTGGGCTTTCCAAGATCTTACCTTTACCAGGCGGATATTACGTATGCGGTTCGGCCAGTGTTTATTCACGATGACGAGTTGAACACACGAATGCAATCAAACGCATCATTCGGTATATATTCAGGGGACACTAGACTATGGGTTGCACTTGTGTATCCGGCTACATCTACACTTCTGTCTCTTACGGATCTTGATTGGGTGGTTGTCCCGGACACCGCACGATCGACTTCGGATACCGTATGTTCCTTGGCAACAACTTGGTCTCGTGGTCGGCAAAACGTCACAATCTATCACGCCCAAAGGCGAGAGCGAATATCGAGGGGTAGCGAATGTGGTCTCCGAGTCGCGTGTTGCTCGTAATTTGCTTTTGGAGCTTCATTGTCCCATTCGGCGCAACCTCGGTGTATTGCGATAATATTAGTGCCATCTACCTTTCAGTAACCCGCTTCAACACCGCAAGCACCAAGCATATCGAAATGGACATTCACTTTGTTCGTGAAAAGGTTGCAAAGGACAAGTTCGCGTGATGCCATGTCGCCTCAAGTTATCGAGCTTGCATATCTTTACAAAGGGTCTACCAATGCTTCTTTGAAGATTTTAGGGACGATCTCAGCGTTTAAAAACCGCCCATATCATAGGGTGTAAACAACAAAAGCAATATACATGTGATATACACTGAATATACATCAAGATATATCACATATATATTAGAAGATCAAGAAGAATGACCTCAAAGAATTAAGGTCCGGCGATGCAAAGGAAAGGCTGAAGCAAGAGTGTCTACTGCTGGCAGAAGCACTGTCATTGGTCTCACCAACACGGGAGTACAAATTTAAAGGCAGACTATCACGGGATTGTTGCCTAGAAAACGATGGAAAATATCAGTATATTAAGGAAAGTATATTGTGTGTATATTGTAGTATATTTATTACCATAATTAGTGTTATACACTTACCATAATTGTATAGGTAGAATTATGGTAGAATAAGGTTTTAGGAATAGATTAGGAATAGGATTCTCCTATTTTGTAGCTTGTATATATATCTATTAAATCAATGAAAATAATCAAGGGGATTATTTCTTTCAGAGCTCCCCATTTTCATCTCCACCAATCATGTCTTAATCCTCCACCATTTTTAAAGAACGATCCGCAAACCCAAACCAAAAGCCTGAAAAAGCAGGGGGGAAAAAATGAATGGAAGACCAATATTATGCACTAGTTTAAAAAACAAGGGAATGGGTATTCAGTTAAGTTTTCAATTGCTCATAGCAATTATCACTGCTGTTCTAGTCATTACGGTTTTGTCTATGTCTAGAGGGATTAGTGAAGCTCCAAAGTTAGTCGAAAAGCACTCATTATCTAGCTGTAATTCCTATTCTGGCAAATGGGTATTTGATAACCAATCTCAACCTCTTTATAATGGAACAAATTGTTCTTTCATGGATGATGGAATGGCTTGTCAGAAATATGGCAGAAAGAATCTTGATTATCTTTACTGGAAATGGCAACCCAATGATTGTGACCTTCCAAGGTACAGTATTATTCAAATTTTCTTTTTTTTTTTGTTACACGGGGGTAGGGAAGGGAAAACGGGGATGAAATTATAACGCGGGGATTTGAACTCACAAACAATGTAAAAGTTCAGTTTGCTAACCAATTAAGCTACTAGATACCTACAGTATTATTCAGTTTTTCTTTCTATTTCTCGTACTTTTTTTTCTTGTGTATTTGATTGTAATTCTTGATTTTTGCAAAGATTTAATGCCACGACGATGTTGGAGAAGTTGAGGAGCAAAAGAGTTGTTTATGTGGGAGATTCACTCAATAGGAATCAATGGGTTTCAATGGTCTGCATATTAGAGTTACAAATCCCTAATCTTCTCAAATATGTTCACTATAATGGCTCTTTGGTCACCTTTAAAGCTATTGTAAGTTTTAAAAAATTGCCATATTGCTCTTTATATTGAACTTTGATTGCAGTTGCTAATTAGTTTTAATTTTTGAACATTGGTGAAGGAATACAATGCTACTATTGATTTCTATTGGGCACCATTGTTAGTTGAATCAAATTGCGATGATCCATCGTATCATCGTGTGGACGAGCGCATAGTGAGAGTCAATTCGATAGAGAAGCATGCCAGAATTTGGAAAGATGCTGATGTGCTTGTGTTTAATTCCTATTTATGGTGGAGATTGAATTTGAAGGTTCTGTGAGTATATCTTTGCAACCTTTGGCCATTCATAAGAAAACTATGCTTCTTAATTTCAAGATTTTAGGCATAAGATGAACCATTAATTATGATAGAGATTGTGTAATTTCAGGTGGGGATCATTTGAAAGTGCAAATGCAAAGTATGAATATTTGGGGATGATGCGTACATACGAGTTGGGGCTTCAAACATGGGCAGATTGGTTGGATACTCATGTTAACCGCACCAAGACTAGAGTTTTCTTTGTTAGCATGTCACCTACTCACAACAGGTATATAATGGAGTATTACTTTTTCCGGTCCCAAATAGTAGTAGATTTAGCAAATTGAGTTTGTTTCAAAATTGTGTGACGTTTTAGAAAAACAAGAAGTCATTTATGGATGGAGTACTTTTTATCTCAATATGCTCTTACTATTCAAATTAGTGATGTGTTAATTAATATGACATATTAGGAGATAAATGGTAGTCTAGACAAATACTCTTGCCAGTGAAGCTATTCCTAAAGCAGTATAATGAACTCATCATTTTTACAAATGCTTGGCCATTCTTGAAGAACCTTCACAACTTCAGTGCCCTCAACAACCCCTTTCTAAAAGAAATTTATTAATTGCATCTTTGAATGCCCTCATATTTAATTTTCAAATGAAAGCAGAATGTCTTGTTCATTCTTTGTTTTTTCCCTAAACTGAAAACAAGGCTGGGATGGCTAGTCAAAGAAAACAAGTATAAATAAGTTGGAGCTGATGTCAAGCTCCATGTAGGAACAAGTCTCCTGTGATATGAGATCATGTCATGAATCATCTTATATTCTTGATTTTTGCTTTTTATGCTGTATACAACTAGTTGAATTTTTTACTTTCAATTAGTTTATGAGTTTACGCATACTGAGTCGCAGAACAACTAATTTAATGAATAAGCATTTGAACATAATATGGCAGGGGAGAAGATTGGGGTAAGGCAAATGGTCAGAATTGCTACAATGAAACCGAGCCAATTTCTAATTTAGAGTATTGGGGATCAGAATCAGATTCAGAGATGATGAAATTGGTGGAAGTGGCCGTCCAAAAATTGAATGAGAAGAGTGGTCTCAAAGTAGAGTTGCTCAACATTACTCAACTGTCTGAATATAGAAAGGAAGGTCATTCGTCGATCTATAGAAAACACTGGGATCCTCTGACCAAAGAGCAATTGGCAAATCCAAGTAGTTATGCAGATTGTATACATTGGTGCCTCCCTGGAGTTCCTGATGTTTGGAATCAATTTTTATATGCACACCTTCTTTACTTGTGATCTATACAGAATGAGACTAGTTGGTACAGAAATAGTAAAAACTTAGAATTAGTTTATTCTTGAAAGGACTGAATCACTCTATCTCATTCCTTTACCAAAATGATAGTTCAGTCTCAATTAGTGCACTAACCCATGTTGTTGATGGGAAAAAGATTATCTATACATGTTCATATCAAACAATGAATGCAAGACTTGTGTTTGTAATTGTATTCTCCCTTTAAGTTGTGTTTTTTTTTTTTTTGTTGTTAAATGGATTGGTTTGGCATAAATATCAGTGAGACTGTGAGAGTAAGTATTTTCTGTTGTTAAGCACTCATGACTCAACAATGGAAACAGAGTACACATTCCATAATTCGTTTGCAACACTTACCGGGAAATAATCCATCAATTGTCAAAGGCTGGATGTATGAATGATCTATATGGAGTAATATTCAAATCAGCTTATGTAATCCATGTTTTGGCATAGTATGTTTGTCCAACTTAGAATACACATCTGTCAAGCCACGGATATGATCAATTGGTACTTTCGATTGTAACATGATGACGAAATAAGATAAGTTAGTAAGTAGTAACGCCGAGATTTTTGTGGTTTGGCAATTCATGCCTACGTCCATCGGCAATGATAATACTCCTGCTAGAAATAGCTGAAATGTGTTTTAGAAAAACTAACTCTTAATGTTCAACACTTATGCCCATTAATCCAATAAAAAATCAAAAACACTTCCCTGTTGATTAGTCCAAGCACGAAAACTAAATCGACACGAGTTAGCTAGTGTAAACATGAAAATGTAGTCTTGTACTTTGTCCATCAGAAGGTGATGAAAATCTGGGACGCCGTGTCTGGACATCTTTCGACTTAATAGGGTTCAAAATCTAGACACATTAGCAATTTCTTACCAAGACTAACTTAAGTGTTTTCCTCCCAACTTTGTCCATAATGATTCATCCAAAATCGATTATAATATGTCTAATGTGACCCGTTGTGGAAGCAAATATGACACTCAAAGATAAGTGGAAGTATTGGAATAAGCAGCCACAGTGATCTCTCTCTTAAAACTCATTTTGAAAAGTCTACCAACCCCTTCACTCCCTTTAAATACCAAAACATATCATCACTCCCAAATCACACAACTTCGTATAAGTTTAACTAAGAACAAGATTATGTTTTGGGCAGTGGTTTTGTTTAGTGTCTTGTCTCTGACAGGAGCATTGGCACAAGATGTTGGTGCTCTTGTTAGTAAAGACATGTTTGAGAGAATGCTACTGCATCGCAACGATGCCAATTGTCCTGCCTGTTAAATAAGGTAATATAACTGTGATATACACTGAATATACAGTAGTATATATCACAGTATACAGAAGCAGTAAAGCAGTAGCAGTGGACAGTTACTGGCCCAACAGCCTGAGGCCCATTACGGGAGCAGTGGCTGTCCAGCCCATCACGGGCAGTGGCTGAAATGTTATATTAGGGAAGTATATTTTGTGTATATTGTAGTGTATTGGTTACCTAAGTTAGGATATACACTTACCATAATTGTATAGTTAGAATTATGGTAGAATAAGGTTTTAGGAATAGAATAGGAATAGGATTCTCCTATTTTGTAACTTGTATATATATCTATTCAATTAATGCTTTACTGCTTCTGTATACTGTGATATATACTGTTGTATATTCAGTGTATATCACAGGTATATTACCTTATTTAACACTGCCAAAGGATTCTATACTTATGATGCTTTTACAGCAGCTGCAAGGTCATTTGGAGCTTTTGGAACTACTGGAAACACCTACACTCGTAAGAAGGAAATTGCTGCATTTTTGGCTCAAACTTCTCATGAAACTAACGGTATTTTCGTTTTACAGTAACTCCTTTCTGTTACAATTAAGTACCAAATATACATAAATGCATTATAAAAAGATTAATATGAACACATATAAAATGTAAAGGAATTTAGAATTACCTTCAGAAAGATGATCAAATGCAGAAATAGTAGCTAGTAATTATACCGTAAAACTGGAACACCAAAGAAAACTATTGTGGTGGTTTTCAAGACTGTTTTGCAAAACTATATGACAATATGGTTATGGTATGATGGAAATACAAGCTTATGTAACCAGGACTTCTAAGATTCTTTATCCTTCTCATAAAAACGTAAGTCATTAAAGTGCAACCTCAATTGGGAACCTTCTCAAATCACCAAATAATTATATTATTTAGTATATATAAATAAAATCAACTAGTAAGATGTGGGCCACACTTTAATTAATCTTAATGGAATTGGAAAATCTAATACTACTTTCAACCATATGCATGAGTTTCCGAGCTTATATACTAAATAATTATTCTTATACAAGATATGTATATGAATTATGTTGATAAATAGGGGGGGTGGGCAACAGCTTCGGATGGTCCATATTCACGGCGATACTGCTTCAAGCAGGAACAAAGCAACCCTACTGATTACTGTGTCGCAAATCAACAGTGGCCTTGTGCTCCTGGTAAAAAATACTTCGGTCGAGGTCCCATCCAAATCTCCTAGTACGTGATCTTGGTTTTAACTTTTATAGTTACTTAGCTTCCTTATTTTTAAGTTGTTATACGCGTCTTTTAGGTGACTATTTGTTGTTGGATAGTGTGAAAAATCTTTTACATGCATGATCAGTGCACAGAAGGCAAGCTAATAAACAAGGATTTATTTTAATACCACAAGATTCAAAAGTTTCATCTAATTATAAGTTCTTAAACTTCGTACCTAGTGTCCTCCGTGGCGGAGCAAAAAATTAGGGGAAAAAGTGATTCGATTAATGGAATTTGGTATGAGATTGATATTTTAATCTTTCTTCTTAGAACAACAAATTCTTCTCACTTGTGTTAAGGTGTGCAAAATTAAATATATACTAATAATAGCTATTCCATCCGTCCCAATTTGTTTGAATGTTGACCAGTTTGGGAGTCAAAAATCTCTTTCTTTGACTACGATTTTCTCCAACTCTTTTCATACATTGTTCATTATTAATTATGCAGGCTTATAGTACTTTTTTATGTAGTACTTCTTATGTAGTTTTCAAATATGTAAATTTATTATAAAATACTCAAAGAATCTATGTTTAAAATTAAGTCAAAGAAAAAGGTATTTGACCCCCAAACTAGTCAACCTTCAAACAAATTAGAACGGAGAGAGTAACATTTAACCTATGTACACCGTAATTTTCCGGCGAAGGGTGTGCACCTGACCACCCTTAGCCTATGGTGGTTCCGCCCATGAACTGTCCTAGTCAAAATAAGACACATAAAATGAAATGAAGAGAGTATAATTTAACCTTTGCAGCAAGTTATTTGCCTTAGTTTTCAAGTTGCTAATCTCAATTTATAATGGATGATTATCTATAGTTATTTTTTTGGTAATCTAAGATCGTAAGAAAACTTTTACACTGTCAATTAAATTATAGAAGTCTAGCAGATCAACTACTATTAATTTATTTATTCACATGCAGCAACTACAACTATGGACCAGCAGGAAGAGCCATAGGAGTGGATTTGTTAAGAAATCCAGATGCTGTTGCAAATGACCCAGTGGTTTCATTCAAGACAGCCTTGTGGTTCTGGATGACACCCCAGAGACTAAAAGAAATAATGCCCTTGATTATTTTCATTAATTGAAAGGTATATATACAAGTTACAAAATATGAGAATCCTATTCCGAAAACCTTATTCTACCATAATTCTAATTATACAATTATGGTAAGTGTATAATCCTAATTAGGTACCAAATACACTACAATATACTACAAATATACTTTCCTTATATACACTTGTTAGCCACTGCCCGTGATGGGCTGGATAGACAATGCCCGTGATGGGCCTTCAGCTACTACCGACGCTGGACAATGCCCGTGATGGGCCTTCAGCTACTGCCGACGCTGGGCTTCTCCATTCGGTACCCGTGGTATACACTATGTATATCAGGTGTATATCACGGGTATATTACCTTGTTTAACAGGGACCAAAGCCATTGGCCCACGATGTCATTACTCTGGAGACCATCAGGAGCTTATTGGTCTGCTGGATGTGTCCCTGGCTATGGTTTAATCACAAACGATAAAGAATTGATTTTGGGCCTAACTCAACCCCAAAAGTTAGCTTATGATGGGAGGATTGTCCAAATCCATATAAAGAGTCCAAATTCTCATTCCATTTCCGATATGGAACTCTTAACACTCCCCCGCATGCCCAGATCCCGTTAACTGGAGCGTGTATGACATAATTTGAGGACCCAACATCGGTGAACATAGACTTGAAATGGATCTGGCTCTAATACCATGTAAAAAATGGATATTGGGTCTAACTTATCATGAATGGAGGAATTGAATGTGTAAAAGGTTCTAATCCAAATATGGAGAACAGAATTGGATATTACAGGAGATACTGTCAGATTCTTGGAGTCTACCCTGGATACAATTTGGACTGTGCTAAACAAAGGCCTTTTGGGCAGTAGACTATGTTACAGTCCTTTTTCTATAGAAGTAATAATAATTAAGTTGCTAAGTGTACTATCGTCTATCTATGTACTTTTGGGGTGGTATAAGGCATAAATAAAGTTTGGTCCATCCAAACTACTAAGATTTCCTGCTTGTTTATGTATGCGTAAAAGAGTATTTAAACTTATACCAGCTATCTGAATTTATAAATTATTATACAAATAATTATCATGTCGAAGTTGTAAGTGTAAGTTGAGTCTGGGTGTTTCAAGAAAAAATGAAAAATCAAACCAAAACGACATAAAAAACTTTCATGTATTTTACTTAGTTTACTTAATTTGGTTTCAGTTAAAAAATTAAAAATGCTTTATTCGGTTTTCAGTTTAAAAAATTGTCAAAGGAAAGAGGAATGGGAGATTAAGGAAAAAAGCATTTGCAATAAGATCGTTCCAATAAGATAGACGAAGAGTGCAAAAAACTCATAATGTACATATTATCTACTTAAACTTGTTTTCGAACAATTCAAAGTCAGTTTTTGTTAGGGGGGAGGGCTGGCCAGTGGGCCGGGTCGGTCCGGTCCCACCCCAAACCCGACAATTAAAAAAAAATGCGGTAACAGGACTCGAACCGGGACGGGACATGGTCTCGTCCCGGCCCGCCCCATGCCCGCCTGTCCCGCCCCGGTCCAACCCGAAATCCCCCCTTTTGCAAAAACAACCGTTGCACCAACGACCATTTTACATTTTGGTTGTTGTGCAACGGTCATTTTTGGCCTCCCCCCTCCCCCTACCCCCTACCCCCTTAATATTTATTTTTAACCCATAAGTTATTATATTTACACTTTAACCCAATTTTTCAACTATAAATACCTCATTTTCTCTTCATCTTTCTCACAAATCTTCCTACAATCTCTCTAATCTCTCAATACTCAATCTATCTCTACATTGTCTACTAAATATTCAATTTTATTTATTCATTTGGGAATTGGGAGTGAAGTTGGCAACTAGCTTGAGGATCTTCCATCGAATAAAGTTTCAATTTTCAACCTCTCGATTACACGTCGACGTTACGTCGGCGTTTGGTACATTCGGTCCTTCATTAAATTATTATTATTTGTTTATTTTATTTAGCGCACTTAATTTTATTTACTTTAATTATTTATTAGTACAATTATAAATTTATAATTGAAGGATTTAAACGTATGCTTACGGGTAGGGGTCATGCTTCTTCTAGTAGGGGCAACAAGGGCAAGAGTCCTATTTCTAGACATAATCCTATTCCTACACATGATGATTTTGTTGATACTGAACATTTTCCTACAATACCATTAGATTTAGACGATGAGCTATTTTCTGAAACTCAAAAGGACTTTAATCTAGACGATGATATAGATGATACACCCACTAATGTAGATGACAACACACGCACTAGTGCACCTTCAACTGAAATGCATCCTATTCCCCATAGTATGAGACGAGGTCCAGCAAAACGACCATTAAAATCAGATACATGGACATTTTTTGATAGGGACGTAGAGAATCAAGTAGCTAGATGTAAAATTTGTAAAGATGTTTTAAAATTTAAAATTGGAAAAGGTCACGGTGGGACGGTGGGTTTAATGAGACATGTAGCAAGGGCTCATCTAGCTAGGTATGCCCAATACGAGGATTCAAAACCTGGTGCGCAAACGCCCTCTCCATCGGGACAAGGTTCACATACTAATACTGTCCCGGACCAAGTACATGGTCAAATTAACCCTATGACGGGGGGAATTGTAGGCCCTAAATACAATAAACATAGACATAGGGAAGCAATAGCAAAATTAGTTGATGTGGAGGGTTTGCCTTTTTCATTTCCTTCATCTCCCGGTTTTATTCATTACATTAGAGATATGTATAATCCTGCTTTTAAGGGTTTTCCTGGATCAATTGTTAAGAGGGATGTATTTAAATTCGCACATGAATATCAACAGTATTCACGTTATTCATTATATCATTTTAATGGCAAAGTGGTTATCACTTCTGATATAGGTCGTAGTACTAACGACCGTGATTATTTAACGGTAACTTGTCATTGGATAGATTATAAATGGTCTATGCAAAAACGTATCTTAGCGTATAGATATATAGATGATAGGCACACTGGTACTTTTATTGCAAATTTTTTTTATCAAGTGTGCGATTATTACGGAATAACCGATAAAATTATGACTATTACATTAGATAACGCTTCTTCTAACAATTACGCTATTACAATTTTAAAAAATAGTTTAACTCCATCTTTTCCAGATCATTTTCATATAAAATGTGTGTGCCATATGTATAACTTAATTGTAAATGATGGTCTATCACTTTTTGAAGACATTCTTAGTAAAATACAATTTGCTATAAACTTTATTTTTAAAAATAATAGAATATAACGAAGAAAAGAATATAAAAAAACTTGTCACGATTGCCAACTACCTTATAGAAAAATTTCAGAAGAAGTACCCACTAGGTGAAATTCTTTATACGAGCAACTACTTGTTGCTTATGATTATAGAAAACCTATAACTTTATTTTTTAACTCTCATAATCAAAATCCAGCTGATATGGTTGTAGATAGCGATTGGGTAAAAATTTCCGAACTTATTGTATTTTTAGAGAAATTTTTTCAAGCAACAAAAGAATTTTTCGGTATATATTATCCTACTATTTCAAATATGTTGTTTTATATAGCTCTAATATTTTTATTACTTAGTGAATATATGAAAAAATCAGCTTATATGACAGCTATTAAAAAATGTTTATCAAAATAAAAAATATTTTATTCATATTCCCACTATTTATATTATTGGTGATGTATTAAATCCGACTATTAAAATAGACGATATTAAATCACTTATTGAAACTAGTTACGATTGTATAGAAGTACTACCACATCCGAGTCCCAAAAATCCAAATCACCCATCACCTATTGAACAAACTAAAGAAGAAGTGTTGTCTAGCATAGAAGACCAATGCAAAAAGTATATAGGTTTTACTAACAAGAAAGTGCTAGTAACCTACCGGCTTCCATACCATCTTCTTCTTATTCAACACAACCTCACAAAAGACATGTTGTTTCTGCGGCTAGTATTGAAAGCCTCAGAAATAGAATGTGCGGCCATACCGCTACTAACCAAATTAGCGAGTTTGATATTTTTGTTTTGCAGGGTTCTGTACCGTACCAAGCAGTTCTAAATGAAGAAGGACATGAAGACTTGCTGAAATACTGGAGGGGGAATGAGAAGACCTTTCTGACACTTTCAATGATGGCCCGAGATGTTTTGAACATTCAAGCGTCATCAACTGCGTCTGAAAGCGCTTTTTCTGCCGACAGATATCAAATAGGAGACCACATACACTCATTAGTCGGAGACAGCTTGGAGATTATAGTATTATTCAGAGATTGGATACGAGCGGAGCGGAGAAGGTGCGATCAACCGGAGATCAACGAAGAAAAAGATGAAAACTACAACGAAATCTTATCCGAAGGTGGTGGAAGCGACGTGGATCAATTTGACCAACAAATACCAATTCCAATCGAAGAACCACGTGAAATTATCAAGAAACTAGAATAGGTTTTTTTCAGAATGTAATTTTTTTAATTGCAATTTTACTATGTAATTTGCAACTTTTGATCAACACCACAAAGTTGTAATTTTGACAATTGTGTTTGTATTACAAAAAAATCATATGTCTATTAAATAATATAAGAGACACAAAAATAGCCTTGGGATGTTTTTATTACACTATATTGTTTAATTATTGAGTTTTTTTATATATATGTTATTTTTAAAATTAAGTGCAAAAAAAAACGCGGGATCCCAACCCGACCCGGCCCGATTCCGACGGGATCGGGGCGGGACTTCGGCAAATCCCGCTTATCCCGATCCCGCCAAACCCGGCCCGCCGGTCCCGAGCCCGGCCCACTGGCCACCCTTACTCTTAATAGTTGATATAGGAAAATCGTTAAAAATATGATTATACATATCTCTAATGTAATGAATAAAACCAAGAGATGAAGGAAATGAAAAAGGCAAACCCTTCACATCAACTAATTTTGCTATTGCTTCCCTATCTCTATGTTTATCGTATTTAGGGCCTACAATTCCCCCCGTCATAGGGTTAATTTGACCTTGTACTTGGTCCGGAACAGTATGTGAACCTTGTCCCGATGGAGCGGACGTTTGCGCACCTGGTTTTGAAGCCTCGTATTGGGCATACCTAGCTGGATGAGCTCTTGATACGTGTCTCATTAAACCTCCCGTCCCACCGTGACCTTTTCCAGTTTTAAATTTTAAAACATCTTTACAAATTTTACATCTAGCTACTTGATTCTCTACGTCCCTATCAAAAAATATCCATGCATCTGATTTTAATGGTCGTTTTGCTGGACCTGGACTCATACTAGGGGGAATAAGAGGCATTTCAGTTGAAGGTGCACTAGTGGGTGTGTTGTCATCTACATTAGTGGGTGTATCATCTAGATCATCGTCTAAATTAAAGTCCTCTTGAGTTTAAGAAAATAGCTCTTCGTCTAAATCTAATGGTATTGTAGGAAAATGTTCAGTATCAACAAAATCATCTTGTAGGAATATGATTCTGTCTAGAAATAGGACCCTTGCCTTTGTTGCCCCTACTAGAAGAAGCATGACCCCTACCCGTAAACATACGTTTAAATCATTCCATTATAAATTTATACTTTTACTAATAAATAATTAAAGTAAATGAAATTAAGTGCACTAAATAAAATAAACATACAATAATAATTTAATGAAGGAACGAATGTACCAAACGCCGACGTGTAATCGAGAGGTTGAAAATTGAAACTTTATTCGATGGAAGATCTTCAAGCTAGTTACCAACTTCACTCCCAAATGAATAAATAAAATTGAATATTTAGTAGACAATGTAGATTTGTAGAGATATAGATTTAGAGATTAGAGAGATTGTAGGAAGATTTGTGAGAAAGATGAAGAGAAAATGAGGTATTTATAGTTGGAAAATTGGATTAAAGTGTAAATATAATAACATATGGGTTAAAAATAAATATTAAGGGGGTAGAGGGGGGTGGGGGAGGGGACGGCAAAAAATGGCCGTTGCACAACGGCCAAAATGTAAAATGGTCGTTGGTGCAGCTTGATTTTTGCAAAGAGAGGAGGCTTGAGGCGGGATCGGCGGGGGCGGGGCCAAGGCCTGGCGGGATTGGGGCGGGCCGGGACGAGACCATGTCCCGTCTCGGTTCGAGTCCCGATACCGTAATTTTTTTTAAAAAAAATTGGGTTCGGGGTGGGACCGGGGCGATGTCGGGGCGGGATCGGACTGGACCGACCCGGCCCACTGGCCAGCCTTAGTTTATTTCCCACGTCTACCTTGTATTAGAGTTGGGGTCACTAATTTATCATTATGACCCTAAGTCCCAACTCCTGAGTCGTCACCAACTTGAAGGTACAACCCTCTTGTATTGAGTTTCTTATTGGGTTATGACCTAAAGTTGTGATGGGAAAATAAGTACTCCAAATTTTTAAACTTAACTCACGAGTTCAAATCCAGATAAATTGAGTAAGAAGTTATCTTTGGTAGGGAGAGCTTACCCACAAAATAAAACTGCCCAGTGTGAATCCTAATTAATTAGTCGGTTCTTAAAACAAATAGTAAACACCAGTTTACTAACAATAACATATCCAATATATTTTCACAAATGAAGTCTGAAGAGGGTGGGTGAGGTCTTTAATATTTGCCCCTCAAATCGATGGTCTTTAATATTGCCCTTCGACACTTTAAGTAACAAAAAATTGGCCGAAAATACCCCTGACGTCGAATAAACAAAAAAAGAATTCGACCTACCCACCTAATTTTGCAAGGCATAAGTTTTTAGAAACTTTGCCTTGTCCGACATAATTTTCATAGGAATTAAATTTTCTGGCATAAGTTGTGTAGTAACTAATGCGCTCAGCACTACATAACTTATGCATGAAAAGTTAATTCATACAGAAATTATGTCGGACAAGATAAAGTTACTATAAACTTATGCCTTGCGAATTAGTTATCTCACAACTTATGCTGGATAATTTAATTCCTCCTGAACTTATGTCGGACAAGACAAACGTTTTCTAAACTTATGCCTTGCGAAATTTTATTTGGTAAGAAAACAACATATTCATTGTCTCTGTGATCCCCAGAATCTCTGATTTTGTAGACCAGTGAATAATGATACTTTGACCCAATTTTTTTTATTAAATGAGAAGCAGGGGCAAAAAGTAAAGACCTACAATTTGAGGGGTTAAAATTAAAAATCTGTATGAAGGAAAATTCGTGCAAAAAAAAAAGGACGAGTTGTACGCAGATCTTAGACACCAAATGGAGATCACAAAAAAAGTTTCTAATGGGTCGAATTTATCGGCAATGTAGAATTTGTCTGCAAACTCTACCTTATAATAGTTTGCCTTATGCCTAAAGGAAATTTTTGCCTTAAGGTAGAGTTTACATGTCTTAAGGTAGAGTTTGAATTCGCAAGTATAATCACATTTTAAAAAAAACCTATCTTTTAAAAAAAAAAATTGTTTGCAACAAATGAATCTCAACCGTTATCTCTTTCTAGGATACATGGCAAGAATCCTAACAATGTATTGATCTTTACTGGATGTTTTACTACTGAAGCGAATCAGAGAATAATTTGGGATTAGCAAGTATGTCTGTTTGATACAATTGAATATTTTTGATAATTTTTAAAATTTATGAGTATAAGTCATGTTTTTTTAAAGTAAATTTTATTTTAAAAAATTATGACTAAATATATTTAAAATAAAAAAAACTTCACCTAAATTAAAAAAAAAAACAGATTATTTTTGAGAAATGACCAAACGCTAGCTAAATAAAACCTGTCAAAGTTTCAATTTAGAGGGGTTCTCAAATATTTTGGCTTGATTTGCATGAGAAAGGACAAATGTAATTGTTAATGTTTCCCATTAATTGCAAACGCTCTCTCTTCTAAATGTCGGTAGAAGTGTCTCCGGCGCTGACAACGACGAACTCACTTCTAAGTCTTGGAGATTTGTTCTGATCACCTTACACGCCGCCCGCTGAGTCCTCAAATTCCATGGCCTAGAAGCATCCTCCACAGTCATAGTACTCGCCATCACCGGAGCCGCCGTACTTGCCGTCTTCGGAGTTGATTTCTGTGACTATTAATGTACTCAAAATACTCAAATAATTTAAAAGCTTTTGAAATTCACTATTGTTGAAAGATAAGATTGGGGAATAAGATGAATGAAAGAAAATCTTAGATTATGCGAGATGGGAGAGACAATTTCTTTGTAATGTTATTGACTTAAAAATAAAATTACAAAATTTAAAACATTGGGAAAAATTAAAGACTAGCCAAGATAAGGATAAGCACATTTGTGCCAATTTCCCGTGCCAGTTTCTCAATTGAAGCATGGGCCATTCGCAGTCCAAGGGGCTTCTCGCGCTTGGTTCTATTCCTGGGCTAAAGCCTAATCTCTGTCTCCCAAGTCCCAATAAAGACGCTCAAATCTTTACTCTGTAGTTCTCCTCCCTTGGTATTACGGTGTACCTACCTAAGCTCAAAATGATAAACCCTTGCAGAACCCTAATTTAGAAGAACTGAAAGAGTTTGAATAACAAGAAGAAGATGGGGAAACTACCACCCTCCTTAAGGTCAGCTAACTTTGCTGTAAACACTCTCATCAAAAATCCATCTTCTGTTCCTCACCCACCCCCTACCTCAAAACCCCATTATTATCCCAAAAAATCGCATTCACCCAAGAAAAGACAACCCACATCAAATACTGAACCCCAACTCCCATCAATTGTGGCATTCGATTCAACAACTCTTTCAGATGCTAAAACCCTTTTCAATTCTCTCATTTCCAATACCAGAAACAACATCCCTTCAGACAATAAATTCTATAATGCAATCCTTCAATCATTTTCCACCAATTCAACTCTTCAAGATTCAATCTTTTTCCTTAATCACATGATCAAGATTCACCCTCCTTTCTCACCTGACAGGTTTACATACCATGTACTCCTTATCCAATCTTGCAAGTCAGTTGACCTTTCTTTAACCCCTGTTCATCAGGTACTTAATCTTATGACCTCCAATGGTTTCCCTCCAAATAAATTCTCAACAGATATTGCTGTGAGGACCCTTTGCTCTTTGAGCCGTGAAGAGCAAGCCATTGAACTGGTAAAAGAACTTTCCTCCAAAGACTCTCCACCCGATACATATACTTATAATTTTATTGTTAGGCATCTATGCAAGAACAGACCTTTGAGTACTATGAATAACTTTATTAAGGAAATGAGGGAGGGTTTTGATATAAAGCCTGATCTTGTTACATATACAATTATGATTGACAATGTTTGTAATAGTAAAAATCTTAGGGAGGCGACTCAATTGTTAGGGGTGTTGAGTGAGGAAGGTTATAAGCCTGATTCCTATGTTTATAATACAATTATGAAGGGTTATTGTATGTTAAGTCAAGGCGGTGAAGTGTTAGGTGTTTATAAGAAAATGCAGGAGGAAGGAGTAAAGCCTGACCTTGTAACGTATAATACGCTGGTCTATGGATTGTCGCAGTCGGGTAGGGTGAAAGATGCTAAGCAGTTTTTGAATGTTATGATGGAGGAAGGCCATATACCAGATGCAGTAACGTATACTTCGTTGATGAATGGGATGTGTAGAGAAGGAGATCCATTAGGGGTGGTGGCTTTGTTGGAGAAAATGGAAGCACGGGGCTGTGCGCCTAATTCGTGCACATATAATACATTGCTTCATGGGCTATGTAAGGCAAGATTGTTGGATAAGGGAATGGAACTGTATGATGTTATGAAGCAGAATTGTATGAAGCTTGAAACGGGGTCTTATGGAACGTTTCTCAGAGCGCTCTGTCGGAATGGCAGAGTAGCAGAAGCTTATGAAGTTTTTGATTATGCAATAGAGAGCAAGAGTTTGACTGATGTTGCTGCTTATACAACATTGGAGAGCACTTTGAAGTGGCATAAGAAAGCTATAGAACAAGGACTTGTCGTTTGACCTCCATTGCTGGTATTCTGAATCGTCTGAAGTGTTTTACTTATTCATGATTTCATGGGCATTCTTAATCTTGCTTAGTGATTTGTCACTTCTCCAAATGCTCCTTATGAGCTTGAGAAGTCGTTTGATCTTTTTATGTATTTTTTATCATGTTAAGAAATACACAGGAGAGTGTTTGAATTAATTGTACATATGGCAGGAGTTATGTGTGAATTAATTGTAAATATAACAGGAGTTATCTAACTGATGGAACATTAACTAACTTCCAAATTATTTATGACGGTGGTGTCCGTGCCAACATATTCAACTCAACTAGTCCATTGGGTACCTACTACCTTTCTCCAGCATAGGTATTTGGGTAACTGGCATAGACAAATGGAAAGAAATCGCCTAGTATTTTTTGTTTTTGGAATTTGAACCCGAGACCTCATGGCTCCCCTGCCACTTCATTGACTATTAGGTCACATCCTTGGGTGTTGTTTAGTGCCTTTTCCTTGTAGCTATGAAGAAGTGTTGTCAAAGGCGCACTTAAGCCCTGACGCGAGGCTCAAAACATGTTGAGCGCTTAGCGTTGCTTAGTGTGCACTTCAGTGTCGTCATCAACAATCTAAGACATACTTTTCCTTGCAATGATCGTCTCCTGGAGAGATGACACTACACAATTGATATTTCACTTTATCATATTTTTTTGTTCATTTTCTTTGTCCATGTATTTGTGTTCATGCTTATAATTATTAGTCTTGAACTAAACTTATAGATTTGTATTTTTTTCTCCCTTTGCACCTTTTTTCATTAAAGCCCACGCTTTATTTGTGCTCTGCGCTTAAAACCCCAATGGACTTTAGAGCTTTTTTGCGCTTTTCATACACTGCTATGAAGCATGGAAAAAGGCAAACTTCAATATGGTTTTTGTTTTCTGTTTGTCTAGGAAAGAAATAGGTTTTGTTTTCCATTTAGGTTTTTGATGTAGTTGTGTACTCAAGACTGTTATGTTCCTGGGGATCTATCTATTGTCATATGTTAATACTCCTAGTAGTTTGGGTCCTGAAATTTCTCGAAAACACTGACATAAAAGTTTTTTTGGCCTTTCTTTACTTTCTTTAACTTAATTTCTTATCTTTTGCCTCTTCTTAATTTTCATTTTACAAGAATGGTGCTAGATGAGTATGTATTGCACTGAAGAATAGTTCACATTGGCGTGTATCTGGACCTAGATTCTTGAACCAGCAAAAGATTATCTTTTGAAACACTTTGCTGAATCCTTACTCTTTGTTTCTTACCATTCATTCTTCTTTGATAACCATTTGAAGCATGTGAACAGTTGCTCTGTGTGTAAATTAGTTTGGCCTAGCCTTACTGGTAAGCTTAGACCATGTGTCTCCCGATATTCTGTTCTGCCTGTGTTTGGAAGCATTTCATAACTTTTACTAGCGTATACCTTGTCTAGTTGTGCGTTTGTTTGGAATTTTTTGTACTGAAATACAATAGGTGCTCAAGAGATGTACTTTGCAAATTGAAGATTGTTCTTTCATAGTCTTATGAAGGTTAACATCTGGCTTTGCAAAGAGCTGAATATGGAAAGAGTTGGGATGGCTTGAACTACCTGGAAGTGATCCCAAGAGGCGGAGCTGACATTTCAAGGCACAATGCCTCAGCTTATCTGACTTGAAATTTATTTTTCTTTCTATCAAAACTTAAAGGCGGGTTCTATAGGGCGGTGGTTAGACCGATTATGTTATATGGGGTGGAGTGTTGGCCAGTCAAGATTTCGCACATCCAAAAGATGAAAGTTGCGGAGATGAGAATGTTGAGATGGATGTGCGGGCATACAAGTAGGGATATGATTAGAAATGATGATATCCGGGATAGAGTGTGAGTGAACTTGGTGGAGAATAAGATGCGGAAAGCGAGGTTGAGATGATTTGGACATGTGCGGAGGAGAGACACAAATGACCCAGTGCGGAGGTGTGAGAGGTTGGCTATGGACGGGTTCAGTAGGGGTAGAGGTAGGTCGAAGAAGTATTGGAGAGATGTGATTAGCCGGGATATGTCGCAGGTGCAACTTACGGAGGACATGACCTTAGATAGGGGGTTGTGGAGCACACGAATTAGGGTGGAAGGGTAGTGGGTAGTCGAGCATAGTCCTACTTACGCTTTCAAACTGGTAGTGGTATTGTTGGTAGTGGTAGTGTTATTATTGTAGGCCTGCTTAGCCTATTATACTAATAGGCACAATATTGCTTTATAATCTCCTGTAGCTTGTTTTCTACTGATATGTGTCATTTGTACTTTGTTTAGCTTATTTACCTGCGCTAGTTACTGCTTACTTTTTCGTAATACGCTATCATGGCGTATTCGCTTTTGATACCAGTATTTTCATACTGCTTTAAATTTTTCCTACCGTTTCTCTTGATTTGCTTTTGCTTTGCTTGTGCATATGCTCTGTCTTGAGCCGAGTGTCTCTTGGAAACAACCGCTCTACCTACCAAGGTAGAGGTAAGGTCTGCGTACACTCTACCCTCCCTAGACCCCACGTTGTGGGTTTTCACCGGGTATGTTGTTGTATTAGTGACTCAGTAATTGCGTCAATAACTGAATGCGTCCAGTCAACCAAGTTCAAAAACCATCTTGTTATTGAATATGTGCTATCAAAGAATGAAAGAACAACCATTAACCTAAGAAGGATACTGATATGCAACTGATTGAATAGATCAATAGACCACATACAGTTTGTATTCTTCATTGGTTTATGAAATGAAGCAGGGGAGTCCATTTTAGCTTTGTAAATTGTCCAATTTGGATCTTTATTGTTGAGGATAATTGTAGATGTTGTAGCTCACTGTGGTCTGAAATTTTCCAGCTTCTTAATGTCCTATAGATTAGTTGGGTGAGATAAGATTTTAACTGAATCTTCACTGCGTATAGCCATTAAGAT
Organism: Anisodus acutangulus; assembly: GCA_029783415.1. Lineage (NCBI taxonomy): Eukaryota > Viridiplantae > Streptophyta > Magnoliopsida > Solanales > Solanaceae > Anisodus > Anisodus acutangulus. The sequence continues at coordinate 15,222,399 of CM056491.1, read as the reverse complement.
TTCCCTTGGAGCACTAAAATTTGATTGAGCTTGCTCCTAAAAAGATGTCATCAGTTCATAATTGATAGTTTGTTAAATGCACATGAATGTGCTATACTCTGTCCTCAATTTATAAAGCACAAATAAAGTAGTAGTAAAAAAGTTGGTCCTAAAGATAAAATATCACATTAAAACTTGATTGAATTTGTCAATCATTTGGTTTGCAAGGAACTTGTAAGAAAAATACTGCACAAGTAAACTAGTGCAAACATCCAAAATGGATAGAAATTACTTGTGCAGTATTTTTCTTACAAGTTCCCTGCAAACCAAATGATTGACTAATTCAATCAAGTTTTAATGTGATATTTTATCTTTAGGACCAATTTTTTTACTACTACTTTATTTATGATGCATTATCAGACTAGCATTTCAATTATTACTTCTTTTAACTTATAGGTCAAATTAATATTCTTTATTATGTACCTAGTTTAAAGGTGTAATATAATCACACACATTACTTTACTTTACTATTGCTTTACTACTAATATATAAGCGGCTACGAGAGGAGCTTCGGGTCGGAAGGGTATTTCTGGAATTTAAAGATGAGGTTATACAGATGCCACAAATTAGATCAGCTTGGGCTCAGCATGCCTACCTGGAACGAGGGTATATTGGTCTTTTAATAATTAAGTTTTTACTGCTTCTTCATCAGATGTTTTACAATGCAGTTCTTTGGTTGACTGCTTACACTGCCCGTTCAACGCGTGGATTTTTATTTTGGACAGCTGGGTAGTGACCGTCTGGCTTATCAATTTATACCACTTCCTCAATGGTTTTACCGTTACGCTCCTGCTCTCCTCTGTAGGTCCTCTGTTCTCACTATCTCTAATTTTTAGAAACTGTTGCAGAGAATGACTGTTGCTACCTTAGAAAGTTCAAGCAATAAAAAGAATGGTTATAGCTGTTTTCCTGGCATATTGTCCAACTAACTTGACATAGTCATTCATTATGTGTTTCACTACAATCAGAAAGCTTTGCAAGCTGTCGCTACTGATACAAATGGCTTCTTGGAAGTAAATATTCCTTGCACTTGTGAATGTTATTTATTTTTGTCTTGTAAAATCAATTGCTTGGTTTCTGAAAATTATCGAGTTTTTTCGTGTAATTATATTATCATGTTTATGCAAAGTGACCGCAACTTCAATTGCTTCCTTTTCCACTTTCATTCCCTTGATTTTTTTTTATAAGCTAGAATTTATAGATGCATCAGCATCACAAGAATATGCTTGGTAGGAACATACGTGTACACCCAATAAGTTCTCAATGATTCTGTAGAGAATTAATAAATGAGCTGACTAATTGAATGTAATTGTATTTAATGGGCTTACATCTGAACTACTCGCAAAGTATATGACGTTATTAATTCCTTCTTCAATATTTGATTCTCTACCTGTTTGCGAAAAATTTTCAATGAAGCAAGCTCTTTCGATTATTAATATTTCTATTTGTAGCTTCCTGTTATCTAGTGATTTGTTGAAATATTTTTCGTAGGTGTTGCATATAATGCTTACATCTGAAAAAAAAGAAAATGATTTCATCACCTTAATTTCTTACGACTAAATTGGCTTACACTTTTGTTGCATTTTGTGGCAGTTTGTGCTTTTCATTACTACAAAATCGACATCAATCCCAGTTTTCTTACAAACCAAAAAAAAAACCATAGTTTCACTTCAATTACTGCTGATTTTTCTACTGATATGTCATTATTACAATCTGTTGAGATTGATAACAACCCTTTTGTTGGTTGGGAAGTCCAGAAAGCCTTAGAAATGCTTCTTTACTTAAGAACTTTTCAGCAAATTCAGCTAATGCTACTGGAAAAATTCCTAGCTTTTTAAGTCCTGACGAGTTTCCTGGATTGGTAAACTTACATTTGGCTTTGAATACGAGTTTTTCCAGGTTGTTGCTTGATTCTTTGTGGTTAAATGGGCAGAAACTTAGTGGAAGAATTGATTTTCTACAAAACATGACATTGTTAAAGGAGGTTTGGTTGCATTCCAACGAATTTTCGAGTCCGTTGCCAGACTTTTCGGGTTTAAAGGCTTTGGAAGTATTGTGTATTAGAGATAATTGACAGCATGTTATAATTGTAGAGATGAGGAATTGGACCATACACACGGGATTAGCTGTTTCTGATCTATGGACTTAATTAACCATTAATGTTTGCCCGTTAATATGAGCATATGTCAGTCTAGCAGAATATGCATGCCACAAAAAAAGTCCATTATATACATGTAAGTAATTCCTTGTTCCCATACAACACAATTTAACAAAGTAGCTTTGTTCTTTCTTTAATCAAATGTATATGCTATTTCTATGCTGGTTATCTTTCATTGCAATTTATCTTCAGCTCCTCCAGAGTCTCGAGGCTACCTGCTGGTTCATGCGAATGACGGGCTTAATCAGATAAGAGTTGGGTCTGTATTCATTGGATTTATCTTCCTTTTCACCTATTAATGATTCCTGTTTCTCTTTCAACTTCATGTTTGTTATTTCCTTTTTACCTTTCAGTATCATGATCCACTGGATTATTTATGTTGTTAGACAATAAACTAAACTTGAAGTATGGTTCAGACTGTTGAGGTCTCTCTTTCTTTAAAGTTCCAGATGACTAAAAGTCTAAAACATAAATATTGGACTTAACAACAGTTCCATGTGATGTTCATTAGCTAGCACGTATTTCTGAATTTTTATTTTCCTTCTCAGCGCTCCTCTATTTTTCATGTTTTTGTTGGTGATTTGTTTTACTAGGTTGAGAAAATCCTTCAACCAACTAAATTTTTATCTTGTAGGTGCTTGAGAATACTCCTCAATCAATTGAGCTTCTATCCTATAAGTGTTTGAAAAAAGTCCTCAGTGATTCTCATATGAAAAAAGTGTGAGATTCATTTGTACAACTGATCTTAATATAATTCTTTGCCCTTATCATTGTGATTCCCTATGTTACTCGGACTCTTTGAAAATATTTCCAGGTGCGTCTCGGATCCTCCAAAAGTATAGGATTTTCGGAGAATCCGACGGCAACAATATTGAGAAGTCCGAGCAACATAGGTGATTCCTATTCATTAGCTTGAAATGTTATCCTTATTTGATTGTTCTGATCCAGAATACATGATTGTCTCACAAATCAGCTTGATGAACATCTAACTAAACCTCTAGATAGTTTAATTTTTGTCCTTACACTTGCTACGGTGAAGTTTCAAGTGTAAGGTTGTAAGGGACGAACTTGTTTGCCAGACTGTATCAGGTGAGGAAAGTAACTTTCTTGGATTTTAGCACATGTTTTTCGATTTTGACGCCTCAGTTTGATTTGTTCTTATAACATTAATATTGTATATGCAGTTTATACTGACAAACAAAATGGAACAGAGAGTTAACGACATTGCTTAGAAGGAACTTCCGGTAATTGTCCAGTTCAATAGTGTGTGCTTGTACTTACAAAGAGAAGCGGTAGTTGTGTGCTTGTTCTTATATATAAATACAAGTGTTAATTGTTTTGCCTGTTGGAAATAGTTTTTCAAGTTGAGAAAGTTTTCCAGTTGATTATTGCTTGCCAGTTTTCCCTAGAACTTCTACTTGTGTCCTCTTCTATGAAGCTGCAGATTACAAACAAATCTACTGCTTACCTATCTTGTCTTGAGTGACAAAGTTATGACTTCAGTACATGATTAACCCAAAAATAAATTGTTACAACAAAATATGATAAGAACATAGAATAAGTTTAAAATTGTTCTACTGACGTGTCTTTGTGTTATCAAACATCCTCTATTGTCAATCACTGGTTTGAGTTGAACTGTGCAACTGTGTACAAAAATTTAATCCAGTCCTGGATTTTCTGGTTGGTTTCTCCTTTCTTGCTTTATTATTGCTCCAAATTTAGATTACAAACAAATCTAAAAGAACTAATTAAAATGAATTATCTGCTATGCCAATCATAAGTTTAGAAGTTAACTCTTCAACTGTTCTCATCTTTATGAAGGTATTTCTTGTGTTTTATACCTCGTGGTTATACCGATGCAATGCTTTACATAATACAAGGAGAAGTGTAATTATTTGTACAACAGGTGCCCATCTTCGTGAGGATAATAAAGATTGACGGAAGGAATACAGTTGAAGACAAGAATTCACGAATATAAACTGAAGAAAAACCCAGACGACTACTTTTTTGTTTCATCTGTTGGAATATGCAAAAAAATACATAGAATGTAACATTGGGCCCGTGCATAGAACTGCCCACCAGTATATATATACATATATAAAGCAGGGACATAGTCCCGCTTAAAAAGCCAGGAATTGTAATTATCTTTTTTTTTAATACAATTTTTTGCATCTTTCAATGGAAAAAAAAAACTTTACGGACACCAGAACAAACGCTAGGCGTTTTCTTTTTCCCAAACCCACTTAGCCACAAAATCAGTAAATTGGCGCCGTTTCAAACCGAAACAGCCAGCAGTCTTCTACATAAGCCATAATCACAGCAAGTTTCAAAAAAACGGAAAATAATCAATAGAGGAGAAGAATTCATACCATATGTGATCTGGCAATGGGAAGATGAATTGCAGCTTGCGGGTGGTACATAATGCTGAGAGAAGCTCGATATTGTTAGTTAGAATCAAGTCCTGAAGTCTCTTATGTAGAAGTAGCATTATTTACACATTGGTAGTATTAGAGTTTCTATTTTATGGCTTTTGGTCCAAGTCCTAAGTCACACTAGTGGCATTGCATTTGGATATATTTAAGGAGTTGAGCTCCATTTGAAGGTTATAAAATGAGAATTCACTTTGCTTTTCCTTAATTTCTTTTTTTGATGAAGTAAATAAATTGCATTAGAAAGGCATCAAGAAGATGCCGAGTTACAAAACATCTAACTGTTAGCTTCAGGACATAGCTACATGAAGCTCAACTAAGCAAAAAACCTGTAGAAACAGTCAAAAAAGTGCCACCAAGACCATTGCTAAGTCAGGGTTAGGGAGCTAACAAAATCTAAAAAATTATCAACACTATTTGCGGAGTGTTACACCTGCCTCAGGTTGACTAAACCTCCATAGCCATTTCATTAGCAAACTTTTGTTATGAAGCTTTAAATTTCTGATCCCCAAGTCTCCCTGAGACTTAGGAAGGGTCACTCTTCTCCATTTAACTAGAGAGTATTTGTGAGATTGACTGTTTCCTTCCCATAAGAATCTTCTTCTGAGGCTGTCTATCTGCTTTATGACTGAACTTGGCATAAGAAATAGAGACATAATGTAGGTGGAGATGCTATCAAGGACACTGTTGATTAAAGTGAGTCTACCACCTAGAGACATGTATATAATATGCCATGTTGCAAGCCTCTTCCCCATTCTTTCAAATAACACCATTCCATATATCAACTGATTTGAATTTAGCACATAATGGTAGACCCAAGTAGGTAGTGGGGAGAGAGCCAATATTGCAGCTGAGGATATCTGCTAACTCTTCTAAATTGGGGACTACATTTACTGGATAAATATTTCTTTTGAGCATATTGATATGTAAGCCAAAGATAGACTCAAAAACCATTAGAGTGATGTTGAGATTGTGAACTTGGTGACTGTCTGCTCCACAAAAAATCAAAGTATCATCTGCATAGAGCAAATGAGAGACAGTGATAACAGTGGAGGGATTTCTGCCAACCTGGAAACCCTGAATCCAATGAAGTTCTTTAGCCTTTGCCAACATCTGAGTAAGCCCCTTCATTGCCAAAATAAACAAAAAGTGAGAGGGAGGGTTTCCCTGTCTGAGGCCCTTTTGAGGAGAAAAACCACCCACAGGGCTTCTATTAACCGGAACAGAATATTTTACAGCTGAAATACAGAAATATATCCATCTATTCCCAAATCCCATTTTCTTCAAAATGTCAATTAAATAAGTCCAGTTTAATTAATCAAAGACCTTTTCTATGTCCAACTTGCACAAAATGTCACTTTCCCCACTTTTGAGCTTCCAATCAAGAACTTCATTGGCAATCATAGATGCATAAGAAATTTGCCTATTTTTCATGAAAGTACTTTGCTGGCCAGAAACCAATTTGCTCACCACCTTTTTTAATCTTTCAGCTAAAACCTTCGCCACCAATTTGTAAACAATGCCTATTAAGCTGATGGGTCTAAAATATCTAAGCTCCACAACTCCCTTCTTCTTAGGGATGAGAGCAATGAAAGAAGAATTGCAGGACCTCACCATCTGACAGTTCTGGTGAAAATAGTTGAAAGCACACATCATGTCATCCTTGATGAAGCTCTAGGGCAACAGAAACCTCAAGTTCATTAAAGAGAATTTCTAGTTCAGACATCTCCTCATTGCTAAGAGTGGGGAGTGCCTTAAAGTTAGCCGAGGGCCTCCATGTTTCTGTCTCTTTGTATAGTTTCTGATTGTAATCTAGAATGCCTTCCTTGATCAACCCCTTATCATCAGTTATGTTCTCCCCTATCTTCAATTTATCAATGTTGTTGCCTCTTTTGTGTAAGTTAGCCATTCTCTGAAAGAATTTTGTGTTCTTGTCACCCTCTTTCAATCATAGGCATCTGAATTTTTATCTCCAAGAGACTTCTTCTGCAATTGCTATCTGCTTCAATTCCAATTGCAGGCTTAGTAACTTCAATTTCTCATCAGGGGTGTGAGTTCTGAGTTCTGCAATCTGCTCTAGTCTCTCCAATTCTACTAAAGCCTTGTTCCTTTGAGTTTCAATTTTGCTGAAGACCTCCCTGTTCCATCTTGTAATGTCCTTCTTCAGGTTCCTTAGCTTTTGTGTGAACATAAAATCTGGGGTGCCCATAACAGTATAAAAGATCCACCAACCTTTCACCATATCCATGAAACCATCAGATTGTAACTACATGTTCTCAAATTTAAAATATGAAGGTGATGCTTCCCAGTCCCCACTTTCCAGAATAATTGGCTTATGATCTAAAACACCCTAGGCATGACATGTTACTTAATTGCTTTAAACATTTCACTCCATTCAGGGGATATTAAAAACCTGTTAATTCTTGAGGCTTGAGGAATCCCCCCTCCCCTCTTGACCAGGTGTACTGTGCTCCTTGTAGTGGAAGGTCAATTAACTTCAAGTCCAGGATGATATTTGAGAAGCCTCTCATGGCTCTGGATCTTCTGGTGCAGTTGAGTCTTTCCCCTTCAAACCTGCATACATTAAGATCTCCAATCACCCACATATCTGACCAGAGGCCCCTGACTGCTGCTAATTCATACCATAAATCAATCCTCTCAGTGTTTGAGTGAGGACGATAAACTCCAGTGAATACCCATTTGAAGTTCTCTGTTAGACTTTCAAATCTGCAAGAAAGAGAAAAGGCCCCTGCTTGAGTGTCAACACAATTACACTCTTTTGTTCCACGTGATCAGTATACCTCCTTTGATACCAATTACTTTGAGTTCAACCCAAGATAACCACCTGTTTCCCCATATTTGACTGATTAAAGAAGTGTTCCATTCCTCTATTTTGGTTCCTTTGATACCAATTGCTTTGAGTTCAGCCCAAGATAACCACCTGTTTCCCCATATTTGACTTATTAAAGAAGTGTTCCATTCCTCTATTTTGATTTTCTGTAGACATATGATATCCACCCCTCATTTGTGAATAAGAGATTTCAAGGCTTGTTCTTATTATTTAGGCCCAGTACATTCCAAGAAAGAGTTTTGACTCTCATCTAAAATGAGCTTTGTCAGACCTGCCCCTTTCCTTCTTCCCACTGCCTTCCAGTAAGCCCCAAGCCAATTTCTTGAGCTCTGTATCTGCTTTGTTTTTGCCCTTTCTGTGTTCCCCTGTTTTCTATTTCTGTTCTTGAACTTGAAGTTTCCTCCTCTCCTCCATTCTTAGAATAATATCTAAGATTTCATGTTCGAAACCTGGGACATTCACCCCTAATGCTTTCCATGCTTTCATCATTGTCAACTTTGACCACTTAGATATTTCCACCACTGTAGGAGTGTCGATTGTGAGCGTGCTCAATTCACCACCATCATACCTTGACAAAGGAAGGTAATTGTTAAAATAATAAGAGGATAAGCCAGAATCTGTATCACTGGGTGGAATTGAGTCCTAGAGATGCTCTGAAATCGAATTGCATGGAGAGTTTGAGGGGTTGATTGTGTCTGCTTCAAGAAGAGAGATTGCCCCATCAAAAGTATCCAAAGAATTGATGTTGGATTGAAATTGTCAACACGTGGTTTAGCATGAGACACGGACTCTGTCACCTTCTGCTTAGCAGCGATGGATTTTGTCCAGCGGGTAAAGGCTTCGACCGGATTTCCGACATAATCGGTAGATAAAAAATCCAGCTTTCTATGTTGGCTGCTGCATAGTATGACTTTTTCAATGGGCCTGGTGGATGGATTGGGCTTGGGGATCTGTATTTCTCCAGGAATCGAAGTATCTTCTCTGCTAAGTTGTAGCTTATCTCCGGTATGATCACTGCTGCTTTGGATGCCCCTTGCCAGACTTCTATGCAAGTGAATCTTCCGTAGACATTGTAGTTTTGATATACTCTGTGTGAGTACGGTTGTTGCTTCCTTCCCCACCTTCTGTATAGATTCCCCTTCCCTTTCGAAGCATGTATGAGAGCTTCACATAACCATCTGAGGTTGTGAATGTCCATGGTAACCTTGCCTGTAAATCTTCTGCCTCCTTCGATTAAAGAAAACCATCTGTACTGATCGTCCCCTATGTTGTTGAGTTCGAATGATTTGTCCCCAGCGATAAAATAAAGTTTATCTCCCATTTTAGCAGTTTCCGGTGGTCGATAGTCGTCGGAGAGATAGTCCCACAGGCCCAGAGGCCTTTAGTGACTTACCTCGGGAGTAGTGTCTGGGAGGATTCCCGTACTAGGTACTAATTCCCATACTAATGAGATAATTCCTTAGATTTTCTTCTTCTTTAGCTTAATCCTAGTTAAGTTTATCTGTTCTTTGCAAGTTCACAACAGAAGAAGTTTACAATCTCCGAGAAATATCTCAAGGTACAAAGCTTCATGTTTTGGTGGTGTTTCTTTCCATGTATCTCTGTATTAAACTTCTTCGTTTTTGTATTCTAATTAGTGTAATTTGCTAATCTTAATGTGTCAAATTCACCTTATATCTAATATATTCCTTCTTGGCAGTCTCCTAATCTCCCTCTTCTACGTTTTCTTCACCACTAACCACTCTCTTAGAAAACTTCTCAACCAAATTATAGTGACAGAATCACCATTGGCATATACAGATATACTGCTGCTCCCAACTTATTTCCCATAGTTGCAGCTTTATAACATTTTTTGTGCCTTTTTTTGTTCTCTTAGGTAGATTATCATCGTTATTATATATTCTTACAATATTTTAGGCCCTATGTTCTGCAGTTTCATTGCTTGCAACTGTGCCTTTATGTGAATTGTTCTTCTTCCACATTATTCTCATTTGTAAGGTATGTTTGTTCATATCCTCATTTCCTCCTGAATTTTGAGTTGTTTATGTGCATGCTTCATTTGATTTTTTTCTTATTTTCCTTGATCATGTAAATTGAATAATTGCTAACCTTCTTCATTTTTATATTCTTTAGCAATTTAACGTTGTTTATTATCTTTGTGCACAAAAAAATAATACTTAAGTTATGTATAGTTATGACAAGCGAACAAAAAATCTACAGTTTTTCATGATCTCGTGCGAGATTGAACACATTGAGATTCTGCAGTGTCAATAGTTAAACCTTTAAGACTGCGTTGCGAGAATTATCTTAGTTTAAGTTTTGTGTTTTAAGTGAGTTTTGAAGTCAGGACGGAGAAATCGTGATCCTTCCTTGGAAATTCTTCAAGCTTTTCTTTCATTTTTTCCCCTTAATTTGCTTCTTGCTTCTCGTCAGGGTATGAATCATGACGACAAAAAAGGCTGCTAGAGTTTTTGAAGGGGAAAAAATATTACAAGATTTTTGCTTCAATAAGTCCACAAGGTATTTCCGGACAAATGGCCAGAAGTAATGCACCACCCAAATAAGGTCGATGCTCCAAAATTTTAATTTGGCTCTTTTTATCCTGAATAAATATTTCTTCTTTGATTGTGCGGGGTGTGGTAGAAGTTTTCAAGTGATTAGAATTAGGAGTTAAGGTATGTGTTATGTTGATAAGAATACCGTCTCTCCTTCATCATTATTACATAATTGTACAAACAGAGGAGCTAATTAATGACCTTCAGATGTATTCATTTACTAACAATAACTTCAAAAAATTTGCTTACGTAATAGTGATGTATACATTAATTTTCAATTCTTACATTTGTGTAGAAGTTGTTTGATAGATGGGGAGCTATCAAAGGCTTCGTTTTCTGGTACATTTCAAAAGCATGTGTTTATGTTGATTTCCGGAATATATGATTAATTGGTGCAGGGACAAAAGGGGCTGGAAGTTTTGCATCTGAACATTTCTTTAGATCATATAAATTGCTTCCTTTTGTATGTATATGTTGATGATTGCATAATGAAATTTTCTGAGAGATTGTGATGCAAAATTGATAAGTTTCCAACCTTTTATTTGAAAGGAAAATACATTTGATGAACTGGAAAAATGTGACTACCTGCAAAAAGAAGAGGTGGACGGGGTGGGGGGAAACCTTAAACTCCATAATAAGAGTATACTTGGTAAGTGACTACGGTAATTGAATGATAGTGAAATGAGCTTTGAGAAAAAGTCATTGTCACTACGAAAAGGAGAAGGAACTAACATAGATTAGATGTGTAAGACGTTGTGATCCGCGCCTCTAGATGGTAAGCATAGCATGAGTGAAATGAGCTTTGAGAAAAACTCATTGTCACTACGCAAAGGAGAAGGAACTAACATAGATTAGATGTGTAAGACATTGTGATCCGCTCCTCTAGATGGCAAGCATAGCATGAGTGAAATGAGCTTTGAGAAACAGTCATTGTCACTACGAAAAGACGAAGGAACTAACATAGATTAGATGTGTAAGATGTGATCCGCGCCTCTAGATGGTAAGCATAGCATTATTGACTGTACAACTAGATTAGCCCGAGGGTATGCTTTTGTCATCATGTATGATACTCTAGAGATTTCCGTTGGTTGTGCATAGATTGGCAATTATGTTTAGCATAAGGTTGAATACACTGCTCCTTTTGTATCTCAGAATAGGAGCAAAGTTTCTACATTCTGTCATTAACATGTGTATTACGAGTCATCTAATCAGTGGGGTTGGGCTTATTGCATTTCGCAGATGGCTGTGGCAGTTAAAAATATATTATATGCTGCTAATGCAAGAGAATCAGCTTTGGCAGAATCTCAAAAATTTATAAGTAAATCTATAAGATGATAAGTAAGAATTGCTTGCAGTAGTTTCCTAAATGTAGTGGTTACTGGTTCATCTTTTGGGGAAATGTTGCCAAGCTTCTGTTGTATACATCCATGGTTCTTTTTATTTTCTTTTCTTTTTAACTTTGAGAATAGTCTTTCTCTAATGTCTAGAGACCATAATAAGTCAACTTTAATCGAAAGAGTACCATACAACAATAACAACATACCCAATGTAATTCCACAAGTGGGGTCTGGGGAGGGTAGAGTGTACGCAGCCTTACCCCTACCTTGGGAGGTAGAGAGGTTGTTTCCGATAGACTCTCGGCTTAGGATAAAGCAATAGCAAAGCAAGTCAAATAGGAAAAAAGAAAACAATATCTACAACAAAACAATATGCTAAGCGAAGAAAAAGAGACAATAAATAATAACAGAAATCGAAAGACAAGAAACTACAGAAGAAATGTTGGATATTTAAAGTAGTACGGGAAATAAATAAATATTACAAGTGTTCGAATCGAAAGGATTAACGAATAGCCAATATTCAGAACTGCCGCAAAGTTGTTGAGTCTTGAATCTTGATAATCTGAAATCAAGAAACACTAAATCTGGATGGTTACAACTGTGTGCTGAGTCGAGTGATGACACTCTGTCTTTAAGACAAGATTGCCCCGTATATATGCTTTTACGTTAACGGGCAATAGTCTCCCAAAATAAAACAACACCTAATATCAATACTACAAAACAAATAGGTTGATCCTGACGAAGAAAACAAATACGAAACGGCTTGCTGAAGAACGGAAAAGGAAGGAAGAGAATTGAGTTTTCTGTTCACTGTTTGTGGACAGAATTTCAGTTGTTCTCTTCTGTTTGTCTGTGTATTATATTGTAGTCTCGTTTTTGCTGTCTTTTTGTGTGTTTTTCGTGTTACACAATTGAGCCAAAGGCATCAATATATAGCATGAGGGAGGGCTATATATTGAGGGCTACGGTAGGCAGAAACTTTCTGCCCCACGCCCCACGCCCCGAGACCCGACGGGCGGGCGACGGCGGTGCGCGTGTGGGCTTTGCCTTGAACCCAAACACATCTAGGTCCTCCCTCCTTTAAACACATGAGTTACCTCTTGGGGTCCCAAACCCTTAGCCAATTAAGAGATTTATAAAGAGAGCAATTCTTCCTTTTCCCACCGATGTGGTAGATTTGTCCCACACCATATTTCCATGCCTCAAACACCTTACTTCGTGGACCAATATCTCTTTCATTTCTCAACGAAATTTGACAATTCTTGGCCCTACGGTCATCTACTCACTTAATAGATTATGCATGTGTGAAGAGACAAAGCCTCAAACATGCGGAACACTAGTGTTTAATTCATTAAATATGGATGGACGCACCTCCCCACTAAAGACAAATTTCCAACAAGAAATACTACGACGACTAGAATTGAAAGAGTACCATAAAGGTACATATCTTCCACAAAAGAAAAAAATTAAATAACAGTCAGCGATTTGGAAAGGGGAGAGGAAGCATATCAATTTTTTGTTAGATCATTGGCATAAACCTTGGGTACTTAAAGACCAATTTCATAAATTATAGTTTAGCAATAAATAAAGGTATTATGGTAGTTGATTGTTTTCCTAACTCGGGTGACATCTTCATGTTAGGTGGAATCTTTTGCTGGAAACACTACAATATGTGGCGCTAGATGAAAACAAGGCAGATTCCCATATTTAGTTAGAAGTATGTCTGAATTATTTCTGTTAGTAACTGCTATAAATTAGTAATTTTTTAAAGCAGGTTGGAGGTTGGGAGGATTATTGACCATGGATATTGATTTGGAAGTCTTATATTCCACCTAAAGTTTTCAATCTTTTAAGTTGGGTAATGCCACAAGATATCATCAATTAACTTTTATTATGCTGGGTTGCGTAGAAGGTGAACAACAGAGGCAAATTATTCTGGAATACTATCCCAATGTGCATCATTTGGAATACATGGTTTGAAAACATGAGAGGTAATTTAAAGAGAAAGTTGAGTGCAGTTCTTTTGTTGAGTTTAAATGCTTACAAAAATTATACTTTTGATGCAAAGGAAACACATTAGATAGTATGATACAGTTTGGACTTTTTGAGTCAATGGTTGTAATTTTTGTTCCTTCTATACTATTTTTGTACTGACAATAATAATATCATTATCTCATAAAGAAATAGCATAGAACTAATCAATCTCTACTGTTTGACTGTATCGGCATAATAATGTTCTGGATCTCTTTGCTCATCTATCTTTGTTATGCCTATGAGTCTCTTTTATTACCTATTTTTATTACTTAGAAGCTTAGTGCACCGGAGTGCCCTTTATGCCATTATTAGCTAGCAATTTTAAGAAAAACTAGCATCAATAACAGGGAACTTAATGCTCCTATCCCGAAACAATGCTTTTACATATTCAATTTTTCACAAGATAGATCTTCTCTGATCTTCCAGAACTTAGATAATTTCCTTGACTAAACGTCTAAACGTAATTGTCTGGACTCATCTTATCAGAATGAACCACCTTGTCGTTAAATGCATGTAGCAATTGATCACAAACTTTGCGGGAAGATGGCCTCTCAGCAGGTGCAGTTTTGGTGCATTCCAGTGCTATTTCCAGCACCTGAAGTGCAGCACTTTCTTCATTGGGTAACAATGGTTTCAACACAGGATCAATGAGCTCTTCCCTAGCAGTTCCAGACATTTCAATACGCGACTCAACCCACCTCACCATGTCCATGTCTTCTCCAAAACTCCCATCAGTTGGCATCCTTCCACTCACAAGCTCCATGAGTACAATACCCATGCTATAAACATCACTCTTCTCTGTTGCCTTCAAAGAGTAAGCATACTCTGCGAACAAATAGTCAACTTGGTAAAGAAACAAACCACAATTTTGACGGATAAAGAAATGCTACTCGAAAATCCAGAAAAAGATATCAGTTTATATACCTGGAGCAATATAACCATACGAACCAGCAAACCACAAATTTGATTCAGTGTTGTAGGAATCATAATTATCATGAATGGCTTTGGCCAGTCCAAAATCCCCCAAATGCGCTTCCATGTTAGAGTCTAGCAGGATATTGCTGGATTTGATATCCCTGTGAATGATCTTGGGCACACAATCATGGTGAAGGTACTCAACTCCTTGTGCTAATCCCACTGCTATCCTCAGCCTTGCCTCCCAGTCGAGGCACCTCTTCGTCTTGTTATTAGACGGCTGCTTGTGCAGCCAATCCCACACACTTCCATTCTCCATGTACTCATAAATCAATACGTTTGAACATTCTCCTCTATTGTTACAGTACCCCAGTAGCCTCACCAAGTGCCTGTGCCTTATCCTCCAAAGTGTCTTGATTTCTCTTGCAAAGCTTTTGTCCAGCAAGAGATCATCCTTGCTTGGTATTCTCTTGATTGCAACTATCTCTTCATTAAACAACTCAGCTTTATAGACAGTTCCAGACCCACCAGATCCGATTATGAAGTCATCGCTTAGATTATTTGTTGCTTCCATGATGTCATTCCACTTGATATCACGCTTGGCAGCCACACTTGCAAAAAGTGGTCTCTTTTGTCCCTGGGAAGAGCTGGAAGAGTAAGCACTATTTACTTCACTTCCTCTTCTGAAGGCTTCTCGCCTTTGCTTGAAAAAGAGGGCAGCTCCAAGCAACAAAAGTATGATTGCCACTGTAGTTGATATCACTGAAATGATTACCACTGTTGAGTTAGTTAGTCCTGGATCCCGATTGTTGGACCTAGAGACTTGGCAATTTTGCAGAGGACTCCCACAAAGATGTGGATTCCCAGTGAATGCATCAGCTGGCCAATGTGCATACTGTGTGTCCAATTTCCCTTGAAGGTTGTTGTAGGAGAGGTTAAGCTTTCCCAAACTGCTCATTTCACCAACTTGAGGAGGAACTTCTCCGATGAGCTGGTTATGAGATAGATCAAGTGCTTCAAGTTTAGAGAGTGTCGCAAAAGTAGGAGGAATTTGACCAGTAATGTTGTTGAAACTCAAATCCAGTATGCTTTGAAGATTCTGGAGTTGTCCAAGCTCAGTGGGTATTTCACCGGTGAAGGTGTTTCCCGAAAGCCGGAGTATGTAGAGCTTGCTTAAGTTGCCAATGGTAGATGGAATGGGACCAGAGAGTTGGTTTCTGTCAAGATTTAGGACATTGAGGGACTTGAGTTTACCAATTTCAAGGGGTAGAGTTCCATTCAGTGAATTGTCTTCTATAGACAGCACCAAAAGCTTTGAGCAGTTAAACAATTCTCGAGGAAGAGGTCCTGAGAACTTATTTGAAGACAGCTTGAGCTCACCCAAGAGTGGCAAATTTCCAAGCCAAGTAGGAATTGATCCATAAAGAAGGTTGTTATTGAGATCCAGATGGGTGAGCTTTCTGCACAGAGAAAGCTGTGGAGGTATTGGACCAGTCAATTCATTTCCGGAGAGATCGAGCAGGGATAGTTCACGGATTAATCCCAATGTCCAAGGGATTTTTCCAGTGAAACGGTTGTTTCCTAGCCTTAACCTTTCAAGAAATGGTGAATATCCCAGATGGGGTGGAATCTCATGATCAAATGCATTATTTGTAACATCAAAGGAAAGAAAAGATGTTGAACTGCACAGGGCAGCTATACTACCATTCATTTTGTTATGAGAAAGATTTATTCTTGTTAGGTTTGAAACGTAGATCAGTTCATCTGGAAGATTACCTTCAAAAGAGTTGTTATAAAGCATAAGCTGCTCCAGAGCTCGAAGATAACCAAACGTCGCAGGAATGCTACCAGATAGGCGATTATCTGCCAAATCAAGGGTCTTCAGTTGGTGACAGTTCCCCAAGCTAGCAGGAATCTCACCAGAGAGATCATTCTGTCTAAGATGAATAAAATTCAGCTGCTTCAGCCTTCCAATTGTGATGGGAATGCGGCCTGTGAATGCATTTCCATAAAAATCGATCATCTGCAAGCTAGAGCAATTACCTATCTCCATAGGGATTTCTCCAGATAACTGATTCTCATATAAAAAGAGGATCTCGAGATTTCCAAGCATCCCAATCTCTTTTGGTATATTGCCACGTAAATTATTGTGAGACAATGCCAATGTTTGCAGATTGGTGAGGTTTACTATCAATGGAGAAAGTGAACCAACCAAAGTGTTGTTGTTAAGAAGGAGATCCGTCAACTCAACCAACTCGTACAGCTCTACTGGTATCGAACCATTGAGCGTGTTATTAGACAAATCGAGCTGCTTTAGTGAAATGCATTCTCTCAATTCCACAGGGATCTCACCAGAAAGTTGGTTTTCAGAAAGCATCATGTGTTCCAAACTGCTTGCGTTGGAACAAATCGTTTTTGGTATGCTACCAGAAAGATTGTTGCTTGTCAGAACCAAGAATTGTAGCTGACCCATGTTGCCAAATTCTCCAGGGATTTCACCAGTAAGCCTATTTCCAGACAAGTCTAATTTCTGAAGGTTGCTCAACTTTGCCAAGGACTTGGGGATCGGACCTTCCAGCTGATTACCAAGCAAGTTGAGATACTGCAGCTGGTTCATTTCGACAAGCTGAGTAGGAATCTGTCCGGAGAGGCTATTATTAGCAAAATTGAGAACTTGGAGGTTTCTAAGGTTAGCTAATTCTTGTGCGATTGATCCATTAAGATTGTTGAGTGCAACACTGAATGCAACAAGGCTAGAGCAGTTACCAATCTCAGCTGGAATTGGACCTTCCAGTTGATTCTCCTGCAAATTCAAGTTCTCAAGCAGGCTGAGATTTCCTAATTCAGGAGGAATCAAACCACTCATGCTGCATGAGGCCAAGCCAAGAGTGACCAAATGTTCAAGATTACCAAAAGTATTTGGAATCGGCCCTGTTAGGCCATTATCACCAATTCTCAGAACTTGGAGATTTTTCAGCAAGCCAATTTCAGTGGGAATGGTGCCAGTGAGTTGGTTGGAAAAAAGTAGGAGAGATTCCATAGAAGAAAGGTTAGGAAGAGTAGGTGGAATGGGACCTGAGAGGATATTAGAAGAAAGATCAAGTAGGATCAGGTCATGCAAAAAGCCAATGGAAGGTGATATTGACCCACCAAGGGAAGAGTCAGAAAGGTTTAGGCTTACAACTTGTAGTGTGTTTCTTGTACATGAAAGACCTCTCCATTTGCAGAAATTCGGATTGTCCTCAGACCAATCTCTCAAAACATTGCCTGGGTCATCAACAAATGATTTCTTTATCTCCAAAAGAATCTTCAGTGTTGCTGATTCATTCTTGCAAAACACATACCCACTTGAACATAAAAGAAGTAGTGTTACAGTAAACAAAGCTAAGAAAACTCCTTTATGCATCCTCATGATCTGAATATATGAAGAGAAAGATAGGGAAAGCAAAAACAGGACTAAATAGAGCAGCCAGCAGGAAAGGTTTGACTTTTGGTTCTGCTAAGAATCATATTGACAAGAGTAAAGTCAGTGCAACCTTGAGCAGAGAGAAGACACGTGGTTTTAGAACCAGTGCATGCAGCAGCAGTCATGGTTCTTGGACTTCACGTTAAATGAAGTTGTGGCTTTACTACTAGTAGTATATTCAAGCTGTTCTTGGGTCTTAATGAAGGAAATCTTGAAATGTGTGTGGAGTAATAACAAGAGAAAAGGAGGGAGAAGCTACAGCTACTCTCTTTGAGTTGACCACAACTACTCCATTAATGGTCACCGAACTGCTGCTCCATTGAGAAAGAGGTTAAGACTAAGAGAGAGGAGATTCTTACTTTAATGTGGAGAGATATTAATGGTTGAAAGAGCAAAAGAAATTACTTGTTTGTGTCCTTAAGAAAATGCTTACTCTTAATCAATACCTAAAAAAAGAAAATATAATTATTGAATGTTGATTATTTAAACAAGGACAATTTTGGAAGAACATGTTCAAAATATTTTCTTGAAATTTTGAAGAACCACTTATATTAAAAAAAATCGACAAAAGTCAAGCACGAGTCCAAAAGGACAGCCATATATATACATTAAAATTCCCCTAAATTATAGGAGTATTTGCTTTGACAATTTTATATTTAAACTATGTGGTGTTTACAATTCTTTTAGACTATAATATTTCGTAATTAAAAACTCCCTGAACGGATCGAATAGGATTAATGGGTGTATTTCACGACACATGTCAACTTCAGCCACATAAGAGTTTTTTTCATAGTCTTGTGAAGGTTAACATCTGGCTCTGAATATGGAAACTTGAACTACCTGAAAGTGATCCCAAGAGGCGGAGCTGACATTTTTGTTTCTTATTAGTGACTCGGTAATTGCGTCCACCAAGTTCAAAAACCATCTTGTTATTGAATATGTGCTATCTAAGAATGAAAGAACAACCATTAACCTGAGAAGGATACTGATTGAATAGATGGATAGATCATATACACTATTGTATTCTCCATTGGTTTATGAAATGAAGCGAGGGAGTCCATTTTAACTCTGTAAATTATCCATTATTTTTGTTGTTGCGGATAATTGTAGATGTTGTACGCAAGATGGTAGTGTTGTAGGTCAAATTAATATTTTAAATTATGTACCTAGTTAAATGGTGTAAAATAATTAGTTCTATATGCCATGTATAATATATTGGCTAGCAATGTTTAATAAATTAACCTAGGCATATAAAAAAAAAAGGTAACTTACCGAAATCACTACCTTTTAAGAGCTTTTAACAATTAGTAGCTACATTTTATGTATTTACATTTCGTAGCTAGTTTAGGACAATTCATTGTATTTGAGTGTATTTGAATACGCTGTTCAGTTGTATCCAACCTTATTTGATATCACGTATATTTGAATGTATTTGAATACATGCAGCTTTAATTTCTTTGAATAGATACGTATTACAAAATAATTATATTCCCGTGCATTTAAATACACGACTGAGTTGTGTATTTTAGTGTATTTATATATTGATCTATCCTTTTGTTTTTGGCTGTATATGAATGTATTCGAGCTCTGATCAGTAAGGTCGCCGCCGAACGTCGTAAGGTTGAACGTATTTGATTGTATTTGAATGTATTTACACTAAAAAATGATGAAATGAAGAATATAGTCGAATCCGATCAAATCTTCGTCGAAAATACAAAATACATTGTATTTAAAAAGGAAGAATGCAGTCAAAACCTGTCGGATCTCCGACGAAATTAAAAATACCATTGTATTTACATTTAAAAAATGAAGAATACCATTCAAATTCATTTAAAAATATATTGTATTCGGGTGTATTTGATTATTCAAATACACCGTTTCTCCTTCGAAATACAGAAAAACAATGGAGGAGGAATAGACGACTTCGTTTTCCGGCGTGAACATGCAATGGAGGAGGGGAGAGGCGGAGGTACGATGGAGATGGCGGACTCATGACTGCAACTTCGCTGGACAACCAAATGCCAACTGGATCTATGTTTTCCTGCAGAAATCAGATCTGACCAGATCTGGTCGGATATGCGTTGACTACTGACTGCAATTTTTTTGGACAATCAAATGCCGACCGGATCTACATTTTCCGACAGAAACCACTAATGCCGTGAACTAGAAGGAGGCGAAGTAATTGATGGAGGGCCGACGGTGACGATGAAGAACCAGAAGGAGGGGATGGAGTGGTCGACGGAGAGCATCGAAGGAGACAACGCTGGCTGGTGATGGACTTCCTCCACCAGATGGCACCGGAGAGAGTGAAAGGAGAGAGAGAAGTGAGGGTATAAGCAATAAAACCTAATGTATTTGATATAGTTATGGTAGGTAAATTAAAAATTTAGCTATGAAAAATAATTAAATGAAATAATAGTTACTAATCATAAATACCTAAGTCTTAGAGTTAGCATGCCAAATAAATATTTAAAAAAAATTAAACGAAAATTGAGAATTATGTGGGTTGTCGTTCATTTTTTACTGAACCAAAAACAAAACAAATTAGTCTTGAGTTAAATTTACATCGATTGTAAACTAGATTCAACATAGAATTGGATCAACTCTACATTCCCAAACAAAGTCCAAGGCCCAAATATTGTTAGTCGAAGCAAATGCTGACTGGGCTGGGTATGGGAGCATTATAGAAGGGAATAAAATGACAAAAGTCAGCCCATATACTTTGTGATTCTATTAGAACGGGCCGTCCCAAAAAAGCAGGCTACATTGCTCCATTTCATGAATTTTGCTTATGATTCTGTCACATGTTAATGTCTCTTGTTTTCATGGGATTTGCGAACAAGAAATCTGTTTGATTGTCTGTTGGTTTCTTTGCAGCACACTGAAGAAATTCAAAATCATAGTATGAATATACATGGATAAGGTTCTATGCTCTGAATTTTCTGACACTGAAATCACTTGTTCTCTTTAATATCCTAGGATTCAGTGTACTTCTGTGCCAATGAGGTCTCAACTGTCAATCAACAACTTACTGTATTTCTTATGAGATGCGAGTTTCACAAATTTAACTATATGCATTACTTTAAGTTCTAATCACTAAAATATATACAAAAAAGTTATTGAAAAACGTAAGTATATAATTGATTGCTTTTATTTTGAACTCATTGATTCTAAATTTTGACGTAACTCATTTATATTGTATGTTTGATGTGGTAAAGAATGCTTTGAAAACTGACGCTGTGATTGAATTAATGACAAATGGTTCAATCCAGAAGCATGAATAAACATATTACTATAATAAAGTTTCCTCTGTTGCATTAGTTACCCAACAAATCGCCGCCCTCCGCCATACCAAATCTTTATTTGTTCCTATGTATATAATCTTCTAAACACAACCTCAGCTCAATTTCCAAGATACAATAATTATCTACAACCTAAAGTTATCTTTTGTCTACCCAAAACACAACCCATTACCCATTCAAAACAAATAGACTAATTTTGTAATGAAAATGTTATCCAGCTAAATGATTCTTGTTCACCAAAAACCCTATATCTAACTAGCTCTTTATCAATGCAACCTTAGGCTGCTAAGTGTTAACCAATCCAAATTTAACTGATTCTTTATGCATGCAATGTCTACAAACATCTCTAATCCCCATGTATGTTAAAATAATTCTTAATTCAACTATACGATTAAAGTCCAAAGAAAGGGAATCTTGCAGATAATTGTTGGGGAAAAGCAAGGCATAGTACAGCTCTAGAGCACTCTATATACTCAATGATTGAATTCAGAATTCATCCAATTAAAGTAATGAATGCGAAAACGTTGCTAATTCTGAGGCCATGAGATGCAAGGGAAAAAAAATTGTATCAAATTGCATATTGTTGGTAAATGACGTAACAAGATTACTGAAAGGGCAATTTGTTGCCTAGGTTAGCTGTCACATGCAAATTAATTCCCAAAAAGGTCATGTCCCTATAAATAGGATCTGGAAGTGTTACATCAAAAATCAAGTGAACTTTTCTCCCAAAACAAATAAAAAAAACATGACAATCTCATCTAAATCTACAAGTCTCCCATGTCCTATTAGATCCATTAGCTTGCCTACAAGATTACATCCTAATGGCCTAAATATTGGAGCTGAATTAAACAAGCTAACAAGCTTGGAAATGTCGTCGTCCCATAGTGCAGAGACAATTCAGGCTGGCGTTCTTGGGCTTGTAGAATTATACAATTCCTTTCAGGAACTAATTCAGTATCCAAACACACAAAAAACTCTTGTCCAACATCAAAATGGGGCTATAGTAGAAGAGGCCCTAGAGGGATCACTTGAGTTACTTGACTCATGTGCTCTAACTAGAAACTTATTTTGTAATATTAAGGAACAAGTGCAACATATTCAGTCAGCGTTACGTCGAAAAGGTGGAGATTTAAGCATTGAGAGGGACATTGGAAATTATTTTGTCTTCAGGAAGAAAATGAAGAAAGAGATAGTAAAAAACTTGAGGAAATTGAAGCATATGGAGAACAGAATTGGATCTTCTCTGTTTTTAGACATTGAGCAGCACTTAAGAGAAGTAACAGGAATGACTATATCAGTTTTTAAAGCCCTTTTGGTATTTTTGTCCTGCCAAGATACAAATATTAAGCCTAGAGGGTGGTCAATGATTTCAAAATTGATGATCACCAAATCTTGTCAAGGTGGCCAAATTTTCAGTGACATGGGGAGTGTTGATATAGCTCTTGGCAATCTTCGCGAAGATATCAAGAACAATAATGCTAAAGTTGATGTCAACATTGCACGAAGGAGAATACAGACGCTTAGTGACTGCATCGAGGGTTTTGAGGCTGGATTAGAAAGCTTGTACAAGCAATTGATCCAAAGTAGAGTTTCATTTCTTAATGTTTTAGCACTTTAAGAACACAATCTTGTACATATACAAGAGTTTGCCTATAGTATACACAATTTTTTGGTTATAGTGAAGAAGTATAGTTAACACGAAGTTACAATTAAATCTTAACTTTGAGGTCAGTATGTTCTCGTGTTTTGTCTCATCTTTTACAATATCATGTCTCAGATAATTAGTTTACTAGATGCAGATACTGTTGGTATTACAAAGGATTGCAGGAACGGAAATTACAAGTAACTGCTTATGTAAGAATTGAAATTACAATTCAACTAGAAAACTGAAAATTACAAAGATAAACAAGAAAAACTGAAAAACTGTTTTTTTTTAGTCGAGTGTGGCACTCTGTCCTTAAGACAATATTGCCCCGTATGTATCCTTTATACGTCCTGGACAATTTGTCTCCCAAGATAAAACAGCAATGGAACACTTGAGCAAAGGAAACTCAAATGCTACCGTGAAGAATATTGAGTAACGAAATGATGTTTGGAAGATGTAGGAAGAAACTGTTTTGCTTGTGTATTTTCGTGTATTGTAAGTGTGCCTCAACAATGGTGTAAGGGGTGTTTATATAGGTGAGGGAGGAGCAGCAAAACTGCCTCCATAAGTGTCATTACTGGCCATTATGGAGGTAGTAATGTCACCAAAATAAATGGTGAAGAACACCAACGGATTGGACATTATAGGAGGAGTAATTCAGCCAAAATAAATGGCTGAATTGAGTGTTGTGGCGTTTCTGCTTTGACCGTTCAAATTCTGACTTTCTGGAAACTTCAGGGACTAAACTGTACATCTTGAAACTTCAGGGACCAAACTGTACATCTGAAAGAATTCTGGTCCAAACTGTACTTCTGGCAAAGTTCTCTGGCCCAAAAAGATAATATCAGAAGGCCCCCAGCCTGTGAGCCCGTGAGCTCGTGAGCGGACCGGACGGGCGGCGCCGGCGCCGGCACGCGCGTGGTCTTTCCTCGAACCGAAGCACATCTAGGTCCTCCCTCCTTTAAACACATGTGATACCCCTTGGGGTCCCAAACCCAAACCAATTTCGAGTCTTATATACACAACAATTCTTTCTTCCTCTACCGATGAGGGAGAATTGATCAAACACCACACTTTTCCATGCTTCAAACACCTTACTTCGTGAACCAATATCTCTTTCATTTCTCAATGAAATTTGACGATTCTTGGCCCTACGATTATCTACGTACTTAGTAGATCATGCATGTGTGAAGAACCGGATTCTCCAATATACGTAACACTAGTGTTTAAGCCGTTAAAGTTGATCGGTCGCAACTCCCGCCAAAGGCTAATTTCCAACAGATACAACCACACAATCTAGTAGTTCTACCATACCCATTAGAACTACTTTGCTAAGTTCAATTACTATTATTGAGTAAAATTTTGCAAGTGCAAATGTTTTCTCCAATTTCTGAATATGTAACGTAGAGCCAAAAACTTCATAATAATTGTAAACGTGTACAAGTGTAACACTACAATTCCTACCCATAATTAGAATATATCCCATATATTGTAAATATATTTAGTGATAGATAATTATGGTAAACTAGGATTCCTCTTGTATTGGGACTAGGATTCCTCTTGTATTAGGATTGTATATTGTACACTATATATATTGATATTAATGAGAAAGACTCCTCAAGGGAGATTAATATCATCTTACAATAATAATCTAAATATTCAGATTAAGTTACTTTATGGATGTGCCGTTTCGCCTATGGTTTGCCTTCCTACTGCACCGGTTTCGTCCAGGCATAACAACTGGGCTTCACCTGGAGTGAGATCGGCCTACTCAAGTTAGGCCTATCTGAGCATGAATTGGTGAGGGAGATTTACGCAAGGATAAGTTGATCGACAAAAATAATTACATTTGATAGCTAAATATACATAGTAATTATGTATGAAAAATATATATTTTATGTATATTATACATTTATATACAAAAAAATACATTCGCTAGCTATTATTTTGGTGAGCGACTATTTATGTCAATTTTTTTGGCGAATATTGGACCACTCGGGTATTCACCCTGAGTGATCTTTTTATTTATAATAAAAGAACCTCCCAAAAAAAATAAGTACAAGTAAAAGGGGCTAGACCTTACCTTAAAAATCTTAATGAGGTCAAGCACCTCTACTATTACTAGCAAGCATGTAAGAAATAAGAACTTGAAAGAACATGATACTCTATGATTATCACATGGTTTATAACACACTCTATAGTCCATAATGATATTATAAATGAGTATACAAATAAAGTAATAAAATAAAATAAGAAAGAAAATAGAGTGGAGATCATTTTTCTTTGAACCTGCGACAAATTCGAAAATCTATGCTATTTATATCAATTTCTCTTACGCAAATAGGTTATTTTAATGTCGTTGTTTAAATTTTGACACCACTTAAATAAGTTATGCGTTAGTACATTTTCCTTGCCACAACCCACAAGTCATGGCAGACCAACAAGAATTTAGTACAAAAATATTTTGGCGGATCACCAACAACCTTTGATGAATGGGCTTGCTGAAACTCATGGTGGATTGAATGAGTTTAGTACAAAAATATCCTGTGATCACGGAGTTTCTAATGGATGAGTTTGCCACAAATCTTGGTGAATCATCTAAATTTTAATACAAACTATGTTATAACTTTAGAACGAATTACCCAAATTCTAGCGGATCACCAAAAGTTTATATTCTGAAATGACATCAGCGTGTTTTATCTTTAAAATTGATCTAGATTGGTTCAAAACAACTCCGAATAACTCCAAATTTGACATTTAACATTATAATATCAAGCCCAATAATTTCTAATGATTAGATTAAACCCAAAATATTCAAAATCAGTAGACTCTCTCTATCTTTTTCAACAATCAAACTCAATCAAACCTAACAATGGTCCTAAAGGAGGACACCTAGTAAAATTTCTTGCCCAATATTAAAAAGAAAATTTCATGGGGCTAAGCTAAACCATATGATATATGAAACATCTCGACCTACGCGGCTACGCCTCCACCTTACACTTAGATTGATACCAATCTAACTTAGATGATAATTCATTAAAGGGTGAATGACATATATATACACAAATAAGAAAAATATTTACTGAATATGTCGAAACTTTTTAATTTATAAATTATAACGGATTTTCATTTTTCATACAAATTTATTTTATAAAAAAATATTTTTATTGATTTTTTTCCGCTTGAGCCTTAAAAATTCGCTCAATTTTTTTTTGTATGAAAACGGTATGAAATGTGTATATTTCGCTCAAGGCTTAAAGAGTTCACTCAAAATTTGTGTATGAAAAATGTATGAAATGTGTATATCTCGTTCAAGGCTTAACCTCAAAATTTTATGTATGAAGAAATAAATATATTTCGTTGAAGACTTAGAATTTCACTCATATTTTTGTGTATAAAGTTCATGTTAGGTTTCTGAAAATTAATTCAACTACAACAACATTGTATACGACTTTCATACAATATTCAAGGCTTTAAAAAATTCGCTCACAATTTTGTGTATGAAAACTGTATTAAAATTTTCAATCACATATACACATCTCATACATTTTTCATACACAAAAATTTGAGTAAATATTTAAGCCTTGAGCAAAAAAAAATTCTAAAAAAAATTAAAAAAATATTTTTTTAAAAAATTAATAAAAAATAAAAAAAAACGAAAAGTGTGAAAGATGAAGATCTATCATGTTTTGTAAAATATCGTTAAGTTTTCCTTAGTTACCCTCTGTCATTTTCCCTTAATTAAAAGATGATCTGAAATTTGGGGTTTAGTTTCTATATATATCTTAAACTAGTATTCTATATACTTTATATGCATGTTGCAGAATCCGTGAATTTGAAAGTGTTAGAATATTATTAAATAATATTATTATGTATTAATGTAGTATCATGTAGGGTGAGCCATTCTTTGAATGGGTCTTCGCCCTTTGGGTCGGCGGTGGCCCAACATCTTCTTTCTTTGGAGCAGATCCGACAATTGGGCTGTTGGATCTGTCATTCGCTTTGCCCACCATGAAATTTGGTTTGGCATGGTGGCGGGCATTGGGCCTTTGGCGCGGCCTGGTCCGATTTCGATTGGGGCTGGTGGCGGAATAGCCCAGGCCCTTTGCCAGCCTGACTCCGCCTGCCGTCTTCGCCATTGTCCACCATTCACCTTGCCGTCTTCTTTATCGCCCGCCGGTGTTGGTGTTGTCGCCATTTCCGTCGCCACCGGAATTCCGGTGGCCTCCACCTTTGTTGTTTCCGCAATTTCCACCCTTATTCTTATTATTATGACGTCCTTTTTGTCCCTTATTTTGTTGAGAGGGGTCAAAAAAATTACCATCATTTGAGGAAGTGGCAATCATGGCGGAATTTGAAGTAGTCGACACCTTTTTAGCAAAGCCCGATTCTTCAAGTACAAGCATCGACCGTGCTTGATAAAATAAAGGTAGAGGATTACTTTGAGGGATTAGTGTCCCCACTCCGCTATACGCATCGGTGAGACCAACCACCAATTGTAAGACTAACCGGTTATTAGTAACCTGTGAACCAATATTTCTTAATTGATCTGCCAACAATTTGAGGCGTTGACAATACGCAGAAACGTTAGAAAAATCCGTCATGTCAATTGTTGAGAACTCTTGTTCCAATGTAACATCGTGAGAATTTTGATTATCTTGAAAGATATCTCGCAAATGTTCCCAAGCCGCCATGGCTGTTGAATCTGGCTCCATTATAGTATGCAACAAGTCAGTGGAGATTATTGCATAAATCCAACTAAGAACTGTGGCATCAAGCGTATCCTACAATTCCTTGTCCGCATCGGTTGTGAATTCCTTCCCTCTCCCATCTTTTGGAGGAATAATACGATGAAGAACTTTATGAGCACGACAACATATTTTGAATAATTCCGCCCATGTTGCATAATGAACGGTTTCCATTTCGAGTTTGACAAAAACAAGTGTTTTGATGTTTGACTCAGACATAGTTGGTTATGATGGAGGATAATAAATAATGGAGTAAAAAAAGTACAAATTTCGGTCAACTAGGGTTCTAGTGGGGAAGAGGATCGAAAAATTGGAAGAAAATAAAATATTTTGGATCTTTCCTTAAGCTCTTGATACCATGTAAGACTTTGAAAGTATTTTCTTCAATTGTATTCATCCTAAAAGGGTACAATATATACACAATATACATTTAATTGAGAAGAGTAAATCATGCATAATCTTCCTAATCAATCCTTAATAATCTTCTACCTAATTAACATAATATTCCTAATTAACATTTTACTACTTAACATATATAAAATGATACAACATTAATATATAATAATATTATTTAATAATATTCTAACAGAAAGTACTAATAATTGTCATCCCTGCTGTACAGCAAAGAAACCCAGTACTGACAATTGGAATAAGATACAGTAGCCAGCAGTGCTTCAGATTTGGGGAATGTATAATCAAAATACAATGAATTCAGCTCAAATAGTAATTATCTACACTCAACAATAAATTAAACCACATGCATGAATTGCGTTGGTTGTGTTAATAATTTGTAACCATTTGAGTGGAGTCCTCAATATCTTACCTGCTTAAGGACAATGTCAATTGTACGATTATGTGAGAGTTAAGCCAAAGACAAAAGTAGAAGACAGGATTCTTTTTTTGTTTAATTATTTTCTAGTCTTCTGGAGAACAATTAGCACTTAGCACCATGACGTACTCAGGATTGTTCATCAGTGATGTCACAATGTGAAATAAGAATCGACATATAAAATAATGTAACACCATGCTAAAAAAACAAAATATAAATAAAACACACTTCACATACATTATTATAACTTTTGTAAAGAAAATGATAGTATAACTTTTCTCGATATCTTTTTTTTAAAATTTATTCAAAATAACCTCGTTAGAAATAGTATTAAATGCTTTTTGTTTATATAGGGCACCAAATGATCACTAAACAACGTATTGTTCATTTGATTTTGTAAATTGTTATTAATCAGTTTCAATGGCGAGAAAGAATGTGAAAGAAAAAAAGAATCGGAATGTTAAATACACACAATATACATGTGTATATTGTGTATATTTGTCTCTCGATTGGCTCTCGAATTTTTCCCCTTTGTACCGTGTAGTTTAGGTAAATATTTACTATTCCAGTTTAGGTAATGTTGTAATGTAATTAGTATTGTACACTTACCATAATAATTCTATTACCATAAATATATAGTTAGTATCCAAGTAGAATAAGGTTTTAGGAGTAGAATAGGAATATGATTCTCCTATTATGGAAATATGTTACTTGTATAAATAGTCTTTCAATCAATGAAAATAATCAAGGGATTATTTCTTTTATGGTATCAGAAGTCTAAGTCTTAAAATTCTCCTAATCCCGTCGCCACCTCGAATTCCGAGCCCTTTTCATCTCGTTTTTCGTACCGACGGTCTCTCATCTCTTCCCAAATTTTCCTTCCAAATCCCTCAATCACATATTGTTCTATCAATATGTCTACATCCCGAAACACGTTTCATCCTGCCCTTACCGTTTCTAACATCAAGAATAACATCCCTCTTGTTCTTGAAATAGAAAATGTCCAATATGCGACGTGGACCAAACTGTTCAAAATTCACACACGCTCGCATCAAGTCATTCATCACATAATCCCCGCGGATCCTGAGAATACAGAGGTGCCAAAACGCGAGGATGATCCTAAGTTGTGGACGACTCTTGATGCCACTGTCCTCCAGTTGATATATTCCACAATTTCTACCGACCCTTTGCAAACGATTATTGAGCCTGATTCTACGGCACATACAACTTGGGATAGACTGCGTGATATATTCTAAGATAATCGAAATTCTAGAGTCGTTACTCTTGAGCAGGATTTCTCCCATGTCAATATGGAAGATTTCCGTAATGTTTCGGCTTAATGCAAAAGATTAAAGGAATTGGCGAACCAACTTCGCAATGTTGGCGCGCCAGTTTCGAATGATCGTTTGGTCCTCCAAATGGTTTCCAGCCTCTCCGAAGCCTATAATGGTCACACACGCTCGCATCAAGTCATCCATCACATAATCCCCGCGGATCCTGAGGATACAGAGGTGCCAAAACGCGAGGATGATCCTAAGTTGTGGACGACTCTTGATGCCACTGTCCTCCAGTTGATATATTCCACAATTTCTACCGACCTTTTGCAAACGATTATTGAGCCTGATTCTACGGCACATACAACTTGGGTAGACTGCGTGATATATTCTAAGATAATCGAAATTCTAGAGTCGTTACTCTTGAGCAGGATTTCTCCCATGTCAATATGGAAGATTTCTGTAATGTTTCGGCTTATTGCAAAAGATTAAAGGAATTGGCGAACCAACTTCGCAACGTTGGCGCGCCAGTTTCGAACGATCGTTTGGTCCTCCAAATGGTTTCCGGCCTCTACGAAGCCTATAATGGTGTTGGAACGCTTTTTTGACAAAGCAATC
This sequence comes from Anisodus acutangulus, assembly GCA_029783415.1. NCBI lineage: Eukaryota > Viridiplantae > Streptophyta > Magnoliopsida > Solanales > Solanaceae > Anisodus > Anisodus acutangulus. The sequence continues at coordinate 15,192,199 of CM056491.1, read as the reverse complement.
CGCTTCCGCAATTTTATCAGGCTCATTCTATGCTTACACTCGAAGAAGCAGGCATGACAAAATAAGCGGCTACCGGTGCTAGTCCCGTAGTCATGATGACCGAGTCCACGGTTTATCCTACCGGTTCCAACAACTCGGGCCAAAACCGCAATAACGGTGGCGGCAAACATGGTGGAAATAAGAAAAATAATGACAAGAACCGCGGTGGCAACAATGGCAGCAACCGACAGAATGGTGGTGGCGGTTGGGGCCTTCGCGGTGGTTAGCAGCAGCAATTCTGGGCCCCACAGTGGGCCCCTATGTAGTGGCAGTGGGCCCCACAACCATAGTTTGGGCCCAATCCAGTTTCGTCCCACTGGCAGTGGGCGGCCCAACAGCAGTACATGCCCAATTCTGCCTGGACCACATACAACCAGTCATCTCGGCTGAGGCAGCAAGCAAGGGTACTTGGGCCTCGGCCCCCGCAGGCCCATCACGCAGTGGCACCCACGTCTACCGACATCGAAGCCGCAATGCACACGTTTGGTTTAAATCCTCCGGACCCAAATTGGTATATGGACACCGATGCCACTACCCACATGACATCCGATTCAGGTACGCTCTCGTCTTATTCCAATTTGAGCAACCCTCACGACATAATTATTGGTAATGGTAATTCTGTTCCAATTCGTGGTTATGGTTATAAAACTTTATCTCCCCCTCATCCACCTCTTATCTTGAAAAAATACCTTACATGCCCCCAAATTGATTAAAAATTTAGGCTTTGTCCGTAAATTCACTACTGACAATGCCGTTTCTATTGAATTTGATCCATTTGGTTTCTCTGTGAAGGATTTCAAGACAGGGAGTCCTCTCATGAGGTGTGATAGTAGGGGAGATCTTTATCCTATCATACCCAGTTCCGGTCCATCTTGTCAAGCCTTGCCATCCTCATTTGCAACCCTTTCTCCTTCCTTGTGGCATGCTCGTCTTGATCATCCGGGATCATCTATTTTGTCGTCATAAGATAAAAATAATTTTATTTTATGTAAGGGTACGAATAGTACTCCAAATTGTCAGTCTTGTTCTTTAGGAAAAATTGTTAGGTTGCCATTTGTAGACTTAAATTCTCATACTTTAATGTCATTTGATATTATTCATAGCGACTTATGGACGTCTCATGTTCTTAGTTCTTTGGGTCATCGGTATTATGTTCTCTTTTTGGATGATTATTCTAAGTTTTTATGGACGTTTCCGATAGCGAAAAATTCTCAAGTTTTTTCCGTCTTCTGAAAATTTAGAGCATTCATTAGAACCTAATTCGAACGAGAAATAAAAAATATTCAGTGTGATAATGGCAAAAGAATATGACAATGGGGTGTTTCGGGAATTCTGTGCTAATAATGGGATCAATTTTCATTTTTCTTGTCCTCATACGTCTTCACAAAATGGGGAAGCCGAACGTAAAATTCATTCCATAAATAACATTGTCCGAACTCTATTAATTCACGCTTCCGTACCCCCATATTTTTTGCACCATGCTCTTCAAATGGCTACATATCTCCTTAACATAATTCCTTCCAAATGTCTGACATACTCTTCCCCTCTTCAAATTTTATATAATAAGACTACTTCTTATTCTCATCTTCGGGTCTTTGGGCGCTTGTGTTATTCGTTATTCCCATCCACCACAATTAACAAACTTCATGCCCAGTCTACTCCGTGTGTGTTTTTGGGTTTTTCGTCTAATCATCGTGGTTACAAATGCTTTGATTTATCCTCTAATAAAATCATCATTAATTGCCATTTTATTTTTTATGAAACTCAATTTCCATTTGCTAAAGTTAATACTACCGTGCCTAGTTCGTATAATTTTTTGGATGATAGTATATCCCCGTATATTATTCACCATTTTTCGGACGTATCCCGCACCCAAAATTCTTCAGCGGGTCCACTGCCGGCTGGTACTCCCCACACATTGTCGTCTTCAAATCTGGGTCCAGCAACTGGGCCATCCGTTCTGCCCAGTTCCGAGTACTATTTCTGGGTCCAATATTGGCCTAGTTCCCGATTTTAGTTCCCGATTTGGGCCAGCAGGCCCACTGCCTGCTGTCCTGCCCGTCCCGAGTCCCGAAAATTTCCAAAATCCACCCGCCTCTGCCCCGAGTCATGGACCAGTCACCCTAGTCAATGGGGGATTTTTACACCAAAAAGATATTTTAATTTACATTCTAATATTCTTAAATCACCCTTAACCCGAAGTCATGTGTCTGCATTAAATGACCCGAATTGAAAAATTGCTATGACCGATGAATATAATGCTCTTATTGATAATAAAATGTGGGAGTTGGTGCCCCATCCATCTGGTATTAATTTTATTAGGTGTATGTGGATTTTTGCTCATAGAAAATTCATATGGGTTATTTGCCCGACATAAGGCACGGCTTGTGGGCGATGGTAAGACTCAACAGGTTGGTGTGGATTGTGGTGAGACGTTTAGTCCGGTGGTCAAGCCGACTACCATTCGCACTGTGCTCAACTTAGCTCTTTCGAAAGCATGACCTATTAATCAGTTAGATGTAAAGAATGCTTTCCTACATGGTGATCTCAAGGAAACAGTCTATATGCATCAACCTTTGGGATTTAGGGATCCCAAGCATCCTCTTCATGTCTGTTTGTTGAAGATGTCCTTATATGAGCTTAAGTAGTCTCCACGGCCTGGTATATGCGGTTTGCAGACTATGTTTTGACTATTGGGTTCACTCACAGCATGTCGGATAATTATTTATTTATCTACCGTCGTGGTTCGTCCTTGGCCTATATTCTGTTATATGTGGATGATATTATTTTGACTGCCTCTTCCGATGCCTTACGCCAGTCTATTATGACAATGCTCAGCTCTGAGTTTGCTATAAAAGACTTGGGGCCCTTGAGCTTCTTTTTGGAGATTGTTGTCACTCGTCATGCAGGTGGGTTGTTCTTATCACAATGGAAATATGTAGCTGAGATCATTGAGAGGGTTGGGATGTCATCCTGTATGTCCACTTCCACTCCAATTGATAATAAGCCCAAGCTTAGTGTCGCGGCCGGTGTACTATATGAGGATCCGACCCTCTATCGCAGTCTTGCAGGGCCCTTCAGTATCTTACATTCACGAGGCCAGATATTACGTATGCTGTCCAACATGTGTGTTTGTTTATGCATGATCCCAGAGTTGAGCACATGAATGCACTCAAACGCATCATTCAATATATTCAGGGTACGCTGGACTATGGTTTGCATTTATATCCCTCATCGACATCCACGTTTGTCTCGTATACAGATGTTGATTGGGGTGGCCGTCCGGACACCAGACGGTCTACGTATGGATATTGAATGTTTCTTAGTAATAACCTGGTCTCATGGTCGGCAAAACGTCAGTCAACATTGTCCCAATCCAGTGCCGAGGGCGAGTATCGAGGGGTAGCTAATGTGGTCTCGGAATTATGTTGGTTACATAATTTGTTTTTGGAGCTTCATTGTCCCATTCAGAAAGCAACCTTGGTTTATTGTGATAATATTATTGCAATCTACCTTTCTGGTAATCCGGTTAGCACCAACGCACTAACGCACTAACGCACTAAGCATATCGAGATGGACATTCACTTTGTCCGCGAAAAGGTTGCTCGTGGTCAGGTACGTGTCTGTCATGTCCCGTCAAGATATCAAATTGCCGACATCTTTACAAAGTGTCTTCCCTCGGTCTTTTTTGAAGATTTTAGGGACAGTCTCAGCGTTCGAAGACCGCCCGCTATGACTGTGGGGGTGTGTTAAATATACACAATATAGTGTATATTGTGTATATTTGGCTCTCGGATTTTTTCCCTTTGTATCGTGTAGTTTAGGTAAATATTTAGTATCCTAGTTTAGGTAATTTTGTAATGTAATTAGTATTGTACACTTACCATAATAATTGTATTACCATAAATGTATAGTTAGTATCCAAGTAGAATAAGGTTTTAGGAGTAGAATAGGAATATGATTCTCCTATTATGGAAATATGTAACTTGTATAAATAGTCTTTCAATCAATGAAAATAATCAAGAGATTATTTCTTTCACGGAACAACTAAATTGGGAAGCAGCAAGATCCTTCTTTATTGTTCAAAAAAATAGTACTTTGTCGCAATTAGGGATGACAACGGATAGGATCTGGACCGGATCCTACTAGATCCAGATCCATATCCATTTTTCATACTTGAATCCAGATCCGGATCCGGATCCAGATCCATTGGGTCCATAAAAATCAGATCCAAATACGGATCCATCGGATCCACCGGGTCCACGGATCGAATCTGGATCCACATGTAAAACTTTTTGCCTTTTTAAGAATGTAACCTTGCTAAGAATTTTTTTTGAATTGACAAGTGATTTTTACTTAGCTAACAATTTATTGTGTTTCAATTTTGAAATGTTCATATGAGATATTTTGTTCGTTGTCTCGTTTTGATTGTGAGCTATTAATTGAAAATGTTGGACAATAACAATAGTTGTGGAAAATGCTAACTAGTATTTCCACAATGCAAAACTTGCATGTGCTTGGAATCTTCACAAATGAAGTGAATATAATTTTAACTACTTGTCTATGGAGATGTTAGTCATTCACTAATATAACATTGATTTTATTATCGAAATTACCTTTTATTTTTTGGTATTTGAGTTAACGCGGGGATAAATTAAACTTGCAATGACGTGCTTAGCAATTTTAAGAAAATACTTATAAAATTACATTCTAAAGTTATGAATATATTTAATAAAAAACGGATCCACGGGTCGGATCTGGACCGGATACGGATCTCAAATACAAGATCCATATCCGGATCCGATCCGTCATAAACGGATCCGGGTTCGATCCGGATCCGTCGGGTCCAAATTTTAAAAATCCATATCTTATAAAACGGATCTGGATCTACCGGATCCGGACCGGGTCTAGGATCCACTGCCATCTCTAGTCGCAATATTGCATTAATGTGAGTTCGAAACAATTGGTTCATGTTTTGTCCTCTTCCAAAGGAAGTCAGGGTTCGAACCCGACAGCTATAACTTTGTAGATGAGAAGTAGAATTTTTACAAGACAAAATGACGCTGCAAGGTTTCAATCCTGCGTCCTCTCTTGAAATTTAAAGCGCTTAACCAATTGAGTTGCGTAGTGTTTTTTGTCAGGTGGGTCACTTTAGATAATATATCCTTCAATTTTGCTTCTGCCTTTTAATTATATATACATATTTAGTAAAATTTTCCGACAAAGCAGTGTCACGTGACACCCATCCGACCCTGCTTAGCACAGGACTAATTTATGAAAAACCACATGCTAAAGTGCTAATGACAACCACAAAGGAACAGAAGGGCCTTTATGTTGATAAAACATGTTCAATTATTTCAGTTTTTCTTGTCCAAAGGTTCATGGATTTATGAAAACAATTGAAGGGACAAGAAAATGACAACACAATTTAGTTTACAAGTCTGATCAATCCTAACACTGAACCTGATCATCTTTGTAATCCACTTCTCTATTAGCAAAATGGGTTGTTAGATAGAACCTATATATGCTCTCATTCTTTCATAATGACAATATAGGGAGTAGTAACAATAGTGGAGTCATGAATTTTAATAAGGGATTGAAAAAAAAATTCAATTACATACTACGTTAGTGTAAAAGTATTTATATTATCAAATCATCAAAGGATATTTATAATCTTAAAAATAAAAGAAGTTATAGCTTAAATGTAACATGCTGATGTAATTTTTTTTTACATACCAATGTATATGACTTAAACTCTTAATACAAGAATGTTACATTTTGGAATTCAAACCCACAACCTAAAATAAATTTAAAGTTACTGATAGCATATTGTACATCTCCTGTATTAGGTAACTAATCTTTCTAATTACAATTGAATTACACTTTCTAATTACAATTGGTACAATATTCTATCAGATACATTTGTCACTGCGAATCTCTCTTTAAAGGAATTTAATATTTTATACGAAGTATATAAGGAAAAAAATCTTAATTCTATTTGCGCAATATAATTTTCGGATAATGAGGACCATGTACCTTCATCTCTGAGTAGTACAGTAACGACAAGAAACAAAAAATTTCGCCATGGATCGGATCTTTCGAATTAAATTAGGCAGATGAGAATGAATTTAATTTGTTTAAATAATGTACAGTGTCACCTGAATCAACTACATTTTCTGCCACCACATGCAGTCCATGGTAAAATATTGGGAGTGGCAGTGGATCTGTCCAGTAAGTGGATCTTTCCGCAGAAAAAGGGCCTAATAAAAATTATTGGGCATTATATTAGAGTCTTTGTTTGAAGGAGGTTATTCAAAATATAGCACTATTTAAAACCTGCCTCTTTGAATTTCTTCCCATGCAAATAAAATCATTCTTTGAATGGTTCTCATTCTTGGTACGTATCCAGCAAAAATGATAAGCCAGCTATGATATTTTGGAAGTTCACCGTTTCTGTCTGGAAAAAAGAAAAGCAACTTGCTAGGATATATTAGTCCCTCATGGACTTTAGATCTTTTCATTGATGATTGAGGCGGCAAAAAGGGTTTTTTTTTGTTTTCTTTAACTATATTGCTCGTACTCTTTAAAAATATCATTGGATGTGTGTTGGATTTTTCAAAAGCAATGCATATTTGGAGAATTTGACACAAATGTGATAACATTTTAAAAAAAGATCCATTTTTAAAGAGTTCGATCAACTTTGATCGAGAATGATTACACCAGATTGAGGAATCAATTAGTGAGTAGCATCTATGTTGTGACCTCAAGATTATTATTATTTTCAAATAATAGACTGCCGACTGTTGGCAAGTGGCTATTACCATTCACCAAGGCACGGAAGCAAATTGAACCATGGAAAAAGACGAGGAGACCACAATGCTTTGCATGGATAAATTGATTAAACAAAGTAGACCTAAAGCATCTATCTTCAGCATTCCTCGTGGTGATAAAATCAGTCCATTAGTAAAACCGTCCTTAATTCTTTCCGTACAGAAGAATATGTCATATAGGTGTTAGCATGATGGACATGATATTGTGAATATTGAAAACATAAATAGAGATATTCTAGATATATGAAAATATACTTAGAGATATTTTATATTTATTGTAGAATATTGTGTAGTATTAACTATATAATATTACGTAGAATATTTAGTAAGATTTAGATAGTTATTATTCAATTTCTCTCTTGTTTTTCTCTGTTCTTGACATGGTATCAGAGCTATTTTTTCACTGTTGGGTCTTAGTTCTTTCATCTGTGGTTTTTTTTCCAGATATTTTTTTGAAAGTCTTTGTTCTCTTGACTGTTCATCAAGAGTCAGCCCTACACATCTAGGGATTTTGGTCTTGGTCATTCTAGTTAATTTCTTAGATCATTGTGTTTCTGGTGTTCTTAGCTAGTTAAGAACATGACGTCACATCAGTTTGAATCCTTCAATGTTCGTTTCACTGGAAAAAAATATTCTGCATGGGAATTTCAATTTCAACTATTTGTCACCAGAAAAGAATTATGGGGCCATATTGATGGAAATGATCCTGCTCCTACTGATCCTACAAAATTAGGTCAATGGAAGGTTAAAGATGCTCGGGTGATGACATGGATTTTAGGATCAATTGATCCTTTGATAGTTCTTAATCTCATGTCGTACAAGACTGCTAAGACCATGTGAGATTATTTACAAAAGGTTTACAACCAAGACAATGTCGCAAGACGCTTTCAGTTAGAACATGAAATTGCTAATTACTCTCAAGGAGATCTCTATGTTCAGGATTATTTTTCTAGATTTCAGAACTTATGGGATGAATTTACTGATATTATTTATGCTAAAATACATGTTGAATCTCTCTCTGTAATTCAGACAGTTCATGAGCAAAGCAAGCGAGACCAATTTTTTTTATAAAATTACGATATGAGTTTGAGAGTGTTCGCTCTAACTTGATGAATCGTGACCCGTCTCCCTCCATGAATGTTTGTTTTAGGTAATTACTTCGTGAAGAGCAGCGTCTTGTTACATAAAACGCTTTCGAACAAGAAAATGTTGTCACTATTGCATTTGCTGCTCAAGGAAAAGGAAAATGTAGAGATATGACTAGAACTCAATGCTACAGTTGCAAGGAATATGGTCATATTGCTAGCAATTGTGGCAAGAAGTTCTGTAATTATTATAAACAACAAGGACACATGATCAAAGAGTGTCCCACGCGCCCTCAAAATAGTAGGTTCAATGTTTTTCAAACTAGGGATAAAAGATTTCACTACTGATAACTCATCTTTAGCAGGACAAGTTCTTACTCCTAAAATGGTACAACAAATGATCGTGTCAGTCTTTTCACCTTTGGGGCTACAAGGTAATGATATTACATCTAATTTTTGGCTTGTTGATTCTGGCGCTTCCAATCATATGACCAACTCAACTAGTATGCTAAAAAATGTTCATGAGTATCAAGGTCCCTCACAAATTCAGGTTGCCAATGGTAGTAATTTACCCATTACCAAGGTTGGGGATATTACTCAAACTTTCAAAAATGTTTTTGTATCACCTATGCTCTCCACTAGTCTTATTTCAGTTGGTCAATTGGTGGATAACAATTGTGATGTGAATTTTTCTTGTAATGGTTTTCTTGTCAAGGATCATGTGTTGGGGATGATAATCGTGAATGGGCTTAAAGTTAGAAGATTATTTCCTATACACTTTTCCATTTCCAGTGTTCTTTCTTTTTCGTGTTCGTCTACAGCTAGTAAGACTGAGGTTTGACATAAGCGTTTAGGACATCCAAATTCTACTATGTTGTCTCATTTATTGAATTCCGGTTTATTAGGAAATAAAAATCAATTTTCAGTTGCTTCCTTTGATTGTTCTACTTGTAAATTAGGCAAAAGTAAACTCTTCATTTTCTTAATATTGGTAGTCGTGCTGCAAAATGTTTTGATGTCATTCATAGTGATGTTTGGGGGGTATTTCACCAGTTATTTCTCATGCTCATTTCAAGTACTTTGTGACATTCATTGATGATTATTGTCGGTTTACATGGGTGTATTTTCTCCGTTACATTCATTGATGATTATTGTCGGTTTACATGGGTGTATTTTCTCCGTTCCAAATCTGAGGTATTTTCCATATTCAAGAATTTTTGGCTTACATTGAGACTCAATTTTCTACTTGTGTCAAAATATTAATATCTGATTCTGGTGGAGAATATATGTCTCATGAATTCAATAATTTTTTGCTTGAGAAAGGAATCGTCTCGCAACGCTCATGCCCATATACACCACATCAAAATGGGGTTGCTGAGCGTAAAATTCATCATCTTTTAGATGTCACTCGTACTTTATTGATTGAGTCCTCTGTCTCATCTAAATACTGGGTAGAAGATTTGTCTACTGTTGTTTATTTAATTAATAGACTTCCATCTAAAGGGTTAAATTTTGAGTCTCCATATTATCGTCTTTATCACCAAAATCCAAGCTATCATAATTTTCATACATTTGGTTGTGTTTGTTTTGTGCATCTGCCTCCTTCTCAACGTAATAAACTTTATACTCAATCTACTAAATGTGCTTTTATGGGTATAGTACTTCACATAAAGGTTTTATTTGTTATGATACAAGTTCTAACAAATTTCGTGTTTCTCGAAATATCATTTTCTTTGAGAATCAGTATTTCTTTCCTACTCATGTTGAGTCATCTTCTGTTTCTCCTCTTCTTCCTACTTTTGAGGATTTTTCATCTTCTTCTGAGAGGTTCAAACCTGGATTTCTGTATGAACGACGTCGGCCAACTTTACCCCATCCCGAAAGTGATCTGCCACCTGAGACTACTCCACAATCAAAACCTGAGATTTCTTTCGCTTCTCTTGAGCCCACTCGGTGATCTACCAGAGTATCTCGTACTCCTAATTGGTATGTTTTTTCTTCTACTTTGTCCACCATTTCTGCTCAAACCCATTACTCACAAGCTTCCAAGCATGAATGTTGGCAGAAAGCAATAGAGGAAGAACTTTTGGCTTTTAAAGAAAATGACACATTGTACATTGTTTCATGTCCTTCAAATGTCCGCCCAATTGGATGTAAATGGGTATATTCCATTAAACTTCATTATGATGGAACTCTTGATCGCTATAAAGCTCGATTGGTTGCCCTTGGTAACAGACATGAGTATGGTGTGGACTAGTAGCAAAAATGACTACGGTGCGAACTATTATTGCCATTGTTGCTTTACAAAACTGGCCTCTTCATCAAATGGATGTGAAAAATGTTTTTCTCCATGGTGATCTCAAAGAAGATATTTATATGAAACCTCTACCTGATTTGTTCTCATCACCTACATCAGATGTATGCAAGTTGAAGCGGTCTTTGTATGGATTAAAACAAGCTCCCAGATCTTGGTTTGACAAGTTTCAATCTACTTTGCTTCAATTCTCTTTTGAGAAGAACAAATATGACTCATCTTTGTTTCTTCGTAAAACATCTACAGGTTGTGTTCTTCTTCTAGTATATGTAGATGACATTATTGTTACAGGAACTGATTCTTCATTAATCACTAGCCTCAGCAGCTTAAGGATTCTTTTCATAAGAAAGATCTTGTTACTCTTACATACTTTTTGGGGTTGGGAGTTCATTATGATTCTTTAGGTGTATTCTTAAACCAGCACAAATATACTCAGGATTTGATTGATTTGGCTGGTCTTCAAAAATTTTCCTCTATAGATACTCCATTGGAATTGAATGTAAAGTATCGATGTGAGGAATGAGATATTTTTCCTGATCCAACTTTATTTCGGCAATTAGTTGGGAGCCTAAATTATCTTACTATTACTCGGCCTGACATCTCTTTTGCAGTTCAACAAGTGAGTCAATTTATGCATGCTCCCCGTCATATACATTTGGTGGTTGTTCGTCGCATCATCGATATCTCTTGACACATCAACTCATGGATTATTCTTTCCTAGTGGTTCCCCAATTCGGCTTGATGCATTTAGTGATTCTGATTGGGTTGGATGTCCTGATTCTCGCCGCTCCGTCACAGGTTGGTGCATGTTTCTTGGGGATTCCTTGATATCTTGGAAGAGCAAGAAGCAAGCTCGCGTTTCGAAATCTTCAATAGAGTCTGAATATCGAGTCATGTCTGCTGTTTGCTCCGAGATTATTTGGCTTCGGGGTCTACTTGCAGAGATTAGATTTCCTCAATCTAATCCTACTCCTCTCCACGCTGACAACACAAGTGTCATTCAGATTGCCATAAACCCGATTTATCATGAAAGGACCAAACACATCGAGATGGACTATCATTATATTCGGGAAGCTGTAGATAAGGGAGTCATTACTCTTTCACATGTTTTTAGTGATCTTCAGATATCTGATGTGTTCACAAAATCCATGACACGGCAACGTCATCAGTTTCTAGTAGGCAAATTGATGCTTCATGATTCACCAGCATCAATTTGAAGGGGGATATTAGCATGATGGACATGATATTGTGAATATTTAGAAACATAAATAGAGATACTCTAGATATATAAAAATATACTTAGATATATTTTATATTTATTGTAGAATATTGTGTAGCATTAACTATAGAATATTACGTAGAATATTTAGTAGAATTTACATTAAGTGTAGGATATTTTTCTGCCTTTTATCTCTTACTCCTTGTGTATAAATACATATATAGTATGATGTATTAGATGAACAAATTGAGATAGTCATTCTTCAATTTCTCTCTTGTTTTTCTATGTTCTTGACAGTACGCACTGAAAGGCAACCCAATTAAATTTAAAATGTCTTCATTTTTGTGTTGTGTTCTATTTTCTTAGCGTGCTTTCCTACCCTTCTGCCAAAAAAACTAGCATGATTAAATTATAAAAATCACATGATAATGACAGACATCAAGACAGAATTTTTACGGTTGATTAAACATCACCTAATTGGTTTTGGATTCATATCTAATGATGTTTAACAGCTTAAAGGTTTAGACTTAGGTTGATTTTAATTACTGTTTTAATGCTCAATGGTTTCACGAGTTGTATTAAGAGTATAATTTTACAGTAATGAGCAATCATGTAGCCCCTACCTAATCATCAGAGTAGTACTTAACCAAGGAATAAAGTATTCAATGCATTAATAGAAAGATAAAAATCGATAAAAGGATTTAAATTAAAATGGACGGTTACGAGCATTTCATTTTCATCTGAACCAAAAGAAAGAAAGAAGATTCCATCTGCCATAGACCATAATGATTATGAACTGAAAATGAACTTTCTTTTCCCTCTGAACAACGAACTTAATTGATATCCAGAACGAATAAAATAGATAAGAGTATCTGTTGGAAATTGTTTAAAAAATTTGTAATGCCTCTTTGTATCCAGAATAAAAGATAATGGAAGACAATCCTTAAAAGAATATTACTAGTTTTTTTTTTCAATCTGTCCAAGTCTTGATTGCGTAAAGTAATCTGCTATATGTGCCCAGCGGTAACAAGCACCCGGCCAAATGATTAAGATACGTGCAAACAGACCCAAACATCACCACTAAGAAAATCCAGAGGCAGTGGATTTTCCGGACCGATGTTACCCTCTTCAGAAAATAGCGATAAGAACAAAACTAGACACTACAATGATTGTGCAAGATTTTATTCTAAGAGCACAAAATCCAGTATTTCATTCTCTGTCTTTCTTGGTGAAATTAAGACTTTAAGAGTTTACTAATTGGGACATGTTTAGGTTTGCTTTCTTTGTATCCAGCAAGAATGATAAGCCAGCTAGTGATGTTGAAACGTGTAGAGTTGTGAGGCCGGTTTCACATGATGATTGGGGCGGCAACAATATAACTATTCTCAATATGAGAATCACTATTAGAGAAAGTGACTAGAGCCTAATGTAGTAATGTAACCTATATTAGAGCCAACAAATAAAACAATTGTAGACTGCCGGCTGTTGGCTAGTACACCAATAAACATCACTCCAATCATTGAAAAAATTAGAAAGATCCACAAATCCACATTGACATTGCTATGATATAGAGGCAAGAGTCCATTCTCTAGCATTCACTTGATCACTGAGTTTCTTTAAGCATTAGCTAATACTTAAGACATAGAGATGGCTAATTCAAGTCATGTTAGGTCCATTAGTTTTCCTTCTCGTTCACAGCCAGAGTATCTCAGAGTTGAGATACAGCTAAACAGGCTAAAAACTTGGGAATCCTCATCAATTTCTTCAACAACAACTCCTCTTAGTTTAAACACCATTCAAGAAGGCCTTGTAGGGCTAGCAGAGTTGTATAATTGTGTTCAAGATCTTATCGAGTCCCCGACAATCCAACAAACTCTCCTCAAACATCGAATGGGACGAGTAGCTGAAGAAGCCCTTGAAGCCTCTGTCGGATTAATAGACTCGTGTGACACGACGAGGGAACTAGTCTTGATGATGAAAGATCAAGTGCAAGATCTTCAATCAGCATTGAGAAGAAAAGTAGGAGATTCATGCATACAAAGTTCCTTCAATGCCTATGTTAGTTTAAGAAAGAAAGTAAAGAAGGATATAGCCAAGAGCCTTAAAGCACTAAAACAAGTAGAAAACACGATAGCATCATCTACTCAAGTTGATTCAGATCAATCTTTCTTTAAGCTACTTGCAGTACTAAGAGAAGTATCAATCTTGACCATCTCAGTACTAAGATCCCAACTTTATTTCTTGTCTTCGCCAGCTTCAAAGGCGAAGAAAAACGGGTGGTCATTGATTTCGAAAATGCTTGTCAAAAAATCAATGGCTTGTAAGGGAGATGAAAAGACAACCAATGAAATGGAATGTGTTGATTTTGCTCTTTGTTCTTACCTTCACAGCAGTGATTTTAAAGTTGATGTACCAATGATCCAGAGAAAATTGCGGAAATTAAATACTGGTATTGAGGCTATTGAGGCTGGCACAGAGTGCTTGTCAAGGCTATTGATCAGACAGAGAGTCTGCCTTCTTAACATCCTTACTCCTTAGAAAATATTGTACTGATGTATCATGTATATCATAAACATTCAAGGCATCCATTTTTGTAGGGATATGCCAATTCTTGAAAACCAATTATGTAAGATTTGGAAGTGAAATATGCTAGCCAAAGTTCAATCATTCTTTTGTTTCATTCTTTTATTCCTCTTTTCTAGTCCGTTTATTTTCATTCGATTAATTTACTATATATGACAAAGTTCACAAACTAATCAACGTTGAGATAAATTTTGACAATAGCGCCTGACGATAAGGAAGTTAACTCGTGCAATTTCTGTAATTAGGTGAATTGAGCAAATTAATTCTAACTATCATTGAAGTTTGATTAATGTTGTCAGCTATAAATGACCATGTTAAAGAAGGCGCACCAAAAAAAAAAGGTTCTGAAGTGCCAAATGATAATGAGACCAGTTCTTCTTGATTTATGTTTTTTTATTACTCAAAGACTGATTCTTCGCAACTGCTTCCCCATATTGAGGCCAAGAATGTGTGTTACCCTTCAACCAAGATAAACACATGTCAAGTACTGAGTGGGTTTCGAGATCTATAAATACCCTACTCTTCCTAAAACAATACATCAACGAGCAATTAATTATTAAGTTCTTCAACAAATAGTTTGATTTCTCACAATCTGTAACGCTACTTGCTCAATTTCAATCACAAAACCATGGATAACTCCCAGAACTTGAGCTACCAAGCTGGTCAAACCAAGGGCCAAGCCCAGGTAATTTATATGCTACTCCTATTACTTGCACATTCTCTTTTCCTTTAACATGCTCACAGATAATTGACGGAACCAGAAATTCTAACAAGTGAATTTGAAAAGCTGTAAGAATAACATATCTAGGATTCGATCCTGCAACATAAAGAAAAATTTGGGTCATCTACTCATCTTTGTTGCTACACTAAAAGTTTCCTTTATATGAAACAATTTAAGTATATACAAACAAAATTATTTTTACCTTATTTGTATAGTAAGTGGTATCCATCCTATTCGGACGATGTAGCTCTGCCCCTGATAACTCGTGATACATGTTGATATATATGCATCAGGAAAAGGGTAACCAGATGATGGACAAGGCTGCTAATGCTGCACAGTCTGCCAAGGAAACAATGCAGGAGGTAATTTGGCCATTGATATTCCATTTATATTTGTTGTTCCATGTATATAATTTGACATCATTAAAGTTTTACTCCTCTAGTCTTTTAGCTGATTATATTTGGTTGACACTTTTACAGGGGGGGCACCAAATGCAGGCCAAGGCACAAGAGGCGACCGATGCAGTTAAAAATGCCACCGGCATGAACAAATGAAATCCTATTTTCAACCAAATGGGCTCTTTTTTCCCCTTCAAAAGTTTTTGTTTTTGTTTTTGTTTTTCTCTGTCAAATTAGGGAAGCAACTTTTGTTGCTTAGGATTGAGTACTGTTGAGAGTTTTCTAGTTTCTGAATTAAAGAAGAAGTTGTGTATAGGTTACATTGTGGCAACTCTCTTTCTTCTTTGTCTCACTCTAATAATAATACTATTGTTTGATTCTATGTAATTTCACAACTTTGCATCTCTTGATCACATTATGATTAGCTTTTTATTTTTTTTATTTTTTATATAAGCCATCACCTTTAGGTTGTGAGCCTAAGGTGTGGGGGTAACAAACTTACAATGACTAGAGGGGGACATGAAACCTTACCTCTAGTCTACAAAAAAGATTGACAAGGCAATCTAAAAGGAAGGAATAGCCAACAAAACAGAATCCTTCCTAGAGATTATTACAACATATTAACTAACAAAGAAGTTACACTTTTCAAACCTCCTCCTAAAGGTAGGTAGTTGCCACTTATCAAGTTGAATTAGCCCCTTAGCTTCTCTTGGTAAGTCATTTTGAGAAAGAAATAAGCCCCTCCTTCCACTTGTAGAAGCAAGCTTTGCAAAAAAATCAGCCACATTATTTGCTTCCCTAAAGCAGTGAATAAATTCAACATCTGCCCCAATGAAAATTTGAGCAGTTCTCTGAATGATTTGCTTAAGTTTCAAGTTGTTTATATCCCTCTTGGTCAGCATAGTTGAGTTAATCTGTGAGTCTGGTTCCACTTGAAGATTAGTGAAACCATTTTGAATGCACCATCTTCCTCCAAATTCTATAGCCATAGCGTCTGCATAGTTATTAGTTTCACACTCTATATGTATAGAAAATGCCATAATTAAGTCCCCTTCATTGTTTCTGAGAATTCCTCCTATCCCAGTCCTTTTTATCTCTTTCATGAAGCTCCCATCTGTATTTAATTTGACCTTACCAGCAACAGGCATAGTCCAACAAACAGTATTGCATTTTACCTTGGGTCTAAGCCTTTCAATTCTTTCACATATGGTGATTCAATTTCCTTCACAACTGAGTAGGGAATGCAACATTCACAACAACTATGATGTTTCAAAGTATTTGCATTTTCATTTTGTAGGGGATAAACTTCTTTTGCTCTCCATATCAACAAGCACTCCATGCTTTCCAAAGCTCCCAAAGGGATCACTATAGGAGTGATTTGTAAGATAAATTTGTGCACTCTGTTACAAGTTTTCCTTCTCCACCACTCTTTAATAATTCTTTTGAAAGTAAAGGAATATGTTCCTTGATTTGTATTCATCAATAATGTACAATATCTAGTAGTACAAGAATATTTAAACTAGGTAACTAATCAACCTAATTACAATAGGAAATATAATTCTTCCTAAAATAGGAGACTTAATTACAATAGGAATACAATTCTACCTAAAATAAGAGATATACAATTAATGAAAGAATATTCGGGAATATTCTATTACACCCCAACGGTAGGTTCACGAACAATAAGACTGGCTCAAAAATCAACAAATAGTATGCGCGGAAGTCCTTTGGGGAAGATGTCGGAAATCTGATATCTGGAAGGAACATGAAGGACACGAACTTGACCGCGAGCCACTTTTTCGCGAACGAAATGAATGTCCATATCAATGTGTTTAGTGCGTTAATGTTGGACGGAATTGCCGGAAAGATATATCACACTAATATTATCGCACTAGACAAGTGTTGCCTTTTGAATCGGGCAATGAAGCTCAAGTAGAAGGTTACGGATCCAACAAGACACAGAGACGACGTTGGCGACACCTGTGTACTCTGCTTCGGCACTGGATCGGGATAGTGTAGGTTCTTTTTTGGAAGACCAAGACAATAGGTTATCTCCGAGGAAAACACAGTAACCAGACGTGGAGCGTCGGGTGTCAGGACATCCACCCCAGTCAGTATCAGAATAAGCAGTGAGACCAGTGAGCGAGGACATGTATAGATGTAATCCGAAGTGAAGTGTACCTTGGACGTATCGTAAAATTCATTTGAGGGCATGCATGTGTGCTTCCATCGGATTGTGCATGTGTAGGCAAATTTGTTGCACGGCATAGGATATGTCAGGTCTCGTGAATGTGAGGTATTGCAGGGCCCAGCCAAACTACAATAGTGAGTCGGGTCTGAATATAGGGGGTCGATAACGCTGAGCTTGGAATTGGTGTCTACCAGCGTGTGGGATAGTTTGCAAGATGTCATGCCTGCACGGTCAATGATCTCTTCGGCATACTTCTTCTGACACAGAAATAGGCCGCCAGAATGTCGAGTGACAAAGATGCCCAAGAAATAACTCAGGGGCTCCAGATCCTTCATAGCAAACTCAGAGTAAATGAGAGACATAATGGACTGACGGAGAGCATCAGAGGATGTGGTGAGGATGATGTCATCAACATATAATAATAGGTAAGCCATGTCTGTACCATTGTTGTAGGTGAACATGGAATGGTCAGATCTGCTGTGTGAAAAATCGATAGAGGAGACATAATCGGCGAACCGTTGGTACCATGCTCAAGGAGCCTGTTTCAGTCCATAGAGCGATTTCCGCAACATACACACATAATTCGGATGAATAGGATCCCTGATACCCATAGGTTGATGCATATATACCGTTTCATGAAGATCCTCATGTAAAAAGGCGTTGTTACTGATGAATGAGCCAAGACTTGGATAGAGCAATGATGAGGACGATTCGGATGGTTGCGGGCTTTACGACCGGACTGAACGTTTCATCACAGTCCACTCCCACCTGTTGAGACCTGCCATCACCTACAAGACGAGCCATGTACCTCTCAAAAGAACCATCAAATTTCGTTTTGTCTAAAAATCCACGTAGAACGAATAAATATTAGCATCAAGTGGACGGGGTACTAGGTCTCACGTCTTATTATCAATAAGATCATTATATTCATCAATCATTGCAGCTTTTCAATTAGGGTCGGACAAGGCATCCTTCGAATTTCGAGAGACAGGGGAATGTACATCTAAAACGGATAGGTTAAACAACCGTTTAGGTTTATGAATTTTGTGCATCGCACAGGTTTCCATGGTCCGAGAGCGTGTCTCGGGATACGAGAATGAAGAGGGGTGTGTCGCAGGACTTCCAGAAAGAGGAGGAAGGGCAGGGGTGGCGGGACCGGCTGGCCGATGCTCGGTTTGCCGAGAGGTGGCTGCGGAATCACCCTGAGATGGGTTGTTCCGGGCCACCGTCGGCAGAACTGAGTGAACAATGTCCCGAACTGTCCGAGGTGGGGGCGAGTGCCGGGGTTTGGGACGACGGACTATGTAAATGATGAATTAGAAGAGGGTTCAGGCCATCATCTAGGAAGTTGTAGGAATGCCGAGGTGGCGAGTTTAGGGAGGAAAAGGGGAATTGAGACTCATCAAATAGGACATAACGTGAAATAATAATTTTACTGCTTGACAAGTCATAGCACGAGTAACCACGATGATTGGCGGGGCAACCTAACAACACATACGGGGAAGACCGGGGTTGGAGTTTGTGAGTGGTCAGATGGAGAGGATAACAGAGACATCCAAAGATACGCAAGTGTTGGTAGGAGGAGTTCCTACGAAACATAAATTGAGTGGGCGACCTTTGAGCTAGAGACTTGTTTGAGATTATGTTTAGGAGATAGGTGGCCATGGAGAGTGCGTAATGCCAAAATTGAGGGAGGAATTGAGGCGTGAGTAAGTAGGGCACGAATTAGGCTGTTTATGGTTCGAATTTTCCATTTGGCCTTACCATTTTGGGAGGAGGTGCGAGGGCAGGAAAAACGAAAGGTAAGAACGTTATTGGAGTAAAACTGTTTGAATTAATTATTATTGAATTCCCTGCCATTGTCACATTGAAAACATTTAATGCTCTTTTCAAATTGTGTTTTTACGAAAGCACTAAATGAGGAAAAAATGGTGTAGACATGGGATTTATTGCCAATTGGAAAAGTCCATAGAAAGTTGGAATAATCGTCCAAAAACAACACATAATATCGATGGCCAGCCATACTTAAAATAGGGGACACAAATCACTATGTATGATATCGAAAGGTAGTAAAGTACAATTTGTGGATGCAGAAAATGATAATTTAACATGTTTCCTAAGAACGCAGGATTCACATGTAGGAGTCCTAGAAATACGATTGCAATTAATAAAATTATTTGTCCTAAGGGAGCGTAAAACAGAATTTTTCGGATGTCCTAATCTAGAATGCCATAAGGAAGACGAAAGAGCAGCAAAGGTTGATGGAACTGAGGCTGGATTGTTGACGGCGTTTGAAATAGGGTAGAGATCTTCGGTACTGTCACATCTCATTATTCGTCTCTTGTTGTAAAATCCTTCACAGAAAAATGAAAAGGACCAAAGTCAAGGGAAACATTATTATCAGTTGTGAAATGTCGCACATAGATTAGATTCTTAATGAGTTTAGGGGCATGTAGGACATTTTTTAAGATTAGTGGTGGATGTGGCGGGGATAAGAATGAATGACCAAAACCGCGAATGGGAATGCCTTGTCCACTACCAATAATAATATTTCGATTTAAATTACTCAAATTGGAATAAGACGAGAGAGTACCTTGTGATGCCGTCATGTGATGTGGCACCTGGGTCCATATACCAATTTTCATCTGGAGCGTTGAAGGACATTGTGTTCATAGCTGCCTCAATATCAGTCGGTGCATAAGTTGAGGGCGGGGAAGGGGGGGCTGTGTTGTGTATGCCTGTTGTGGATGTGGCTGAGTATGCCAGGGTGGGCCTGTCGGTTCTGAGGTTGAGTCCACGAGGATGTCAGATACGGGCAAGGAGGAGAGGCCCATGACTATAGGGCCCACGGGACCCACGACGGGTAGGCAGCCCACGGCGTAGGCTGGTGCCACTACCGCGGTCACTGCTGGCTGTTTCCTGCCAGCGGGGACTGCCCCTTCCCGCTGCCGTTGTTGCCGGAATTTCGTCCGCCGCGACCCTTGCCAGACTTCCTACTCAGGCGGTTGTTGCGGGTGGATGCGGGCTGCTGCGGGTCCTCGGGCCGGCGGTTCTGGTTGCCGGAGCTGGAGGCCCTGTCGTCGGCGGAGGGCCCGACGGTGGTGGTGAGGGCGGCGTCGGCAATGCTGGCCTGAGTGGTGCTGCGCTTGATTTTTCGGGTTTCCTCAAGAATAAGCTTTGAATGGCCTCATAAAACGGCGGTAACGACGTGCATTGCTGAAGGATGGTGGCAACGCCGTCATAGGATTTGTTCAAGCCTGCAATAAGTTGCATGACCAATCGTTGATTAGTGACTGGTGCGCCGACGCTGGAGAGTTGGTCGGCAAGCATCTTGAGTTCTTGACAATATACAGACAAGTTTGGGAAATCGTCCTGATAAACGTCGTTGAACTGATTTTCAAGGTATAACGCTCGTTGAGTTTTGTTGTCGTGGAAAATACTTTCCAAACATTCCCACGTTTGGCGGGCAGTGGCATCGGTCTCAATGATGGTGTGCAACAGATCATTAGAGATTGTGTCGTATATCCATTGGAGGACGACTGCATCCAAACGAAACCAGAGTGCATCATCGGAAGTCAAAGCCGAGGGTAGGTCTGTGGACTTCGGTGTAGGAGGGATGATGTGGTCGATAACTTCGTAAACACGACAATGGATCTTAAAAAGCTCCGCCCACGAGGAGTATTGACCCTTTTCCATCTCAAGGGTGATAGGAATGGAGTTTTTGATGTTGTTTACTGCAAGTGTATGATGAAATTTGGTTTTGTCAGCCATGGAAGATGAAATTTAGGAGGAGAAGGGAGAGAGAATGGCTGAAAAAAAAACACTAGGGTTCCGTGGGGGTGGCGGCCAAGAGCTATGGTCGACGGCGTTGGAGGTATTTTTAGGCTACTGATACCATAAAGGAATATGTTCCTTGATTGTATTCATCAATAATGTACAATATATATAGTAGTACAAGAATATTTAAACTAGGTAACTAATCAACCTAATTACAATAGGAAATATAATTCTTCCTAAAATAGGAGGCCTAATTACAATAGGAATACAATTCTACCTAAAATAAGAGATATGCAATTAATGAAAGAATATTCGTGAAATATTCTATTAGAAAGGTAAGATGTGATGACTAATACCTAAAGGAGCTCCATAGGCATTCCATAGTCTAGTTGCTACCCTGCCTTCAAGAACATATGCTGAGGAGTTTCATTTTATGGTATGGGACAACAAATGCAAGTTTTAAATTCTTGCTTTCCAAATTTTGCAACAGCCTTCTTGAACGGCAATTTGTTATAAAATATCCTCCAAGTCAGGAAAGAAGCTTTAAAAGGTATGGCATTATGCCATATGTTGTTGACAAAAGGAAGTTTCATCCTGTGCTCTCTTACAATATTTCAAGCATATTGATTAGAATATTTATCATTCTCAGAATTTTTCTAAAAGGCATAATCTTTATTCAAACATTTCCTATTTCAACAGAGCTGATAAATAAAATAAACATTTTCTGGCAAAGTATACAGTTTCTGCATGTTCCAAGTGTTATTGATCCAGTATTCCTTAACAGAGGTCCTTTTTTTTATTTTTAGTCATATATTCAGCACAACTGTTAGCGAGAGGCCCTTTTCCTGACCAGTCATCCCACCAAAAATTACAACTGCCATCATTTAGTTTTCACCCAATGTATATTTCAAATTTTTCTCTGGCCCACAATAGATGTTTCCAAGACTGTGAGTTCCCCAGACACCCATTTTTTGTCCATATGATATTTCCTAATGCAATATTTAGCCCTGAGGAAATCAGCCCACAAGAAATTCATGGACCTGAATCTCCACCACCTCTTGATAACAAGAGTATTAGAAATATCAAACATACTTCTAACACCAAATTCCAGCCTCATATTTAGGAAAACATAATTTTCCTCAAGAGCTCCAATGATATTTGTTTTTGTCATTTTCAGAACCCCAAAAAAAGTTATAAATATGCATCTCAATGAGTTTAAAAATTCTTTTCAGAGGGTTTATAGCACTGAGAATATAAGTAGGCAAAGCTTGGATGACACTCTTTATTAACACATGTCTTCCACCAAAGGATAACATATTACCTTGCCATCCATTCAATCTCTTAAATTTTTTTGAGGCCATGCCATTGAAATAGCTAACTCTCTTTTTCCCTATGTAGATAGGACAACCCAAATAAACAAAGGGGAATTGTTTTTCCATGAAATCAGTACAAATTCTCAGCCTATTAATTCTGTAGGCATAAGTTTTTGGGCCGGTTAGAAAGCAGTTTTTATCAATATTAACCATTTTCCCAGAAACTTTCTCATATTTCTTAATCTTATTCATGATCAATTTGACTGAAATAGAGTTCCCATTTGTGAAGATGACAATGTCATCAACATAGGCAAGATGAGTATCAAAGGACCTCTCTTGTTCATAAAAAAGGGAATAAATTTGGACTTGTCAAGGAGACTATTCAGGGATCTGGAAAGGACTTCAGCAACAATCACAAACAAAGAGGGAGAAATAAGATCCCCCTGTTTAAGACCTTGAGATGATGAGAAGAAACTATGCCTAATACCATTTATAATAATGGAGTACCAGACGTTGGATATACTTCTCCAAATAATATCAACCCACTCATCACAAAAACCAAACATGAGTAGAATAAGATTACTTAGGCTAATAGGTCTGCGTGAGATCTATGATACTGATGATATTGATAAGAATTTAATAACATTTTATAATAAGGCTAGTGAACCATTTCAGTTCATAGCAAAGGTACTGTGTAACGAAAAAGTTCCAGGATATAATAGGATGCCAATCACTCAAGATGCCTGTATGAGTATAGTACTTAGGCCAATAGGTCTTAGATCACTGAAGCTAGAAGAGGACTCAATTTTAGGGATAAGAGCAAGACAAGTATGAGTATAGTACCTGGTAAGTTTCTTTTCATGAAAAAATTCCAGGACAAAATTTACCACATCTTCCTCAATGATATACCAACAAACTTGAAAGAATTTTCCATTAAAACCATCTGGTCCAGCTGAGCTTTCACAACTCATCCTAAAGACAACATTTTTAATCTCCTCCTTATCTGGTATCTTGATCAACTTCTCAGTATCAGCTTCTGTTATTCTTTGAGGAATACAATCAAGAATTCTGCTATTTTTGTAATTGAGCTTGAGATTGAATTGGTGTTTGAAATGTCTAATAACAGCCCTAGCAATCTTCTCATTGTCTTGAATCCAATTACCTTTGTGATTTTTGATCTTTTGAATTTGCATTCTCCTCTTATTTCTCAAAACACTGAAAGTATTTTGTGTTTTTATCACCTTTTTAAACCTTTGAGGAATACAATCAAGAATTCCGCTATTTTTGTAATTGAGCTTGAGATTGAATTGGTGTTTGAAATGTCTAATAACAGCCCTAGCAATCTTCTCATTGTCTTGAATCCAATTACCTTTGTGATTTTTGATCTTTTGAATTTGCATTCTCCTCTTATTTCTCAAAACACTGAAAGTATTTTGTGTTTTTATCACCTTTTTAAACCAGTTCAATTGATTCTTCTGTTTTAACATAGAGTCCTGTAGACTCAACCACTTGACATACTCTGCATATCCTTTATTCAAATCTTCCCTAGTCTGATCAGTGTTGTAGTTTATGTCATAATTTTCAAGAAGTTCCATCTTGGCTTTCCAGCTGCTGACCTCCTCATTCACATCTTCAATTTTAGTTCTGGACCAGTGGCTCAGGAATTTGCTCAGATTTTTTTATTTGCATTACAATCTCCACATTGCATTGCCTTTGACTTCCATCTTCCAAGAATCCTTTACCATGTCCAGAAAATTATTTTGGCTAACCCAAAAATTCAAAAATCTGAAATATTTTATGTTGCTTTGTTGATCATCATTGCACTTGAATAAAAGAGGCCTGTGATCAGAGCCTGTTCTAGCCAAGTGTTCCACCAAATTGTTTTGAAATTTAATGGCTCAATCATCATTGATGAATACTCTATCAAGTCTCATCTAAAATCTCTTGCTAGGCACCCAATTATTACACCAAATATATTTAGGCCCTATAAAGCCAATATCTGCAAGGTCACAATTGTCCATACAAGTAATGAAGTCCATACTCTTGTATGTTCTATATGGACATCCACCAAAAAAATTTCCCTGATCCATGATAACATTGAAGTCTCCCCTCATGCATCAAGGGCCATTAATTCTGTTACTCACATCAGTAATGCTATTCCAGAGGTCAATCCTTTCAAGAGCAGTACATTTGGCATAAACTGCTGTTACAAAAGAGCCTGTATCAGTAGGATTGATCTTAAAGCTAATGGTAATCTGCTGGTCATTATTCTCCACAACTTGAAACAAGTCACAATCTTTCCAAAAACACAAAATTTGACCGTTGATATACACAGTGTTGAAAGCCCAAATTATTTCGTATTCTTCAATTTTTCTTTTATGATAAAAAGATTCTGAGATTGCCACAAAAGTGACTTTGTTGATTCTAACATGCAGTTTCAATCTATGAATTGCTTTTCTACTCCTTCCCCCTCTAATATTCCAAAATATTGTATTAATCATGGAAAATTTTAGGGAGGGGGGGGGGGGGCACTTTGTCTATTAGACTTTCTGTTGTGAATAGTTTCTGTAGTGATTTTCTTCCTTTTCACTTTGCCTTTTGTTCTGGTTCTGGTTCTTCCCCTAGAATCAGTGCTTTTCTTGATTCTGAGAAGTCTCTTGAGTTGCTTTACAATTAGTTCTAGACTCTTCTTAGCCAGTATGAGCTCCTTCAGATCTAGAATGGCTTCTGTTTCTGTTGACTTGCTTGTTCACCTTGTTTTTTTATCTTATGCTTGTTGTAATAGGAGACTATAAGACTAGAATAACTCTCTGCAATAGGAGACAGTATCTCCCCTTCATCAATATCCAACTCCTTTTGATCATTTCTTTGAATCTCAGAACTCTGATCATAATCCGCAACCTGTCTATCCTCAGAGTCACTCACATGAGTTTGATCTATTTGGGATTCCCTTTTCTGCTCAATGATGTCCCTTTTCTTGATCTGAGAAACCTGTTCTAAACTTTCCCCCTTATTAGAGTCATCAATATTAACCATTTCTGTAAGATCAGGTGGTTTCAGGGAAAATTTAATCTCCCTCTGCTTTCTTTTTCTCTTGCCAGTTTCTAACAAAGAAACTGTTTTAAACAACACTTTGTTCTTCTTCTTAGACATTTTCTTGTGCTTCTCCTTCTTTTCTATTTAATTTTTCTATCATTGGTCTTGTGTTCTATTTCCTTTGTGTCTTTCCTTTGCATATCAGTCTGATCAACAACAATTTCGACTTCATTACCATCCTGTGCTAACTTCTTTTCTTTATTGTCTTCCACTTTTTCAAGCCTCTCCCTCTCTTTGTGTTTCTCTTCAATAGTAGGACCACCTTGTCCCAACCCATTCTTTACTACTTCATTATTTCTCATCTTCCTTTCCAATTTTTTACAGTGCTTACAATATTTTGGAACCCCCTTATTTTCAATTTTCTGGTAGAAACCTTTTAACGGTGCATCGGCATCCTCCAGTCCCGTTCAGATTTTATCAGGCCTATGCTTAAGCAAATCCTGTTCAACTCTAATCTTAGACATACTTGATCTAGTACGGCTGGTAGTAGCAGCATCCAACACTAGAGGCTTACCAATAGAGAAAACTAATTGTTTTATAAAGTGCCAAGAATGTCAATGATACGACAAACCTGGTAATAGTATCCGTGTCAAGGCCATAGGAACATCTTCTTCAGACTTTGCCATCTGGACTCCATTTCTGGAGCCACATTTGCATTCCATTAATTTCAATCACTCGCCTATACCAAACATTGTTGAAGTCTGTTTCATTTTTGAGATCAATGAAGACACTGAAGTTGTCATAAGCCCCAATTTGGGAAGAACCTTTCAACGTAACCATTTCTTTAAATTTTGACCTAATTAGGTTAATTTGAGGTCTAGCTTTGAGAAATCGACCCGCTAAAGTGTATCTACATTCCTCTGCCACAACCCCATAGTAATCTGACCTTGGAAGATGACCGCAGTAACTCCATTGTGTGTAGATTGTCTCCCTTCTATTTTTTCTCTTTCTCGCTGAAGAAGAGAGAGAGTTGAACTCGACGGTGCTGTAAGCAATTCCAATATTTACTGTTGTAACCCCCTCTGACAGAGAGGGATTAGCCAGTGGACGCGCCGGAAGGGGTCCTCCCGGCCGCTCCACGGTGATGGAGCGTGACGCCCGCTCTCCAAAAGAGACCGTTAATAGCCGTTAGAGAAAGAAAATTTAGGAGAGAGAAGAGAGAAAAAAAGTTTGTTGCATTTATTTATTTTTGATGATATGGTTATTTAGTAGGTAGGGTGGCCAGTGGGCCGGGTTCGGGGCGGGGCGGGGCAGGTCCCGACACAGGATAGGACCCGACCGGATTGGGGGAGGGTGGGACCAATCCTCCAGCGTGATTGGCGGGATCCGTCGATGTTTCTTCCCGTTCCCGGTCCAGTCGAAAAAGGGAACCGGTCTTGGCGGGGCGAGGCGGGGTCGGAATCGGGTTTTTCAATTTTTTTGCACTTAATTTTAAAAAATAACATATATAGACACTTCAATAATTGAACAAGATAGTGTAATAAAAATATTTTAAGATTGTTTTTGTGCCTCTTATATTATTTAATAGAAATATGATTTTTTTGTAATACAATTTCAAAATTGCAACTTTGTGGTGTTGAAAGTTGCAAATAATATAGTAAAATTGTAATTAAAAAAATTACATATTTACAAACACATTTTTTAATTTCTTGACAATGTCTCGTGGTTCTTCGGTTGGAATTGAAATTTGTTGGTCAAATTGGTCGACGTCGCTTTCACCTCCGTCGGATAAAATTTCATTGTAGTTTTCGTCGTATTCTTCATTGATCTCCGGTTGACCGCACCTTCTACGCTCCGCTCGTATTCAATCTCTAAATAAAATTGCAATCTCCAAGTTGTCTCCTGCTAATGAGTGTCTGTGCTCTCCTATTTGAAATCTTCTGACAGAAAAAATGCTTTCAGACGCTGTTGATGACTTTTGAATGTTCAACACATCTCGAGTCATCTTTGCTAGTGTCAGAAATGTCTTTTCATTGTCCCTTCAGTATTTAAGCAAGTATTCACGTCCTTCTTCATTGAGAACTGCTTGATAAGGTACAACACCATGCAAAACAAAAATATCAAACTCGCTAACTTGATTAGTAGTGGAACCACTAAACATTTTACTTATAAGGCTTTCAATACTAGCCGCAGAAATAACATGTCTTTTATAAGGTTGTACTGAAGAAGAAGAAGAAGAAGAAGACGATATAGAAACTGGTTGGTTGTTCGCACTTTCTTGTTGGTAATGTGTATATACTATTTTGCATTCATCGTGTATGCTAGACAAAACTTTTTTTTTAGTTGGTTCCTTAGGTGATTGTTCATTTGGATTTTCTGAAGTTGGAGGTGGAAGTACTGCTATACAATCATAAATAGTTTCAATAAGTGATTTACAACCGTCTATTTTAATAGTCGGATTTAATACAACACTAATAATATAAATAGTGAGAATAGTTTTTTTTAATTTGATAAATATTTTTTAATAGGTGCCTTATAAGATGTTTTTCCATATATTCATTAAGTAACAAAAATATTATAGCTATATAAAATAACATAATTGAAATAGTAGGAAATATATATCGAAAAATTATTTAGTTGCTTGACAAAAATTCTCTAAAAATACAATAAGTTCTGAAATTTTTTCCAATCATTATCTATAAGCATATCAGTTGGATTTCGATTATGAGCGTTAAAAAATAAAGTTATAGGTCTTCTTTAATCGTAAGAAACAAGTAGTTGTTCAGAGAATTCCACTTAGTCGCTACTTCTTCAGGAATTTTTTTATAAGGTAGTCCACAATCGTAACAAGTTTTTTTATATTCTTTTTTTCTTTGTATTCTATTACTTTTAAAAATAAAGTTTATAACAAATTGTACTTTATTAAGAACGTCTTCAAAAAGTGATAGACCATTCTTTACAACTAAGTTATAAATATGACACACACATTTTATATGAAAATGATTAGGAAAATATGGAGTTAATAGATTTTTTAAAAGTCTCATAGCATAATTATTAGAAGAAACATTATTTAACGTAACAATCATTATTTTGTCAGTTATACCATAATACTCGCAAACTTGATGAATGTTTTCTACAATAAAATTTCTAGTGTGCCTATCATCAATATATCTATATGCTAAAATACATTTTTGCATAGACCAATTATGATCTATCCAATGATATGTTACAGTTAAATAATCATGACCGTTAGTGCTACGACCTATATCAGAAGTGATAGATACTTTGCCAGAAAAGTGATATAATGCATAACGCAAATATTATTGATATTCGTGTGCAAATTTAAAAACGTCTCTCCTAACAGTTGATCTAGGAAAATCGTTAAAAGCAAGATTATACATATCACTTATGTAATGAATAAAACTAGGAGAATAAGGAAATGGAAAAGGAAAACCTCAACTGCAACTAATTTTGCTATTGCTTCCCTATCTCTATGTTTATCGTATTTAGAACCTACAATTCCCCCCATCGTCGGGTTAATTTGATCATGTACTTGGTCCGGAACACTATATGAACCTTGTCCCGATTGAGAGCGCATTTGCGCACCCGACTTTGTAGCCTCGTATTCATCCCACTTAGCTTTGTAAGGGGGTAGGGGGGGGGGCAAAAATGACCGTTGCACAACGGCCAAAATATTAAATGATCGTTGTGCAACAATTATTTTTGCAAAGAGGGGGTCGGGGGCGGGGTTGGGGTGGGGCGGGTCTGGGCGGTACGAGCCTGGGTGGGATGAGCCCAGGTCCCGTCCCGTTTTCGAGTCCCGACACCATTTTTTTTAGGGGGATCGGGGCGGGGGCGAGGTCGAGGTCGGATCGGGACCAGGCCGATCCAGCCCACTGACCAGCCTTATTAGTATGTTTGTTTTTTCGTCCCGATTTTTCTAACAACTTTAGCTCAACATGTCAATTTTACCAATTCTTTTGAGCTATCATAGATCAATTTAACTTTTAAAATTAGAAGTTAGATACTCATAAACCATATGACAAATACAGTAAAGTACACTTATCCTCCTACCAAAGTAGGGAAGAATACGTACTAAAATATTAATCAGAATTCAGTTATCATTGATTCAGAACTGCTTCTTGATTATTTGGCAGATTTTGCTTGGTGACGCTTAATACTGAATTTTGGAGAGTGAAAAATCTGCTGCTCCTATTTACGTTAACTGAACTATGAAACTGCTAAATCAAAATGTTAATCTGCACATTTGCAACTTCTAGTGAATGGTTACTGGTTAGCTTCAATAGAAATCCCTCAGTGGATAGAACTGCAATTTACATAATAACTTCATTAATTGATAAATCTGTAGAGAGTCGGAGAAGAAAATAATCTTTATGCGAATATTGAAACAAACAAAAATAAAAGAACCAAATTTGTCAGAAGTGAGATTTGAACCCACGCCTCTCACGACCAGAACTTGAGTCTGGCACTTTAGACCACTTAGCCATCCTGACCAATTAACCTTATAGGATACGGATTTTTATAAATTCTCGTGTTTCATCCTCTTTTTGATCTTTTCTCCAAGCTATTGAGAAAGACCAACTTTCTTTGTGCCGTGCTCTTTTTTACCTCAAAAGGGAGTCCTCATGATGCTACGGAAGGCTGTCTAATCGGGTTTGCATCAAATTGTGATGGCTTGTATATAAACCATAAACATGCATATTATTCTAATAGTTATTAAAGTATTTATATTCTAAAAAAATTTCAATCTTGAGATTACTGATGTAAACTGAAAAAACGAAATAAAAAAAGTAATATTTTGAAATAGCATTTAAGCCTCCATATGTTATTTTTCTAACAATGACTATGACCGATGACACTCTTTCTTAGAGCCCAAACGAATTGAAAGATCCACAAATGATTATCAAAAAAGGTGAAAGTAACAATTAATCTGAGACATAACATTAATGTGCTAATAATGTTCCCCCATTCCCTTTTCCGCTGCTGGTCTTGTCTTTTTCTTTTCAATTAACTTAATTCTCGATTAATTCACTCACATGGCTGATGGCACCGTCCAGAAAACAACAACAAGAAAAAAAAAAGTGATTGCAAGCACTATTGCAAATTAATCCTACTCTTTAGGCGAAGATTTTGTTTTGCATTTGCTAAGTGCTCTCCTAATTGCCTACTAAGGAGAAAAACAAGGCGACATGCTGCTGGTCTGCTGTGATAGCTATATTGTTAGTTTAAAAAGTGTTTCATTCATTTGTCTTATGAATTGGAAGAAAAAATTGTACGTATGAGAAAATAAACTTTTTCCAATTATAGTGTGTTTATATTATTCAAATGTGGCTTTATGACATAGGTTAAGCTAGCTTTCGAGTGAATATGTGATTTTAGTGGGGAAAAAAGACCAGGATGGATGATTTAATCTTTATTTCCTAGAATAACTAATCCTGGTTGCTCTTGAAAAATATTACTACATCAATTAAGCGGTGTTACAAGTGAAGATGCAAAGAACTATATTCTTACCCCAAATGATATGGTGCAGTGAATGAGACCGCTTCTCCCTTAATCAGAAGTCTCGAGTTCGAATCATGTGTATGAAAAATTATTGATAGGGAGTGCTTCCCACACAGAAATGCGCTCTACCCGGCGCGAATTCAGATATAGTCGGGCTTCAATGTGGATACCGGACACCTGGGTTTACCTATAAAAAAAAAGAACTATATATTCTTGAGATAATTTTCTTTTTCCAGTTCTAATATTATTTGAGGAACTTTGGATTTATTCTGTTACATAGAAATGGAGATGTATCCAGAAAATATAATACATCACATTGGATTATATGGATTTTAAAAAAGAAGTGCCTATCACTTCATTTGTATCTTGAGGACAAAAGGAAGAAAAGAAAAGAAAAGAAAAAGGCTGTCAGAAGTGGGATTTGAACCCACGCCCTCTTTCGAAGACCAGAACTTGAGTCTGGCGCCTTAGACCACTCGGCCATCCTGACATTATATAGGATACAGCTTATATTATAGTTTTATATATGTAACATGAATAATCAAAATAAAAAAAACAAAGAAGTAACAACAATGAAAAATGAAAAAGAGTTGTAAAAAATATACAATTAAGTAGGATGGTGACGTTGAATATTTTTAAGACTCACTTATGAGATTTCACTAAATATGTTATTGTTGTATATTAATAGGAGAATCTACTTGAACATATGCTCAAATACAAGTTCAATGTACCCTCCTAATGGAAATTTATTCTTGGGTCAAATCTAAGCCAATCTTTTATGGTATTTGTCATGAGAGGAGCATGTGATAGTTCAATGTTCGTTGTGTCACCCATACCACCAAAGGCCCATGTAGTAAAACTCTTTGGAAACAACTGATTCATTGCTTTCCCCTCAACCAAATGTTCAGACATTTTGCACGTACATTTGCGTAAGAATGGTGCTATAAGAATTTAAATTTATGTTCATTGACATCATAGTTTTTTTTAACAGAATGAAGTTACCTAAAAGCCAACTTCAAGTAAAATTATTCAATATGTAATTAAGTATATGTTAGGAGTAGTACTATGAGAACGGATGAGTAACCTGTTGGAACCAATTAATTACCTCATCAAACACATTGTTACTAAATAAAACTCGTCGATCAAAATCATAAAAAACTTTTGGTAAGTTCTGTTATTAATCTGTACTCCAAAAAAATCAGTAAACAATAAACACTGAAAGTAAACAAAATCAGTGTTGAAAAATAAGAATAATTTTTCAGAATATAATCGAGCCCACTTAGTTCAAAGTGTGTCCTTAAGGAAATTATTCCCTCACAAAGACTGAGGTTGATGGAATATCCCCTCCCAGGATAGAACGATTATCTTACCGTAATAGTAGTACTCCAAACTCGGTAGCAGAACCACTCAACAATAGTATATCACACTGAATTGATTCGCAGGTAGAAGAAGAAGATTTTGTAGTTCGAAAAAATTAGTAAGTAAAATTTGAGGAATCAAACGAATTTATAGCCATGGAAGTATCTGGCTTCAAGGTTTGCAACCCTTCCGAACAAACACTAAACCGGTGGGAAATTTAAATGTGGAAAGAAACCTGATCGCGTCCGGTTGATCGGCCGGTCACGGTCGGGTCACTAACGCAGGATTGATATGTTAATTAATTAACTTAAATAATAATTAATTAAATAATTAAAAATTAAAGAAAATTTGGTCCAAAAAGATTATCAATCAATCGATCATTTGACCAAATCCAAATCCAAATCCAAACCAAATCCAAATCCAAATCCAAACCGGGTCGGGTTTCCGAGCCGAAAGCCGAATGAGCGAAGACGACGCGAGGGGTCCTCGCCTCAACCCTTTTATCGACAAGAAGCTGAGTAATTCCACTTATAAGTAGAATAACTTTTCTTTCCACTCACCGAAGGGACAACTCCCACTTTTCTTTCCATCACCGATGCGGGACAACTCCCACTTTTCTTTCCACTACCGAGTGTGGACAACTCCGCTTTTTCTTTCCACTACCGATGTGGGACAAATGATTATTTTATAGAGCAAGAGGGAACTCCCTCATTTCCCATTCAATCTATCATTTAATCCCAAACAATCCCCACATGAATGGGGAATGACTATAATGACAAAGGAACAAGTGTGATATATGTTTAGAATTGACTGCATCACGGATAAGTAGGTTTCCTTTGAACTTTCCGTAGTGAACTTATATCGGGATATACTCGATCAATCTAGAGATTTGATATCTTTGAACCGTCGAACTTTGTTGTATACCTAGACAACATAAGTCACACAATCAACCCTCAACCGCTTTATGGTTCCTTACATTGTGTTCGTGACCATGAACACCTCTTGGTTTCATGAGCGAGTGTAGAGAATGGGCCTTCTTGTCATTCCCCTTTAAAGCGGCTTACACTTAACACTCACATAGGTGATTTCTAAACATGTGGTCCTATATCCACATTATCTGGTCATATACTGCCAGATTTAGATAATCATTAAAGAACCTTAATGCTTTATTATTTTATCCTTATTTCTGAACATTGTCTTCATCCGAAAATGGGTTGAGTTATTTGACAATGTTGAACCGTCAGTCACAACTTTGTTTGATCTCCTTGAACCTAGCTCTTGGGATCTCCAGTCTGCTAGGTAGAGTTACCGCCATGATGACTTGTCCTCGGCCTTAACCCCATTCACATTGATGATCTACTAACCCCCTCTCTAGATAAGCCTTTTGTAAGCGGATCCGCCACGTTATCTCTTGACTTTACATAGTCAATTGTGATAACGCCACTAGAGAGGAGTTGTCTAACGGTATTGTGTCTTCGTCAGATAGCCGAGATTTTCAGATTATACATTACGCCCTCTGCCTACCTATTATTGCTTGGCGTCACAATGTATACATATAGGAGCCAAAGGTTTGGGCCATAATGGAATATCTTCTAAGAAATGCCGAGCCATTCAGCTTCTTCACCATTGCTTGTCTAAAGCTATAAATTCAGATTCTATTGTAGAGCGGCGATACATGTCTGCTTTGATAATTTGACACGATCCACCCCAATTGTGAAAACATAACCACTCGTGGATTTAACTTCAAATGACTTGATCCAGCTTTGCATCACTATATCCTTGATCACGGCGGGATATTTGTTATAATGCAAAGCATAGTCTTGGGTGTGTTTTAAATACCCCAAGACTCGTTTCATTGTTACATCCAATGAGTTTGATTGGGATTATTCGTGAATCGACTACTAGCTTGTTTATAGCACATGCTATATCCTGATCGTGTACAATTCATAATATACATCAAACTTCCCAAAACTCGTGCATAGTCCAATTGTGAGTCACTTTCACCTTTATTCTTTTGAAGGCAAAACTTACATCAATTGGAGTCTTTATAACATTGAAATTTAAATACTTAAACTTGTCAAGTACTCTTTCAATATAATGAGATCTATAAATGTTAGACCTTGTGGAGTTTTTATGAATTCTGATGCCTAAGATCAAATCAAAGAACTCCTAAGTCTTTCATATCAAATTTGCTAGCCAAAGATACGCGTGAGCATTTATATTGGTAATATCTCTACCCATTATCAACATGTCATCAACATATAAAACAAATAATGACTTCATGATTTGAGTATTTTTAATGTAAACACATTTGTCACACTCATTAATCTTAAATCCATTTGCCAACATTGTTTGGTCAAATTTCGCATGCCATTGTTTGGGTGCTTGTTTAAGTCCATAAAGTGACTTAACAAGTTTGCACACTTTCCTTTCTTTACCAGGAACCACAAAGCCCTCAGGTTGTTCCATGTAAATTTCTTCCTCCAATTCTCCATTTAAGAAAGTTGTCTTGACATCCATTTGATGGATTTCAAGACCATATATGACAATGCTAGTGCTACTAACACCCGAATAGATGTTATTCTTGTTATCAAGTAGTATGTGTCAAAGTAATCAAGACCTTCTTTTTG
The DNA here is from genome assembly GCA_029783415.1 of Anisodus acutangulus. NCBI lineage: Eukaryota > Viridiplantae > Streptophyta > Magnoliopsida > Solanales > Solanaceae > Anisodus > Anisodus acutangulus. Next base: position 15,157,181 of record CM056491.1, on the reverse strand, counting down.
TCTATAACCTTTGACCACAAGTCTTGCCTTTATATTTGTTAATAGTGCCATCAACTTTCATTTTCCTTTAAAAATCCATTTTGATCCTAAAGGTTTATTTCAGGAGGAAGATCAACCAATTCCCATGTATGGTTGTTCAAAGTGATTCAATCTCACTATTGACCCGCTCTTTCCAAAATGTCAATCGAGAAGACATTGCTGCTTTAAATATTTGAGGCTCATTTTCAAGCAAGAATGTCACAAAAATCGGTCCAAAGGAAGTAGATGTCCTTGACGCTTGCTACGCCTTGCATCCGCTTTACTTGTGTATTTTCCTTTGGTTCTTCCCACGGGTCGCTTAGATCTTTCACTTGACGACTCACGCTCAGTTTTATACGATAAATATTTTCAAAGAATTCAGCATTATCTCGATTCAATTCATCAGTATTTACATGAATTTCGGATTGTTCGATTTGAACCAAACCGACAAGCTTTGTTGTTTGTAGCATAACCAATAAAAACACAATCCACAATTTTTGGTCCGATTTTTACTCCTTTGGGCAAAGGAACTCGACCTTTGCTAAACACCCCCACACACTTTGAAATATTTCAAGTTGGGTTTTCTTCCTTTCCATAGTTCATATGGAATAGATTGTGTTTTGTCGCGGGCACCTGTTGAGTATTCGGTTATCGTATGATAGCTTCCCCCATGTTTTATGTAAACCGGAACTTATTACTAAGGCATTCATCATTTCCTTTAATGTTCGGTTTTTCTTTCCGCATAATTCCATTTGATCGTGGTGAAGTGGGCAAGATAGTTTGATGAATAATTCCATATTCTAAACATATTCTCGCAAAGGAGATTCGTACTCTCCTCCCTATCACTTCTAATCATTTTTATCTTTTTATTCAATTGATTTTCCACTTGCTTTTGTATTGTTTAAATGCATCAATTGCTTCATCCTTACTATTAAGCAAATACACATAACAATATCGAGTGCAATCACAATAAAAGTTATAAAATACTTTTTTTCCAATCATGAGATGATATTGACTTCATATCACATATATCTGTGTGAATTAAGTCTAAAGGATTTGAATTCTATCAATAGATTTATACGGATGTTTAACAAACTTAGATTCGACACGATTTCACATTTAGATTTATTACATGAATTTAGGCAATACTTCTAAATTAATCAATTTCGCATGTTTTGTAGTTGACATGTCCTAAACGAATATGCCATAAATTATTTGACTCCACAAGTAAAGCAAGTCAATTCTTATTAATTACTGGCCAACAACCATTACATTGAGTTTGAAAGGCCTCGTGAGGTAGCTCCTTTCCTATGAACAAATCATTCTTACTTATTACAATTTTCTCACTAACCAATACACATTTAAACCTGCTTTGACGAGTAATCCCATCAAAACTAAATTCTTCCGAATTGTTGAACGTGCATAACATTGTTGAGAGTCAGGACCTTGCCTAAGTCATCTTCGTATATCTTCCCATATCCTTCAACTTTAATGCTGATGATTTCCATAAACAAGACCTCTTGGGTCCAATGAGAGCATAGGGTTGCAAATGCTTTTGTAGCGCAAACATGTCGAAAGTGGCACCAGAATCAAGCCACCACTCCTTTGGGTTTTCAACCAAATTGCACTCGATAGCATTGCACACAGATCATCCATATCATCATTCTTTTCCACCATATTGGCTTGTCCTTTTCCTTGTTCTTTTTCGGGGAGACGATAATCTGGGATTTGTAGGCCTTTCCCACAATTAAAGCAGTTGCCTTGAACTTTTCTTGTTGGAATCCTTCTCCTTTCCAGAAGGCCTCTTCCTTTTCTTGTTCTTTTTCAGAGCAAAGATCTTCCACGATGTTTGCCCCTTCAATTGGTGAAGTCTTATGATACCTCTTCTCGGCAAATGGCTTTGTTATCTTCCTCGATCTTGAGACGAATCACAAGATCTTCCAACTTCATTTCTTTTCTTTTTGTGCTTAAGATAATTCTTGAAATCTTTTTCATGAGGGCGCAACTTCTCAATCATTGCAGCCACTTGAACGCTTCATTTACTACCATACCTTCAAAGAATAAGGTCATGAAAGATAAGTCAAGCTCTTGAACTCGGTTCTAACGGTTTTTTCCATCCACCATTTTGTAGTCTAGGAATTTGGCAACCACAAACTTCTTCAAGCAAGCATCTTCACTTTTGTACTTATTTTCGTTGCACTCCATAGTTCTTTTCGAAGTCTCATCGCATCATGAGACGTTGTATAAGTCATCTTCTAAGGCACTCAAATGTAGCCTTTGCACAAAAAAATCAGCCTGTTTCCAAGCCTCGGTAACTATGAACTTTTGGTTGTCGGCATGTCGGCGGCAACAGTGAGGGTCCTCATCGGGTGAACTTTTTGCATACCCTGGGTGGTAAGCCAAAGAACATTCTTTGTCGCCATCCTTTAAAATTGGCACCGTGAACTCGCAGTTTCTCATGGTGGTACACGCACGGGGTTGTAGGAGTAACTGGTGCGCAATTGCAGGTAGTTCAGTTCCAATCACCATTATTCGCTTGTCATCACAAATCAACAAACTGCTTTTAGTTAATAAAACTGTAATAGCAATTCAATCATGACTTTAAACGATGAAGATTTTATTTCTTCAAATTGCAAGATAATTATGAAACTTTAGTATTCCAACTAAGTTTTTATATCTCTAGTCTAATACTAATATTCATACGGAGTAGAAAATTGCACAAGTTTTAATCTCCAAACTGTAATACAACAACGATGAAGTTTTTATGTTCTTCAAATCGCTGTACAAGTATGAACTTTAATATTCCAACGAAATTTTTATATCTTGAGTCTAATATGAAATTTCATACTTGAGTAGAAAACCACAGTGTTTTAGTCTCCAAAACATAACATGATTAATCTAAAAATATAATTTCCTTAAAATTGTTATTAATCTGCATCTAAAAACCAAGAAACAATAAACACTGAAAGTAAACAAAATCTGTGTTGAAAAATAAGAATAATTTTTCAGAATATAATCGAGCCCACTTAGTTCAAAGTGTGTCCTTATGAAATTATTCCCCTCACAAGATTTTCGAGGTTGACGGAATATCCTCCCAGGATAGAGCGATTATCTTACAAGAATAGTAGTACTCCAAACTCGGTAGCGCTAACCACTCAACACTAGTATATCATGCAATTGATTCGCAGTAAGAAGAAGAAGATTTTGTAGTTGAAAAATTAGTAAGTAAAATTTTGAGGAATCAAACTAATTTATAGTTACGAAGTATCAAGCTCAAGGTTTGCAACCTTCCGAATCAAATACTAAAGTCACTGTGGTGGGAAATTTAAATGTGGAAGAAACCGGTCGCGGTCGTGTTTTGATCCCACGGTCACGGGTCGGGGTCACTACTGCAGATTGGATAAGTTAATTAATTTAATTAAATAATAATTAATTAAATAATTAAAAATTAAAGAAAATTTGGTCCAAAAAGATTATCAATCAATCAGATCATTTGACCAAATCCAAATCCAAATCCGAATCCGAAGCCGAGCCGAGCCGAAGCCGAAGGAGCGACGACGACGGTGCGAAGAGTCCTTGCCCCCTCAACCCTTTTACTGACAAGAAGGAGTAATTCTACTTATAAGTAGAAGAACTTTTCTTTCCACTACCGATGTGGGACAACTCCCACTTTTTTTTCCACTACCGATGTGGGACAACTCCCATTTTTCTTTCCACTACCGATGTGGGACAACTCCCACTTTTCTTTCCACTACCGATGTGGGACAAATGATTATTTTATAGAGCAAGAGGGAACTCCCTCCATTTCCCATTCAATCTATCATTTAATCCCAACAAGTTCTACTAACATTATATTTTTCTTAATTATATTATATTAATAGAAAAAATAATTGTGGCTGCCCCATTCCCCACTACCCACACCACGCATTCGTGCATGATCAATCCATCACTTTAACATTAAACTCCCATGCATGCATGGTGATAACATGTATTTGTTTTGGTTATGGTTAAAGAATGGATCTTGGGCCTAACTCAACTCCAAAAGCTAGCTTGTATGGTGAGGATTAAGAGTCTCACATCGGAGATGAAATGAGAACATGAACTCCTTATATGGACTTGGATAATCCTCACCCCAGCTTGTACGGTGAGGATTGTCCAAGTCCATATAAGGAGTCCATGTTATCATTCTATCTCCGATGTGAGACTCTTAACACTCCCCCGCACGCCTAGACCTCGTTAACTGAAATGTGGACAATATAATTTGGGGGATCCAACATCGACGAACAAAGAAATGGAATGAGTCTAGTTGATACCATGTAAAGAATGGATCTTGGGCCTAACTTAACCCCAAAAGTTAGTTTGTAGGGTGAGGATTGTCCAAGTCCATATAAGGAGTCCATGTTTCCATTACATCTCCGATGTGGGACTATTAACAATATGTTGTTTGAATAGACATTAAATTACTTATCCCGCTTTTACATGACACTGATCCATCCCATTCAACATTTGTTACGTTTAATGTTTTTGTCTGTTCATGCTCATAGTTAGCAAGTATATGCATTGCATTCTACACGGCGACAAGAGCAATATTTAACAACTCGTTGTAGCCTTGAGAGTTACTTTTCCTCTAAAACTGTCCACTAGCTTCTGTTTGGTTTTTCTGTTGTTAGTGATTTTCCAAATGCCTTTTAATTTAAATTCATTTTATTTTTCGTTTAATTATTCATATTTTCCAAAGGAATGCAATAAAGTATACTAAGATATTAAATTGATGATTTGTTAAAATTCACGTAAGAAAAAAAAGAAACAAACAAAAAAACTAAACCTCAGGTCGAACTGATGAAGCGTAATCAGAAAAAAATATAAAAATAAAATAAAAATCTACTTCGAAATTATTTAATTCAAACCAAAATAATTAGGAGCTTTGCACCTCAGCTTGATGCTCACATTGTGATACCCATGGTCATATATCTTTGTTTTATACTCAAACAACTAATCTATATATTAATATAAAGTAGGGACATAGGCCCGGTGATGTGTCACTCTCTTAGGCTAGGATTACTATTTATCTTTTTTCCCAGTTTTTTTGATTTTTTATTTTCTTTTGTTCCCAAAAAACTGTAAAAAAAATAATAATTAAAAGATGTGTCTTTTGCTTAAAGATTGTGACGCTTCCTTCCATCGTACTAACCTTTTGAAAACCTAGACTTTATTAACCGTAGCATTTCAACCGGCCTTTCAACTTTATTTTCCAAATCCACAACTTTTCAACTTAGCCATTTCCTTTTCACTATGTGAGTTAAAAAAAATGATACCTAATGCTTGACAACAAACAACTTTCTATATTTCAGATTTATTTCATCCCCCTAAGTTACACAAGTGAAGACAAGAGACTTTTCATTCTATTCATTATTGTATTATTTACTACAAGTTGATTATGAAGTTATTAAAACGACCGTTTCAAGAGTTCACCAAAGATGATATGGTATACCATAGAAGTTGTTGGTGACAGCAGACAAAAATTTATGTGACTCACGGTATACAAATACAAGATTTCGTTTGTGCAACACCTTTTTATACCAAGCCATGATTACTTGCTTGGATCAAGACAAACCTTCATATCTTCCTACGATTTTTACATAAATGCACCATCCACCCATGTTGTTCCGTCTTTTACATTCAAATTTACTACCCTTTTTTACCATGGTTGTTGATTATTAAAATAGACTAATATCTGAGTTTTGTAATATTGCAGGAAGTTTTACAGGAATGAATTACTTTTATATTGTATACTGAATAGTCCTGATGCATGTGCACGTACCCCCACACAAATGGAGGACCAATTTGCAGAAGTTCATTGCTCCCGCGGTTGTGTTCTTCATGAAAATTATCTCTATATTACCATCTAAGCAACCCTAATGGTGAGTGCTTAAGTTCTCTTACTGTATAATCATAGTCTTTCATCGTTCTGTTTTCCCCCACTAATTCACACTTTTACTAGATAGTGCTAAGTTCCGTCAAATTAAATTCATCTTATTTTACCCACTTCATGGATAATATAGTTTACTAATGCGCTTTTCCTTTTTGTTCAAATTTAAAGGTCCGATATGAATATCGATAGTTTAATTTATTGGTATGACTTTTTCTGCCGATATTGATTTGTTTAAATAATAAAATTTGGTTGTGTTAAAATGATTTCATGGTAGATTTTAAAGAGTTGGGCATTAACAATATATGCTTTTCTCTCAATGAAAACTTATTGAGAAAGTAAACATGCATTTGTCTGATTAAAATAAAAATAAAACTTAAAGGCATGTCAAGTAAAGCTGAGAAGATTAGTGGTCAAATAATTCAGATATTGTGTTCATCTTTTCTTTTATTTCAATTTTCAGCAAATCGATAAATATGAAATGATGATTTACACCTTATTTTTTCAGAAAGTCAATGGAACGTCGCACTTGAGCATGTAATGGAGCAAAGATTAGTTTTTTTTTTCATTTGGATTTGTAGAAAGAACAAAACGAAAAGAAGGTTATTCATATCAATGGTGGTATTAGTATATACCTAGTGTACTAATCCGCGCTTGGCGCGGTTGTGGAAGATCGTAATATTTTTTATTTATAGTTTTTATCAATAATTTAGAGTTGGATCTTAGATGATATGAGTTTTCATTATTACATTTTTTAGAAAAGAACGAAAGAAAAAATTATAAGGAAAACAATTTCACCTGTGTATACATAGAAGTCTGTGTTGGAGGTTTTAATACACTATTCTCTTACTCTGTTAAATGTGAAATACTAGACGTATTTGATTCTTTTTCTTTCATTAGATAGTAAATTTCTTTTTGTCTACTATTAAATAAGAAAAAAGTAAAATGAAAAGTAAAGCAAAAAAGGAAAAAAACAGAATAAAAGAAGTGGCAACACAAGTCGAGAATTCCATCCATTGGATATTTAAATTACATATCCGTTATGTCCTTTTGATCATATTCTTTTCCCGTTAACAAAATTGTTAAGGCTTATTGGGTTGAGAGACAAAAAGGCAAAGAAAATAGTAATAGATTTCAAAGAAAAATTGATTGTAGTGCGGTCTAAGAGAGTTATTTCATCTTAGGACTGAATGATAATTCGCCTGTCAATATAAATTATAGTTCAAGTGTTATGTATATATATTATGAGATACGAAGAAGAATTATAAGTCTAACCAAAATCAGAAAAGACATAAAAATATATATTTTTGAAAATTGAGTTTCAAGTATTCTCAAGCGTATAGTAGAAAATTGCTAACTACAAGTTCCAAACTCTTTTATCTTCTTTTTTCTTGGGGAAATCCGTCCAGCTCTTTCACAAGACTCTTATTAGCAAGAGTTGTAGATAACATGATTGAGAATTATAATACTCCTAAGAAGAGGATGGTAAAAATTAACTACTTATTATTCTGCTTAATTATTAAGGTCTTGGCTATGTATCTATCACGATTATAGATAACATGATTGAGAATTATAATACTCCTAAGAAGAGGATGGTAAAAATTGACTACTTATTATTTTGCTTAATTACTAAGGTCTTGGCTATGTATCTATCACGATTATAGTATTTCAAATTTTTAAAAATAATTTAAAAATTAAAATTAGGAGAGAAAAAAACCCACAAAAATAAATAAATCTAGATGTTGGGCTATGAGAGATGTCACACCACCTCTCTCATTTCACGAATTTATATGTATAAAAAATTTAATTTTAAATTATTGAATAAATCACCGATATAATATTTTTTGATTTGTTTCATAATATGAGTGCCTTGCGAGAATGCCTACCTTCAGAAGATAATTATCGAATGAGTTTCAAACCTGTTCTCTTCTCTTCCCAAGATATTTAGGAAAATGGGCGTTCAACCACTTGATTGTGAGGAAAGGAGACTTGTCGGCCACCGCTTGTTAACGACGGAAATCGTCATTTAAAGGGTACTCACTTTGGATTTAGTTGGAAAAGTAGGTATTCCACATGTCCCTTGCTTGCGAATTCAGAGCGGAGGTGCCACAACCCGCAAGGGTAGCCAAGTTGGTGTAGCAGTAGAGCGCGGGATCGCAAGGTCACGAGTTCGATCCCCTACATAAACCTTCTTGTTTGAGCCTGTCACACATGGCTTGCCAAGTGTGGTTAATCGGCTGACGTGATTTGCAGGATATTGCGTCAATCCGGGGTTTACCCTGTGCGGACTCGAAAGAATAGCGGCTGCGGGTTCCTTTGTCAAAAAAAAAAAAAGAGCTGAGGTGCCATTCATATCATTTCTTGCAAACAAACAGTTGACAATATCATGACAAAAAAAGGACAATATCTACAATATAAAGGAAAAATGGATGTGATATTAAAACTAAAAGCATACTGATAAAACCTGTTGTCCATCCATGAATGAATGTTTAGATCAGAATCTTAACAATATTTTTCATGATGTATCTCTTCAGTGACGTTCTGATCAAGAATATAATTTAAAATTACATGAGAGAAATTTAAAAACTAAAAATGAGATCAATACCACCTTAATATTAATGTAGAGATAACTCAGTTAATGGTTTATTTTTCTCTTGTTATTTCCTTTCTTCACTTCTTTTCCTTCATTTTCTCCTCTCCCTACCCATTACTTACTCTACCTAGCTAGACGACATAAACTTATATTCTTCTTACTATGCATTCAATTTCCCTTCTTCTTCCTAATATTCTTACAAAATCTCAAACAATCAGTTCTTTTTAAATTAATGGTTCCTCTTACCAATTCAAGACCTCACCATTATCTCCTATAAATTCTAAGAGACCAACAAATGAGAAAAATGATAGAATCTATCAAACTCTCTATTTAAAAAAAAACGGTCAAAAAGCTACAAATTCTTTGATCTATATGAATTATTTTTCAGTAACTTTCTCTTTTGGACAGCAATGTTAAAAATTTGGTTCACAATTCTTGCTCAGTTAATGGCAATCAATTGAAGAACATGTAACTATTTGTGGTATGTAAAGATTATGATATTTTCTACTCTTCCTCAGAAATGCTACAAATGATATTCTGCTATAATATACTACACGCTTTCTAAGTATTCAAGAACTTTAGAATGAGATTCTCCATTTTTCATACTTACCAAACATATACGTCAAGGTCAGAAAAAGAACACAATGAAATTTTGAAAATTTAATCAAATTGATCTAGAATTAGCACGATGAAATGAAAATTATTATTGTAGAGTTTAAGATATTCTAAACTTAGTCGAAAATATATACATCTGAAATAAAATTATTGAAACTGACATATATAATACATCTTACCTTTTCCAAAGAAAGATGCATAGCGTTTGTCGATACTATCTGATCAAAGAATGAGGCAGAAGGATATATATATATTGAATTGTTCATGGGAAATGTAAAAGTAAATCTTGCAAGTTGCAACAATACATGGGTCTCTTTATATAATTATTCCAACAGTACATGAGTCCCTTGCTCTCCTCCCATAATCCCAAAAATACATGGGTCTGTTGCTCTCTTCTCATACGTTGTCAAGCATATATTTATTTCTCATTTCATAACTGCAGCTAGTAAATGTCATAACTACAGCTTAATTAAAGATTAATGGTAAAAATTAATAGATGGTCTTTATTGAATTTTAAGCAATATCTTAAGCTGAAAATAAGAGAAAAATGTCAAAAAAAAATGAGAAAAAAGATAAATAGCAGTGGTGACCATAGAAAAGTGTCACATTACCTTGTCTAATCCTGTCTTTAATATATATATTTATTGATTATACATTTGATTTTTATATGTATGCCTTGCATTATTTGTTTAGTCTTTGATTTTGCATTATCATTTTTATCCCTTATATTAACAAAATTTACAAAAAATATATATCTAACCAACTTAACTAGTACCCTAGTAATTTGCAGCAATCAATTATTTGAGTTAGCTAATTATTTGATGAGATTGAAAATGTGCCTAAGTATTAGATTGATCTGGATGCTTAATCCCTTCAATGCCATTATTTAACTAGACAATATATTGACAATTCATTAACCATATATCATCCCAATTAGTTTTAAAGTATAAAAAAATTGGACCTTTGTAGTCTTTTCTAGGTTAGTTCTTTAAATCTCAATGCGGTTTACTTAATCCTTAAAATTGATTCCCGTCCATTAAAATAATCGCGAACGAAATGCATGGTCACCAAATAATGTAATCTCATATGTATGTCGTGGCTAAACCTAGGCAATTCTCCATCAGAATGGATTAGAATACTTAAGCTTAAACAATTAATGTAAGAGAGGAAGGTAACCAACAAGTCATACGTGTTTCAAATATAATATTCACCTCACCACTCGAGAATGCTCCTTTTAGATTATCTTTTGGAAAAAGTTGTACAAGAATCTCCCATAAAGTATCTTCATCTTAATTAAATAATGGTGCTTTGCTGTTGCCACTTGACAAACTGTGACTCCTCCAACCAATACAACACTAGCAAGCCACGTATCTGCTGAGACATCTTTCTTCATCACTCACAAGCAATAAGGTAATGCAAAGTGGCAACCTCTTGAAGACAACAATATTAAAAGAATGACCAAAGATTAAAAGTTTGTTTTTATGCAGCACAACAAGCTCACCGAACTCTTAGGGAATGCCCATTCTCTCGTCACATGGCAATATAAAAAGCAAGAGTACTCTGCATCTTGTCGCTCTCTATACAACTTTGGTATAAATAGGATGAGTTTTGAAGGTATTTTCATCCCCAAATTTTGAGTTCAAAGTAAAAGGAAAGGAATAGAGAGAAAAAAGATGGCAACTTTTTCTGCAAAATCCAATAAGAGATCTATCAGTTTGTCAAGCAGATCACATCCAGCTACTCAGAATATTGAAGAGGAGCTCAACAAACTCAAGACTTGGGAATTCGAATTCTCAGCTTCACCAACTGCAGAAGCTGTCTATAATGGTCTAGTTGGTCTGGGTGAGGTGCATAAGTGCATAGGTGATCTTCTAAACTTGCCCCTGACTCTTCAGGCCCTTTCACAGTGCCAAAATAAGAAATGGGTGGATGAAATCTTGGATAAATCTGTGAGATTTCTTGATATATGTGGGACAACAAGGGAGCTAGTGTCACAGTTTAAAGAAAATATTAAAGATGTTCAGTCCTTGCTGAGGAGGAGAAAGGGAGATTTGAACATCACCAACTACACCTCGTTCCGGAAGAAGATGAAAAAAGATGCAAAAAGCTTAATTACATCTTTGAAGAAAATCGATCATGAGGAGGTGGCTGTGATGGAAGTTGATCAACTTGTCTCGGCTGTTATCAGAATGCTAAGAGAAGTTACCACAATGGGGATTTCAGTATTCCAAATGGTGTTGGTTTTCTTGTCAGCCCCAATTTCTAAGCCAATTAGCAAATGGTCTGTGGTTTCAAGATTGGTGAACAAGGGATCAGAAGACAACATAAATGAAATAGAAAGTGCTAATGTTTCATTAAGCAGCCTCTTCAAATGTGGTGCTTGTGAAGTGGAGAAGATCCAATATGTGCAGAGCAAATTGGAAACTCTAGAGGCTCATTTTGAATGCATTGAGAATGGTCTAGACAACATCTTTAGATGCTTGATTAAATCAAGGAGCACACTCTTAAATGTTGTCTCTTGCCAATGATCAGAATAGTACTATTCTTGTCTTGTATTGCATAAGCATCCAAATATTTTTAGGATATGCTTATGAAATTCATGTAAAAGATCAATTTTGTAATTACATACATGTAGAGAAATATATTTTAGTACTCACAAGCTATGCTCTCTTTCTCTCATCTTATCTTTGTAAATTCAACCAAACAAAAATGAAGCGATGAACAATTAAACATACTTCGTTAAACATACAATTAAGTTAAGATATGTTCTGTGTTATCCATTTAACAAGAGTAGAATATGTAGGTTCTGAAGGGGATATTTCACATGCGCATGCGTTGTCTCTGGGATTTCCTATTGATTTTACTTCACTTACTGCAGAGAACAAAAATGAGCTAGTATATATGCTTAACTTTGCCGTTTTGCTATGCCAAAGTACTCACTAGTCACTACTGTCAGCAAGAATACACGTTGTCAGAGCTCAGAGCCATAGTTATATGTAAGTATATAGAAGTAGTCCGGGTTAAGCAAAGGTTTTTATTAAAATGGAAATATAACGCAGTTGACTTAAGTGCTTACTGCGCTAAATTGAAAGAGACTGTTTGAGGGATTCGAAAAGGATACGAACAAGAGATATCTTGAAAGGGTCCACTAGTATTTTTATGATAAAACCAAAAAGGATAATGACTTGTTGGACAGAAATCTTCTGCGCAGAATGGGGAGAATGAGGATATTTAAATTATTTTACGCCCTCACGCTGAAGTTGGGCGTTAATGAAGAGGGTTATAACGACGTCTTGACATCATTTTCTCTCCTTTTAATAATTAACTCATCTCATCAATATTTTAAAAAATTAAAATCTTCTTTCTCCAAAAATACATTTTTGTATTTCCTTCTTTCTCTAAAAGTACATCTCTGTATTTTCCTTACCATATATAGTAGAATAAAACCCTACTATATTATTGCACCCTATTTTATTTGAATCTCATTTCCTGCCATCTTCTTCTTTTGTATCTTCCATTATTTTTTGAAAAAATGACTGACAAATTTTATGTTGTATTTTGTGGTAGGGTACCCGGTATATACACGACATGGCACGAGTGTGAATCAATGATTAAAGGGTTTAGTCGAAATCATTACAAGCCGTACATAATGTATGAGAAAGCCCTTGAAACTTACAACAATTACCAGGGATCTAATAGAAGTCAAGAGAAGGTTGATGTTGTTGAAGAGCAGGCTGCCAAAGTTGATGTTGTTGAAAATGTCAAAGCTGACTCAATCCATATTTTACGGGCTTTTATTGCTGGAATAGTTGTTGGGGCTGCTTGTATGAAGATAAATGAATAAAGGGTTAACTTCGCTTTTTGTTTATTTAGTTTAAGATTATCTTGATGTTCATTATTAAGATCTAATTTGTGGAAAACTCTTGTCCAGTTTATGTAATTTTAACTTACTAACAGAATCATGAATAGTTTGTCCCTCTATTTTTTTGTGATTTTCATGATTAAGATCTAATTTCTGGAAATCTCGTCATACTTCTCCACTCCATCCACGACTGGCTCATTATTTACTGCGTTTAACTCACAGTGAAAGAACCTCTTTAACTAATATTGAAAATTTTCAAACATTATGCGAGTAGAAGCAGCTTGGAGCTGCGCCTCAAACAAGAACTGTGACTCACATCTTATTTTAGTGTAAAGAGACTGATACTCAGTTGTTAACTCTTTCTCGTATTTATCTCTCAATGCTAACTCATACTGTTGAACAAACTTTTTCAGTGTGCTCCTATTATTGATAAATCTATCGAAGAAGGCATGCATTCCATCACTTTTGTAACACCTCGTATCATTGAGCTAAGTAATTTTCACAATTCAGGGACTTAAGACCTAGTGGGAAGTGTTAGAATTAGAAATTTGATGAAAACAATGTTTTTCAGTTTAATGCCCTAAAATACGGACCGTAAAATGTTTTACGGACCGTCAAATCATATCGTAAAATGGACCCCAAAAATACAAGTCATTGTTAAGGATTATGATAGGAATCACGGGACGTGAAATTTTTACGAGCTGTAAAGCCCACCGTAATTATTTTACGGACCATAAAAGAGACCGTAAAAGGGCCCGCCAACTGAACAATATAAATACGCAACCTTAGTCCCAAAAATCCAATTTTTACTTTTCCCAAACCCTAGAACGAAGGCTCTCTCTTCCCAATCATCTCCTCCATCAAGGTAAGTCTTTTCCATGTATTTTCATGCGATTCTTAAATAGTATAATCAATTCCTAAGCGAAATTCACTAGTCTAAACCTATGGTTTTCAAGATAAATCCAATTCAAGGTGCAATCTTTAGAGTTCTTCTTCAAAGTCAATATTTTTATACAAGTTTGGGAGCGAGTAAGGTATGTAGAGCTTCTATCTACGTGTAGGGTGTTGACACTCAATTTTGTCCCATCTTTTTTGATTTATTTATAATTTTAAATGTTTTCGACACCTCAAAAAATATTTTATATATTATTATTCATATTTTCTACAATCATTTGCCTTTTTTTTAAAGTCATAATCATAATTCCCCTAATATTCTATGTTATGTTATTTTCGCAAAAATTGCATCGCATTCCACTTTTTATCAAGCATTAAACATCTCGCAAATATTGTGTTTTATTATTATCACATCGTTATATCTTATTTTTAATAATTTACATTTTTTCTTCAATGCTTTTTTTTTATTTTAAACCCCTTTTATATTTTTAAACCCATAACCCATTTTATTTCCCAACCCAAATTGTTTCTACCCAAAACATTCTATCATCCCCAAATTCCATCTCCAAATTAGCCCCTCTTTTCGGCCCTACCCCCTCTCTTATTTTTTCGACCAAATTTAACACCCCTTAAGGCCAAACCCGTCGGCCCCAAACCCAACCCCCCTCCTTATTTTCCGCCGACCCATTCCCCTATACCCCACACCCATCGAAACAGCCCAAACCAAAACCCCAACCCAATCCCTAAACCGGCCCAACACCCCTTTTCGACCAAACACCCCTTTAAACCTAAAACCCCCAATCCCTAATAAAAAATCAGATATTTTTTCTCTCAACCATTTCCCAAAAAAGGCAGAGCAGCAGCGGCTCCCCTTTCCTCTTCTAGGCAAAGTTACAAGCTTTTTCAACCATGGACAGAGGATGTTTGCTCCATTTTCGTGCTATGAATCACGTGATGTCTGTAAATCTGTAAAACGTCCAGCTTTTTGACGATTTCGTTTGACCTATTTCAAATTTTGAAGCTAAAAACCCCGCCCAAAGGAGCCCTAGCAAACCCTAAATTCGTCCTATAAATATTAGCATGTGGAGTCCATTTGAGGGAGGCATTTTTTTTGGACGAAACACTCTCGGTTCTTCAAAAGCCAAACCAAAAAAATCGACTTTTCGGTAGGTTTTGTTTTACTCCCATTTCTGGTTCGACAAAGACATAAAACATTTAGGCCCTTATCCCTTTCAATCGCATAAACAAACTTCTCCGAGCGGGTCGACGATTCGAAACACTTCTCGGTTCGCTGCCCGGAGAAGGTCAGTAAACCTGAATTCCCCTCAGTCCTTACTTTATTTTGCTTTGTGCTATGTTTTTTTTAACTGTTAGTTTAGTTGCTCGATTATTTTTAGTATGATGACATGTTCTAATTTAATTAAGCAGAATTTAATTAGTTTAAGTTGCATGTTTTATTAAAGTATGCCCTCATGTATAGACTAGATAAGTAATAATGAACTTGTTATGTCTTGATCTGAGTAGAATAGTTGTTGGGTTATCCATATTTAGCATATTGTATGTTTATTAGACTTTGACCATGATTAGTAGTTCATTATATGGGCACCCTTTGATGTCGCATTTAAGTTTTAAAATATCAGATTCTGTTTAAGACCCAACAATATGCATATGGTATAGTGTTCATATCTAGCTTGGAATTTCAGCAATTTCTTTCTTTTAGAAGGGTTGTGGTATGCTAAGGGTTAACTCTTGATATTTGGTTTATTTTTTGGTAGATTAGTTATGATCAATGATGTGTTAGGGCCCAAACTTAGCTTTGTATGAACATGTGTCTGTGTTTAGCAGAATCTGTAGTATGAAGTTTGCTTTTCTTGAAAGACTACATTATGCAAATGCCATGTCTTGTATACCATTTTTTCTGAATTTTTTTTACATACATGAGCTTCTTATTGAGTGATGTTTAGGGTCTAGTTGCTCCATAAATTCTAGATATTCTGCTAGTTTGAACTATTTACATAATTTAAAGGAATCATGAAGTGTGATAGTTTTGAGGGTTCATTAGCATGCTTGGAATTGTATGAAGAGTAATCTGAGGTAACCTAAGTGAGTCTTGTGTATATCTATTGATTCTTGAACTTGATTAACTAGGGATGTGCTAGGTTAGTCTTTCAAACATGCTTGTCCGTATTATAATCTCGTACCTAGTTTACCATGTCCCGGATGTGTTTTGCTTTAGTATGAAGGTGTGTTAATTCAGAGCTTATCTAATTGACATGTCAACTATGTCATGCCTAATACCATCTAAAGCGTGATTACACTGCCTAAACTGGTATCTGAAGTCTTGTATATTTGGGATATTGCTCCCTCCTAAATGATTACTTCACTATGTTTGTTTTGTTCCCATGTCTGATTGGGATAGTGGCATCTTAGCTCTTGCTTGCCTTAGTCACTCAATTATATGCAAAACATGTACTCATCCTACTTTAATCCTTAGAAAAGTCTATGTAAGCATGTCTGTTCTCCTTCCTTCTCAACAACAAGCACGCATGTTCAATTTAGACCGTACAGTTATATCCTACAAGAAATGCACCTCTGGTTAGTTAATCTTATTCATGTGAGTCTGGCCTCTTCATTATGTGTTGTTTCCCTGCTTGTTTAAGTTTCAGAAATGTTCATGCTAATGTAAGAGGTCTTTCTGAGTCATTCTGTGTAACACCATGCATACATCTGAGTTTGTTAGATAGTACTAGTGCCTCGTCGTACCTGCTATGGTCATGAAATAGTTGTCTGCGTATAGTATTTTACAATTTGGCTGAGTTTCAGTTTGAGTGTTAACCATAAGTCCATGTTTTCTTGCATTATGGTCTACAAGTCTATTTTCATGAGAGCATAGATAAGTGTAGAATAAGATAACTGAAATTGCTAACTAATTTACTGCCTGGTCAATATATCCATCCTTTTGCTCTTGATAATGTGTGAATTTGTCCTTAATTGGGTATCTTTCTCCTTCTTAATTTCTTCAAGATCGGAATGGTATATCTCAATAGTATACAAGGGATATAGATCTGAGTACACACCTAATGTATACCCAAGTCACAATACTTTGTATACTTTCGAGTGTACCATATCAATGAAATTTTTTGTATGTCATTCATGCATATAAATATGGACCTACATGATAGTTGAGCATTGGTTTAATATTTGTATTGGCCTGCATCTTCTCCTTTTCTTTAATTCTGAGATATTGGGTTTGCTTGTAGGGTTTGTCTAAGCCCAAATAGGAATGAAGTTGTTGTGAATGATTATTCCGTGGCATACTACTAATCTAATTTTCGATTGATTAAATATGTTAGCTTTGTAGTTAATTATAACCGATATAATTTAGATACTTTCTAATTAAGTCATACGTTTCTCTTCCTTTTGCATGACCATGGGCCCATGGGGCCCACTCCCCTCTGTCTTTGCACATTATCAGAGCTTTTGGGTTGAGTCCCAACAACATATTACTTTCATGAATTATTTATTTACATTATATATATATATATATATATATATATATATATATTTTCATGTTCCGTCACTAATCCTTTTCTTTTCTTTTCCTTACTTACATGAAATGCATCGGGAGCAACGAAGAGTCTCATTATGAGACTCATCATGATCATTGTCGAACGAAGATCCGCATTCACACTCCTTGCCTTCTCCAAACTCGGGATTTCCAAACCAATAGGGCGAGATGACATCATCATCTGCTTTAGTTCCCTTTCATTGTTATTCTTTAATTTAGTTCCCTTACAAATAAGTTTTATCCTTTTTCCAATTTGCAAAATCAATGATTTTCAAAAAAAAAAAATACCTCTTTGGCATTATAAATAATTTTCTCCTTACTATTAATTATTACAAATGCATATTTTCTCAACTTTACATGTATTTTTCTTTAATATCATACAAATGCATACTTATACAAAATGCATCATTTTACTAAATACTTGCAACATCATTTTAAGTTTATATTTTAAAGCATGCATTTTTCTTAAATACATAATTAACCTGAGTTTGACCGGATAACCGCAAGTTAGCGGATCTTAAATTATGCCTAACCCCTTCCCTTTAGGAGAATAAAGAACCCTTACTTAGAATCTCATTAGTTTCACAGACCTTAAAATTGGAGTTAAATTGCAGCATTTATTTAATATTCAGGTGTTCTAATTCACCATAAAATAATTAGGTGGCGACTCCTTAATCCAATATCCAGGAATCATCGGATACGTTGTGCTCCGCTTTGACCCGCGGGTTAAAAACGGGCGCGACATAGGGATATCTATGTTCCTCACCCACATCACATTTATAGGAAATCATGAAAATTCCATAACTTCGGATTTTTATTCTAATATCCTGGTAACCCTAATTATATGAATATTATGTTATGTTTATATTATTATTCATCAATTGTATTCCTAATTGGTCAATTGTGATTGTCATGAACTTGTCTGTAATTCATGAATCCATGCCTTGATTTCTATGAGTTCTTAAAGACACGTTATGGTCATTATTATGCAATTCCATGAGGTCATATATGTTTTTCATGATTTATAGAAGTTATATTATGTATTTCTTTACATGTTAAAACTATGAATTTACAAGATTATGTTTATAAGCTATTTCATGAATTCCATGGGCTTATAAGCCACTATTTTCAAGAACATATTTTTGGGAGTTGCATAGTTTATCGAGAAGGCTCTAGTAGCCTGAAACTACGTATGCCACTGTAGGATAAGGGTCGTTCCGCCCAGAGGACGATACCTTCAGATTTGCAGATTGGATCCTTTCTTGCCGTTTTCATGTCTCATACCCCCGCAAGGTATAGGAAAGCTTTGCTGGTCGGGCCAGTTACCAGACTCCACGTACTCACGTGGTGATTTATGTTATCGATTATGCTATTGTTCTCCCCACAGATATACAAGTTTAAAAGTTTATAGATATACATATTTAATACATGCTTTATACTAACGTCCCTTTGCATGGGGCCTGCACTTCACGGTGCAGGTGTTGAATTTTAGGGAGACAAATCTGCTCAATACGATTGCCTCAGTATCAGCTTTTCTTGAGCCCATCTCGTTTAGGGCATTAGTCATTTATTTTCACATGTTATGATTATTAGTAGAGATACGTCAGGGCCTTGTCCTCGTAAACAATTTTGCAGACTCAGGTTGTCAGAGGTTTCATAGACTAGTCTAGTATCATGTCATCTTAGTTTTTTAGTTATTCATACTTATGATATTTTTAGACTATTTTCGCAATATATTTTCAGACCATGTTTCCAGCATATGTTTTACATGTTTAAAAGTTATTATTTTAGTATGTTTTGATGCCCATGTTGACAAGCAAGCCATGTGGTTCGCTCGGTTATATACAGTCAGGCACTGAGTGCCGTGTTTTTCCCAGACCAAGGTTCAGGGCATGACAAATCTTGGTATCAGAGAACTAGGTTCAAGTGTCTTAGGGAGTCTATGAAACCGTTTCCAGTAGGGTCACTTTTATGTATGTGAGGGCCTCACACATGTAAACAGTTGACCACCAAGACATCTAGGACATTCTCACTACTTTCATACTCTAGATCATGTTGTTAGAGCTATGCTTTTAAGTTATACTTCTAATTCGTGCGTATTACATATTTCAGAAAAATGCCTATGAAAAGAAAGTACACCAAAAGGACTTCAACTAACAGCCAGAGAGCTGCGGATAATTCTGCTCACGAGGAGGATGCTCAGGCTCAAGGAGCCAATTCGGGTACATCACCTACCCCAATGCTACAGGACCTGCGAAGATTCCAGTTCCGCCGCCCAGTTATACTGACTCAGATGTTAGAGGAGCTATTCAGCTGCTCACCCAACTTGTGGCTGCCTAAGTCCAATGACAAGGAACGACTCCAAGTATGAGAACTAATGGGGGAGTTATCCAGCTTCAGGACTCGAGAATTTCTACAAACGGACCCTCCGGTATTCACAGGGTCAAGCAAGACAGAGGATCCGTAAAATTTTATAGATGGGCTCCAAAAAATCTTCCATATTATGCATACTAATGAGATAGAGGCAGTAGAGTTGGGAGCTTATCAGTTGCAGGTTGTTGCTAACATTTATATTGAGTCATGAGAACAGTCCCGCGAAGAAGATGCATCTCCAGCAATTTGGGATGAGTTTGATGATTCTTTCATTGAGCATTTTCTACTAGTTGAGGTTAGGGAGGCAAATGATGTAGAATTTGAAAAGCTTAAGCAGAATGGCAGGACTGTATATGAATACTATCTTCAGTTTGTCTCTTTGGAAAAGTATGCTCCACATATGGTCCCAGACATGAGGGCCAGAGTTAGACGCTTCATGTATAGTCTTGATCCCCATTTGTACGATGCAACCAATATTACAACTCAGAACAATGAGAAGACTATTATGAAGATGGTTGTGTTCGTGCAGGGTAACGAGAATAGGTTGAAGGAAGAGGAAGCCATGCAAAAAGAGAAGGATATGAAATTTAATAAGAGAGTCAAGTCTTTAGGTCACTTCAGTCATGGAGGTGGTAGAAACAGACAATTTTATAAAAACAGATCATTAGGACCTGCTCTATCTGCAGCTAGTGCTCTAGCCCAAAAGTTTAGGAATGATAACAGAAAGAAGAACTTTAGAGCATCAGGCTCCCAGTCACATGCCAGTGTGAGTCAAAGTTCCTTCAGCCACCCAGTTTGTGGCAAGTATGGTAAGAGGCTTCTAGGGGAGTGCCATTTTGGCATGAACATCTGTTATGGGTGTGGTCAGCAAGGTTATTTTCAAAAGGATTGTCCATCGGTGAGGCAGGGTGCATGAGGTAATATGGCTCAGTCCACGAATTCTACAGTTCTTTATAATTCTCAGGCTCAGTCAGGGTGTGATCCAGCTATGTTCGATAATACAGGCGGAGGTCCAAACTGCTTGTATACACTAACAGGTCATCAGGATATTGAGGTCCGTACAAATGTGGTCATATGTATATTAACTAGTTTCACTTTTGACGTTTATACCCTTAGGAATCCTGAACCCACTCTATCATATGTAACCCCTTTTATTGCTAAGAAATTTGGGATAGAATCAGAAAAGTTGCATGAACCCTTTAAGGTATCCACTCTAGTTGGTGAGTCAGTCACAACCATGCGAATGTATATGGGTTTTCCAGTTAAAGTCTATCACCGCATTAAAGTAGCTGACTTGGTAGAGTTAAAAATGGTAGACTTCGATGCAATCATGTGTATGGATTGGTTGTCCTCATGTTATGCCACAATAGGTTGTAGAACCAAAATTGTAAAATTCGAATTTCCCGGTGAACCATTCATAGAATGGAAGTGTGATGTAGTAGCACCCATAGGGAGGTTTATTTTTTTATCTTAAAGGCAGAAAGATGATATCCAAGGGATACATTTACCATCTTGTTTGGGTTAGGGATGAAGATACCCAAACCCCAACTTTTCAGTCAGTACTAATTGTCAATGAGTTTCCAGATGTCTTTCTCGAAGATCTTTTCGGAGTTCCTCCCGATAGGGAGATTGAGTTTAGAATTGATCTACTTCTCGACACTAAGCCGATATATATCCCGCGCGTACGGAATGGCTCTAGCAGAGTTAAGAGAACTAAAATCTCAGCTGCAAGATCTCATAAATAAGGGATTCATTAGACCTAGTGTCTCACCATGGGGCGCACCAGTCTTATTTGTTCGAAAAAAGGATGGGTCTTTGCGTATGTGCATTGACTACTAGTAGCTGAACAAGGTCACCATCAAGAATAAATATCCTCTTCCCAGAATCGATGATTTATTTGATCAACTTTAGAGTGCCCAATGTTATTCCAAGATTGACCCCAGATCAGGGAACCATCAGCTTAAGGTTAAGGAAGTTGATATTCTGAAGACCGCCTTCAGAACCCGTTATGGTCACTTCAAATTCTGTGTCATGTCATTCAGATTGAAAAATGCTCCAACCACTTTCATGCATCTTATGAACAATGTTTTCAAGCCTTATCTTGATCTTTTCGTCATTGTCTTTATTGACGATATCTTAGTCTATTCTCGTAGTGAGACTGATCATGCAGAACATCTTAGAATAGTGTTGTGGACACTTCAGGACCGTGAGCTTTATGCTAAATTTTCTAAGTGTGAATTTTGTCTTAAGTCAGTGGCATTCTTAGGCCATGTTATTTCAGCTGAGGGTGTCCAGGTTGATTCTCAGAAAATAGACGCTGTTAAGAATTGGCCCAGACCCACTTTTGCATCAAATATTCAGAGTTTCTTGGGTCTTGCAAGTTAATACAGACGATTCGTAGAGGGATTTTCTTCTATCTTAGCTCCATTGACCAGATTGACTTAGAAGAAGGTCAAATTCCAGTGGTTAGATGTATGTAAGCGTAGTTTCGAAGAATTGAAAATGAGACTGACTTTTGTGCTAGTGTTAACATTGCCAGAGGGAATCGAGGGATTTGTTGTATATTGTGATGCTTCAGGAGTTGGTCTTGTGTGTATTTTAATACAACATGACAAGGTTATAGCTTATGCCTCCAAACAGCTTAAACCTCATGAAAAGAACTATCCTACTCATGACTTAGAATTGGCAGCAATGATCTTTGCACTCAAGATATGACATCATTACTTATATGGAGTTTACGTTGATATTTTCACAGATCACAAGAGCCTTCAGTATATTTTCAAGAAGTGAGAGTTGAATCTTAGACAGAGAAGATGACTCGAATTGATAAAGAATTATGATGTAGATATTCTCTACCACCCAGAGAAAGCAAATGTGGTAGCAGATGCTCTTAGTCGACCATCCATGAGGAGTTTAGCTCACATGGAGGAAGGTAAAAGAACCATGACAAAGGAAATTCATCAGCTAGTCGGTCTAAGAGTTTGACTTTTGTACTCCAAAGATAGTGATGTGGTTGTTCAGAACAAGTTCGAATCCTCATTAGTAGCCGAAGTAAAGGAGAAACAGTTTAGTGATCCCTTCTTGTTGCAGCTAAAGGAGGGTATTCTTAAGCATAAGGCTACGACTTTTGAAAAAGGTGGAGATGACAGTACTTTGAGGTACCGGGGCAGGTTGTGCATTCCAAATATAGACAGTCTTAGAGTACGAATCATGGCAAAAGTGCAGAATTCCAGGTATTCTATTCAACCAGGTTCTACTAAGATGTATCATGCAAATTTATTGTTGGAACGATATGAAGAGAAATATGACAGACTTTGTAGCCAAGTGTCCGAATTATCAGCAAGTGAAATTCGAACACCAGAGGCCTGGTGGGCTGGATTAGAATATTGATATTCTTGTTTGGAAATGGAAAATGATAATTATGGACTTCATAACAGGTCTACATCGCTCAACCCAAAGGCATGATTCGATTTGAGTGACTGTAGACCGACTGACCAAATCAGCCCACTTCTTGCCAGTTAAGACCACAGATTCAGCATAGGACTATGCTAAATTATATATCCAGATAACACTGATTGAGGGTCTGTATGGGCAAAGTGTATATCACCAATTGGTTGGTTCGAAGTTGGTGAAGCGGAGTTGCTAGGACCAGACTTAGTCTATCAGGCTGTGGAGAAAGTCAAGTTAATTCAGAAGTGTTTGAAAATAACTTAGAGTCACTAGAAGTCCTAATTAGATGTGATGCGTAGAGACTTAGAGTTTCAGGTTGATGATTGAGTATTTATGAAAGTTTCACCCATGAAAGGTATCATGAGGTTTGGAAGGAAAGGAAAGCTCAGTCCAAGATATATCGAACCATACATGATTTTGAGTAGAATTGGCCAAATGGATTATGAACTTGAATTGCCACAAGACTTAGTTGTTGTGCATCCAGTGTTTCATGTATCCATATTAAGGAAGTGTGTGGGAGACCCGTCGTTAGTTGTCCCTACTGATTCCATTACTGTTAATGATGATTTGACCTATGAGGAGATCTTTATTTTGGATCGTCAGATTTAAAAGTTGAGAACTAAAGAAATTGCCTCAGTGAAAGTGTTGTGGAGAAGTCAGAATGTTGAGGAGGCTACATGGGAACCCGAAGAAGACATGAAGTCCACATATCTGCACTTATTTGAGGAGCGGACCGAAAACGATCAAGGTAGATGCCTTCAGTATTCATGTCATGTCCCTTACGTATCCATGTCTCATATTTCATGTTCATGCAATCAGTAGTCATGTCCCATGTTCATGTTTTCATGTAATCATGTCATCCAGTTTCATATTCCATGTCTTTTTTCTTCACGCTCATGTACTCATGCTATGTCCCATTCTATTCCTAACTATGTGATTCTAACATAGTATAATCAATTCCTAAGCGAAATTCAGTACTCTAAACCTAGGATTTTCAAGATAAACCCAATTCAAGATTTCAAGGTGCAATCTTTGGAGTTCTTCTTCAAAGTCTGGATTTTTATATAAGTTTGGGAGCGATTAAGGTATGTAGAGCTCTATCTACGTATGGGGATATCCATGTTCCTCCCCCATGCCACGTTTCTAGGAAATCATGAAAATTCCATAACTTTTGGTTTTTGTTCTAATAACATGATAACCCTAACTATATGAATATTATGGCATGTTTATATTATTATTCATATATTGTATTCATGATTTGTCAATTGTGATTGTCATGAACCTGTCCATAATCCATGAACCAATGTCTTAATTTCTATGAGTTCTTAAAGACAAGTTATGGTCATAGTAATTTATTTTCACATGTCATGATTATTAGTAGAGGTATGCCAGGGCCTTGTCCTGGTAAACAGTTTTCCAGACTCAGGTTGTTAGAAGTTTCATAGACTAGTCTAGTTTCATGTCATATCGGTTTTTCAATTATTCATACTTATGATATTTTCAGACTATTTCCGCAATACATTTTCAGGCCATGTTTCCAGCATATGTTTTACATGTTTAAAATTTATTATTTTAGTATGTTTTGATGCCCATGTTGATAAGCAAGCCATGTGGCTTGCTCAGTCACATACATTCAGGCACCAAGTGCTGTGTTTCGCCCAGGCCATGGTTTGTGGCATGACAACTTCTTTGCATCGATAATATCCCGGCCCCAAAATAGTTATTCATTTTCCCTTTCTGAGTACAATTTACTGAACCAATCACTTCCTTTTTGTCCATATTTCTCAATAAACTCACCCCACCTATGCTCGAACTCTTTAGTGATAATTCTACTAAGGACAATGCTCTTGAATTCATTCTTTTCCGCTTTATATCGATCATTCGTCATCTTTAGACACATAAGAAACTTAGCGAATATGTGTCAAATATAATATCTATGAACTATGTTTACAAACACCACACTAATACCTGGACGCTTTCACATTGGTCAGTCTAGATAGCCTTTGGAGCAAAATTATTTATGGCTTTTTTCTATTTACAGAAAATGATCTTGTATTATTCAGCGTCCTCACTTGTAAGAAAAGCACATCCCAAAAGTATAGACTGACCGTGATGATTAATACCAACAAAAGAAGCAAATGGCGTGTTATACATATTCACAAGATAAGTTGTATCGAAGCATATTCTGTCATCGAACTTCTCATATGCATATTTACAGTGTGAGTGAACCCATACGACACTCTTAATCCTACCAGCACCATCCATCTCCATGGAGTAGTAAAATTCACTATTCTTCGTCTGTATGTCACTAAAGAATTGGCATAAAGCGTTTGCATCACCTCCTAGCATTTGCAACCTCCTTTGTTGTTCAATATAATTTCTACAGTCTTTTTGGGTACAACTTATATTTTCTGGTCCACCAGATTGAACCTCTAAAAGTCTCACGCTCTTGCAAGGTCTTAAGCCAGCTATGTCATTAGCTTCAAGAATCCTTTTCACATATTTACTAGTAGATCAGTGTCTAGCCATATGTCACAACATGCTAGAGTCCAATTGATGAATATGGTCTCTACACACCTTAGTGACCATCCATGAACCATATGGCTTCCTAACAACATTAACTCTTGCCTCACATCCAATCCTCTTAGTGTGTTTTTGATTAGTTGATTTTTCTAGATTTGTCACAAACAAAAAGAGCATAACAAGAAGAAAGTGTTATTTTCAACACACAAAATCCTCTTATTTTCGCATGCCTTTTATAAAAACGAAACACCAATTCAGCAGATTTGAAAAACATACCTCTCATTGGACCTGTTAATATTTATTCATCAGAGTACAATTCCTCCGATTCTCCACTACAAGCAGAAGTCTCTTTAGCTTGTCCATCCATGTGTGTATCTTTTCCGCCATTGTGACTGCCAACTGAATCAGTATTCAACTCATTATCTTCATTCATCAAGCTGTCTTCCGACATCAACCCTAGAGACTCATATAACGCAGTCCTAATATGATCATCGTTGAGGTTCATTTTTAAGTAAGAACACAAACTTAATTATAATAGATAGATTTATGGCGAATGAGTTTGTGTGATGAGGTGAGGAAGATCTATTGGTCAAGTGAAAAAATGGAAGGAAAATTCTAATATGGAGTATACATATTGATGTATAATACGTATAGGAAAAATAAAATAAAATTTAATTGAATAAGTCAACCTCGTAAACTGGCAGCGTGCTTAAGAAGCTTAGTTAAACTTAACAGTCGTTTGCTTAGTTAAAGTTAACCACGTTTGCTTAATTAATTTTTAGTTATTAAGAGTATCTCTGACACTTCACTTTTTTTGCCCAAATTCTCCTCACGAATTTATGTCCAAATAGCATCGTCCAACCAAAAATTAGTACTCATCATTTTACGTGAAAATCTATCCCTATTTAGATTCAGAAGACGTATAAAATGAAATACAGCTTCTTCAGCAAGATTTGCAAATTGAAAATTTAAGACGTTAGCTGTATTAAGGATTAATTTAATTACTCCTTCCGTCCCATATTATTTGGCCATAT
Source organism: Anisodus acutangulus (assembly GCA_029783415.1). Classification (NCBI taxonomy): domain Eukaryota; kingdom Viridiplantae; phylum Streptophyta; class Magnoliopsida; order Solanales; family Solanaceae; genus Anisodus; species Anisodus acutangulus. The sequence goes on along the minus strand of CM056491.1, from coordinate 15,130,322 downwards.
TATTAAAAATATCTCTCAAATTATTTGGTTACTTTCTAAAAATAAGATAGAATTAATTAAGTTTTTTCCTACTTTGCCTTTGATATTAATTATTTTTAAAGTAACCAATATTGATTAAAATGCAATTAATTGGAGAAAAATAATAATAATATAATAAAAATATACTTTTTATTTATGATTTATTAAAAACATATAAAAGAAAAAGTGACCAACAATATGAGATACAGTCATAGCTACGAGGTTTCTCTTGGTAGAAAACATGGAGCTAGGAAACATCAAAGCAACCAGCCACTCGTGCAAGCCAAACGAATATATATTCGTCTCTATCTTCTTAACCACTGAATCTCTTTATTGATTAGTGGAATCTCGAGGGATTCCAAGTCTGATTAATTAAATGATTTAAATCTCAAATCCTTTAAATGCTGACCTATTCTTCTCCTTTTTTTGTGTGGGGGGGTTTTAAAGGATATTTTTCCATAATGATTTGCATGGTAACAAATAAAGAACCATTATCAAAATCTGTCTTTAACAATATCAAAATGATCAGTAACAGAGTTACCTTTCTTAGCTAAGAGTCCATCATAAAAGGGCATCTAAATAAAGCGCAGATTAATTTGGAATCAGATCATTTGAAATTCACAAACTGCTAAAATATTCAACTTATAAAAACTAACTGAACCTAGTTAAGATTTTAGAAACATCGTGCTTACTGCCTTAAAATTGTTGATTTACCACGATGGGACAAAATCCATAGAGTGGGTTCTATTCTCCAGATTATGAACGTCATGTACTTGACAAAATTGTAGAAAAGAATATTAAAAAGCTAACAAATGAAAGAGGAAGGTGGTCGTATTGGCGCAATGCCCGGGAGGAAGGGAGCCTAGTATTTACACGTGGCATGATAATAAATCATGTCATACCATCTCATAACTATACGGATTAATAAACAGAAAATGATTGGAAAACTGTTGGAACTTGGACATATGTGTGACAGGTCAACTAGGTTAATGGGAATGCTTACGGAGTGATCACATATTAATAAGTTACACTCGAGGATGTGGCCTAATGAATGGAGTATTATTAAGGTGGAATAAAAATATAAGGAAATTCATTTCTCTAAAATTTGGTATTTACATAATGTAATTCTTAATATTATGTGCACGTAAGTTTGAATACCACTGTTTATTCGTAAAACGATATAGTTGAATTTGTATACATGGATCTCAAGCGGTCGATTTGATAATAAATCTAGATAAAATATATTGTAAATAAATAATAATAAGACAAGTAAAAGTAATGATTTGTCTGAGCCTTGTGGTAGCTTCTGGGCAAAGTCACCGCACTTGTATGAAAGCACAATAATCAAGAGAGAATGAGTAAGTATATTGTAATAACTTGAATCTGATCATCTTACAATGGAGTTATATGACCTATTTATACATGAGCTACACAGGTACACAACCCACGAAATATGCTCTCATTAATACAAGAGAATGAATGTAGTAATAATTAGGCAATTATTATCTCCATAAATGCGTTTATGACTCTGCTGGAAGGTGTACGACCGATTCAGTGATGATCGTCCATTATAACTCAAAGTCCTTCTGACCTTCTGAATTGCCGGTACTACCTGTGCATATGACGCTCTCAGTACTACTCGTATCTTATAGGTAGTGCCTTAGGCTGATCTGGATTTGACTCTCCATCGTACTCCATGTGTCACATTATAATTCGTACAATTGTCTTATACGAATTTTTTCCCATACAACCACCATATAAAAAGAATAATACTAATCACAATTTTATGGCTCATTATGTTTTCTTGTAAAGAAGGTAACCAACAAACCATACCTTTCATATCATGTATCCAGGGCCTCCCAAATATTGCACTATATCCCATGTCACCATCAATGACATAAAATTTCGTCATCTTAATGACTCCCATTGCATTCACCGGTAGGTCTACTTTCCCCTTCGTGGTCTCGCTTGACATATTAAAATCTGAGAGGGTTCTGACAGTCGGGACTATTTTGTCTTCCATATTAATTTCTTCTACCACCTTTAGCCGAATAATATTAGCCAGGCTCCCGGGATCTATCAGAACTCTCTTCACCTGGTAACAATCAATAGGCACAGTGATCACCAAGGCATCATTGTGAGGGAAGATCACCCCGACAACATCCTCTTCGGTGAATATGATAGTATGATCATCAGGAATCTCCCAAAACCTCTTCTCCCGGGTTACCGAGATTTTTGTCTTCTTAGCCACGGCGAAAGAAGTAGTGGCAATCATTGACCCACCATAGATATGTTTATAAAATGGGGTGGTGCGGCCAAATTAAATTTGTCATCGGCGGGTGGTCCCCGCTCATAATTATTGCGAGCTCTTTCGCTCAAATATTCTCGGAGATGGCCCTTTCTTAGCATTCTTGCCACCACTTCTCGCAGTTGTCTGAAATCTACAGTTTTATGCTCATGAGTGTCGGGGAAATCGCACCAGATGGGCTGATCTCTTTTACTAGAATAAGATTACAATGGCTTTAGAGGCCGAGATGTTGGATGCGTTCTCAGTACTGCCACCATATGATCCTCGTTGATATTGAAGTCATACTCTGACAATTTTGGGTATCCGGTACCCTTAGTAGAGTTACATGATTTTCCTTTATCAAAATTCACCAATCCTTGGTTACGTCATTCGGATCCGCCCTTGTTGTTTGCCTTTTGAAAACCTTGTCAACCGCCTTGCTTTCTGGGAGCATGATAAGGTTGAAAACGATTCTTTAAGGAATTCTGATATGCTTCTATTCCTTTGTCTGACTTCCAAAAATACTTCCGGCCTGAGTCCCCAGCATATCATCTTCTATCCGAATTTTGGATTCATACCGGCTGTGTATGTCTTCCCAGGTTGTAGCCTGGAATTCCAAGATATTCTCCTTGAGTTTCCGTGAAGCATCTGAACTTAAATGATTCAGATCCTTTGTGAATGCCTCTTCATCCCACTCGGCCAGGACTGCGGGTAACAACATATGCTCTTTCTGGAACCGGTAAATAAAGTCCTTAAGGAGTTTCCTTTCTCCTTGTGCAATGCGAAAATATTCGCCTTGCGAGTCTTCACTTTCTGAGCTCCCACATGAGCTTTTATGAACATGTCGGCGAGCTGGGCGAACGATCCAATTGAATGCTTAAGGAGGAGTGAATACCATGTCAAGGCTCCCTTCGTAAGTGTTTCAGCAAACTTTTTAATTAGAACTGATTCTATTTCGTGTTCCCTTAGATCATTTCCTTTTACGACCGTAGCATAGGCCGTTATGTGCTCCTATGGATCAGTAGTTCCATCATACTTGGCTACAAATGACATTTTAAACCTTTTGGGGATCATTTTGGGCGCAATCTCTGGCTTATACGCCAACTAAACATATCTCTTTGCGTCCGACCCTTCAACCACATGAAGGGCTCCCGATATTTGATTTAGCTGGTGTCATAACTCCTTGGCATTTTTCCCTGTCTTTTCTGCGTTGGTATTGACTTTGTTTGTCATGTCCTTCATAAATTTCGAAACCTGTTCCTGGAAAGGATTTTCAGGAACGACTTCGCTCTCTGAGGCTCCATCATTTCTTGATCTACCCTCATCATTCCTGGTTTCTCTATTAGCATTTAGTGGAGGTGCCAGTTCATCTGTTGGAGTACTACCAACATTCTTGGACATGCATTCCGTGTGAAACCGCATCAAGCAATCCAATTGTTCGCTCATAGCGGCATTCTACACCTTCAGATTTTGTATGGCTTCTTCGGGGTTTCGTTGTTGGGAACATCCTCATGCCGAGTCTGTCCACCTCCGGAAGTGGCTCCGTCTGCAAACATTGTTTCCTCTGGTATCTTGGTTCCTATCGGCAATCCATCCGGTTCGAGCGGGACATTGATTGTGTTGTCCCGATATTGCTACTGCTTCCGTGTTCTCTGATTCATGTCATTTGTTTGCTTTGAACAAAAAATAAGACTTGAAAAGAAATTTAGATTAGTAGAAAGGGGTCACTTGTGACACCACAATTGTACAAGCCCCACGGTGGGCGCCAAACTGTTTACCCGTAAAATGGTACAATTGAATTTGTATACGTGATCAAGGACACGTGGATCTCAAATGACTGATTTGACAATAAAGCTAGATAAAATATACTGTAAAAAAATAATAATAATAAGACAAGTAAAAGTAATGATTAGTCTGAGCCTTGTGATAGCTTCTGGGCAAAGTCAACGCACTTGTATGAAAGTACAATAATCAAGAGAGAATAAGTAAGTATATTGTAATAACTTGAATCTGATCATCTTAGAATGGAGTTATGAGTCATATTTATACATGAGTTACACGGGTACACAACCCACGAAATATGCTCTCATTAATACAAGAGAATGAATATTGTAATAATTAGGTAAATATTATCTCCATAAATGTGTTTATGACTCTGCTGGAAGGCGTACGACCGGTTTAGTAACGGTTGTCCGTTATAACTCAAACGGTCCTTCTGACCTTCTGAATTACCGATACCACCTATGCACATGACGCTCCTGGTACTGCTCGTATCGTACCGGCATTGCCTTGGGCTGATTTGAATTTGACTCAGCATCGTACTCCACATGTCACATTATAATTCGTACAACTATCTAATATGAAATTTTCCCCATACAACTACCGGATAAAAAGAATAATACTAATCACAATTTTATGGATCATTATGTTTTCTTGTGAGGAAGGTAACCAACAAACCATGCGTTTAATAATGGATGTTTGCTCTTACCATGCTTTTTGTGTTGATTATTTGAATATCAATGAGTTTATTTTAGTTCTTAAAGTTAATTGGATCGACATTCTTAAAAATTATACCGCGCATTTGAAACAGCTATGAAGGTAAAAAAAAACCTTCTTGATTAACAGCCACAGTGTAACGATATGATATGATATGTATAGCATGGTTGAACAACGCTAATTCTCCATTGAAATGGATTAGAATCCATTTAGTACTAGTAAATAAACAACTCATACAAGAGAGGAAGGTTGCCAACAAGCCATACGTGTACAAATTTAATAAGTTGCCACAGTTGCACTCTTGTTCCCCTATCCTTCGATACAGGCCGTCTTAAACACTTTGGGGCCCTGTTCTAATTCGTAAAAGTGAGCCCTTAATATAAGTAAATATACAATTTCTAGGCCTAATAGATTTGATTTGAAATCTGAAGTTGGGCATCCACATGCGCGCGCCACTGGAACTGAATCACTTTACTTTGATTGAGCTAGACCTGCGAATTATGGGCATTTACAGTTAATTCTGGCTAATACTACTTAATAAAAAATAAAAAAAGAAACCCCTATAATTTTTCATTTTTCGAAGGCCCTATGGGTAGCACAGCTCGCACGGGCCCAAATTTCGCTTCTGATGTAGTCAGTGAGAAGCGTTGTTCCGTTTTTAGCTTTAGCAAGCCTGTGACTGCCTGAACAGACTAGTCTACGCTCAGCCAACATTCTGATGCTTTGAATAGCGTAATAAGGAAGCATTCCAATCGTTGAAAAAGCCTTCTTGCTATTGGGCAGGCTTTCATCGGCCCGTGGGATATTTGATTGAATCAGAGAATCGGTTCTTGGCCTCATAAAGCCCCTCCCCGCTAACTACCGCTCAGCTCAAAATATGTGCTATTGGAAGACCGTCCCGTAGACCGAGTGAAGGGTTTAGGCAGGTAGTATGGGCCCTCTGACTTCCAGTTATGTGATGTGTGGCTCCCGCGAAGCGAATGAAGGGAAGTTTGCCTCCATCGAGTAGCTTTTGTTCTCTATTGTATTCCGTTTGCCTATGCGTTCTCCACTTTCGGATCTCGCAAAGAGAGAACGTGTTTTTTTCTCTGACTTTCTCTCTCATTCGCGGAGCGAAGAAAGTGCAGCTATCGCTATCCTTGGCAAGCTACCGCTCCGTGGGGTAAAAACCGAAAAAAATAAAGAACGTGAAAGTAAAAAGTAATAAGTTCATGCTTCAATATTATCATCCTTTCTGAAAAGTTCCTTAAGATTTTCCTTTTCAAAAAGTAGTGGAAAATTCCTCATAAAAGATCGTCATGTCAATTTAATAATGAAGCTTTGCTGTTGCCATTGATAAACTGTGGTTCTTCCAACCAAAACAAAATTTAAGAAGCCACGTATCTGCTGAGACATCTTTCGTCACTTAGAAGCAATAAGGTAATGCAACGTGGCACCCTTTGGAAGACAACAACATACAGAATTCACTAATGATTGAAGTTTGTTTACACGAGACACAACAAAGCTCACCGAACTTTTACGGAATGCCCACACTCTCATCACATGGCGATTTCAACACAACTAAAAAGCAGAGTACTGTACATCTTGTCGCTTTCTGTAGAGTTTTAGTACTATATAAATAAGATGAGTTTCAAAGTCATTTTATCATCCCTAAACATTGAGTTCTAAGTAAAAGAAAAGAAAAAGAGAAAAAGATGGCAACTTTTTCTGGAAAATCCAATAAGAGATCCGTCAGTTTGCCAAGCAGATCACATCCAGCTACTGAGAGAATTGAAGAGGAACTCAACAAACTCAAGACTTGGGAATTCTCTGCGTCACCAACTGCAGAAGCTGTTTACAAGGGCCTACTTGGTTTGGGGGAGGTGCATAAGTGTATGGTTGATCTTCTCAACTTGCCCCAGACTCTTCAAGCCTTTTCTCAGTGCCAAAGTAAAAAATGGGTCGATGAAATGTTGGATAAATCTGTGAGATTTCTTGATATTTGTGGCACAACAAGGCACCTTGTGTCACAGTTTAAAGAAAATGTTAAAGATGTTCAGTCCTTACTGAGGAGGAGAAAGGGAGATTTGAGCATCACCTGCTACACCTCATTAAGGAAGAAGATGAAAAAAGATGCAAAAAGCTTAATTACATCTTTGAAGAAAATCTATCACGAGGAAATGGTGGCTATGATGGAAGTTGATCAACTTGTCTCAGTTGTTATCAGAATGCTAAGTGAAGTTACCACAATGGGGATTTCAGTATTCCAAATGGTGTTGGTTTTCTTGTCAGCCCCAAATTCTAAGCCAGTTTCCAGATGGTCTTTGATTTCAAGATTAGTGAACAAGGGAGATCAAGACAGTGTAAATGAGATAGAAAGTGCTGATGTTGCATTAAGCAGCCTTTTCAAGTGTGACTCAAGTGAAGTGGAGAAGTTTCATTTTGTGCAAAACAGATTGGAAACTCTAGAGGCTCATTTTGAATGCATTGAGAATGGTCTTGACAACATCTTTGGATGTTTGATTAGATCAAGGAGCACACTCTTAAATGTTGTCTCTAGCCAATGATCAAAGTAGTAGTACCATTTTCTTGTCTTGTATTGTATAAGCATATCCAAATATTTGTTGGATATGCTTATGAAATACATGTAAAGAAACAATTTTGTAATTATATACATTCAGAGAAATATATGTACTTATATCAAGCTGTGCCTCTTTCTCTCTTGTCTATCTTTCTAAGTTCAATCAGACAGAATGAAGCAATGAACTTAAACATGCTTTGGTTAAATGGACAAAATTCTTCCTTGAATGAACAAGTTACTTGTCGTTCATTTGAGATATACAACAGAGATGTTTCGAATGCATAATTTTCTATCAAACAACGAACTCAACCCATGAAAAAGGAAAAACTGGACATCATGTAAAGACCATTTGAGCCATAAAATTGATGGTGGATTTGCCGAATTAAAGAACATGCCGCATAAGCTGTATTACTACTTTACTAGTATTGCAGTCCTGGTTAAGCAAAACTTTTGGACTTCTTGGCATGTTAATTCCCAGGAGAGTTGTTTATTAATCTGGAAATATAACGCAGTTGACTTAAGTGCTTACTGCGCTTAATTAAAAGTGACCGTTCGAAGGAATCTAAAAGGATAGGAACAAGAGATCTCTTGAAAGAGTCCACAAATATATTTATGATAGAACCAAAAATTAGTGATCGTTTTGCGTGAAAATCTATCCCTATTCAGATTCAGAAGACTTGTATAAAATGAAATACAGCTTTTTCAGAAGGATTTGCAAATCGAAAATTTAAAGAAATTAGCTGTATTTAAGCATTAATCTAATTAGCTATGAGGATTCTCTTGGTAGAAAACATGGAGCTAGAAAACATCAAAGGAACAAACCACTCGTGCGCTAATTTAAATAGATTCGTCTCTATCTTCTTAACTACTGAATCTCTTTATTGATTAATTAGTGGAATCTCGAGGGATTCTTAGTCTATTTAATTAGGTCTCAAATCCTTTAAATGCTGCCCTATTCTTCTCCTCTCTTTTTTGTTGATGGTCAATACGGAAGTAGGACTCTTACCATTTACTTGCAGACAAACTTGTACTGAAGAATAAATAAAAAAACTAACAAATGAGGTGGTTGTACTGGCGCAATGCCCGGGAGGAAGGAAGCCTAGTATTTACTCGTGGCTTGATCTAAATCCTGTCATATCATCCTTTTTTCTTGTGAAGAAGGTAACCAACAAGACATACGTGTACATTTTTCATCACTTAGAAGCAATAGGGTAATGCAACGTGGCAATCTCTAAAAGACAACAACAGCAAAGAAATCACTAAAGATTAAATGTTTGTTTTCTGGAAGCACAACTATCTCACCGAACTCTTAGGGAATGTCCACACCCTCATTAGATGGCTATTTCAACGCTACATCTTGTCGCTTTCTGTAGAGTTTTAGTATAAATAAGATGAGTTTCAAAGTCTTTGATCATTCCTAAACATTGAGTTCAAAGTAAAAGGAAAGAAAAAGAGAAAAAAGATGGCAACTTTTTCTGCAAAATCGAATAAGAGATCCATCAGTTTGCCAAGCAGATCACATCCAGCTACTGAGAGAATTGAAGAGGAGCTCAACAAACTCAAGACTTGGGAATTCTCTGCTTCACCAACTGAAGAAGCTGTTTATAATGGCCTACTTGGATTGGGGGAGGTGCATAAGTGTATGAGTGATCTTCTAAACTTCCCCCTTACCCTTCAAGCCGTTTCTCAGTGCCAAAGCAAGAAATGGGTCAATGAAATCTTGGATAAATCTGTGAGATTTCTTGATATATGTGGGACAACAAGGAAGCTAGTGTCACAATTTAAAGAAAATGTTAAAGATCTTCAGTCTTCACTGAGTAGGAGAAAGGGAGGTTTGAGCATGGGCAGCACCAGTTACACCTCATACAGAAAGAAAATGAAGAAAGATGCAAAAAGCTTAATTACATCTTTGAAGAAAATGGATCATGAGGAGGTGGCTGCTGTGATGGAAGTTGATCAACTTGTCTCAGCTGTTATCGGAGGGTGTTAGTTTTCTTGTCAGCCCCAACTTCTAGGCCAATTAGCAAATGGTCTTTGGTATCAAGATTGGTTAGCAAGGGATCAGAAGACAATGTAAATGAGATAGAAAGTGTTGATGTTGCATTAAACAGCATTTCCAAGTGTGGTCCTAATGAAGCGGAGAAGATCCAATTTGTGCAGAGCAAATTGGAAACAGTGGAAGCTCAGTTTGAATGCATTGAGAATGGTCTTGATAACAGCTTTAGATGTTTGATCAGATCAAGGAGCACACTCCTAAATATTGTCTCTTGCCAAGGAAAATACTATACTTGTATTGCATAAGCATAACCAAATATTTGTAGGATATGGTTATGAAATTCATGTAAACAAACAATTTTGCAATTATATACATTCAGAGAAATATATGTACTTATATCAAGCTGTGCCTCTTTCTCTCTTGTCTATCTTTCTAAGTTCAATCAGACAGAATGAAGCAATGAACTTAAACATGCTTTGGTTAAATGGACAAAATTCTTCCTTGAATGAACAAGTTACTTGTCGTTCATTTGAGATATACAACAGAGATGTTTCAAATGCATAATTTTCTATCAAACAACGAACTCAACCCATGAAAAAGGAAAAACTGGACATCATGTAAAGACCATTTGAGCCATAAAATTGATGGTAGATTTGCCGAATTAAAGAAGATGCCGCATAAGCTGTATTACTACTTTACTAGTATTGTAGTCCTGGTTAAGCAAAACTTTTGGACTTCTTGGCATGTTAATTCCCAGGAGAGTTGTATATTAATCTGGAAATATAACGCAGTTGACTTAAGTGCTTACTGCGCTTAATTAAAAGTGACCTTTTGAAGGAATCTAAAAGGATAGGAACAAGAGATCTCTTGAAAGAGTCCACAAATATATTTATGATAGAACCAAAAATTAGTGATCGTTTTGCGTGAAAATCTATCCCTATTCAGATTCAGAAGACTTGTATAAAATGAAATACAGCTTTTTCAGAAGGATTTGCAAATCGAAAATTTAAAGAAATTCTCTTAGTGAAAATTTTGACTTTGCAATTGAATTTGGATCATGAAATTTAAGAAAGTGAGAATTTTTTTATATCATATAATCTTAAACTAAAGATGTATATACATCAAAATGTTCTTTGAATTTTATAGTATCAAACATGTCATATAAATTATTGTAATAAACGGATTACATACTAAATTTATAAACTGATATTCATTTTCAAAACAAACTAAAAAAGTAAAATATATAAATTAATACAGAAAGTATAATTTCTTATCTTTCTAATTTCTAGCAAGAACATTCTGGCAATGAACTTAGATATACTTTGGTTAAATCCACGAAATTCTCCCTTGAGAACAAGTAAATTACTTTGTTGTTCCCTTCACATATATACATAATTTTCTAGCACAAGAAACTCAACCTATGATCTCGATAGAACGATTTCTTGTGAGCCACGAAAGAAGAAGACGATGGCTTCTATTATTGGTGAGCGATCTCCATTATCATGATTTACCAGTAAAGTAACCTAATAATAAAGGTACCTTAAAAATGTCCAACGCACTTAATCTTACAAGTGCAAATACAGCGACATGGCAGGAGATGATGATCTCACGAATGATGGTAGTGTGTGCTAAGTTTTTCTCTCGGGCCGAATCTCCTTACCTTTCAATTAATTCCACATGCTCAGTATGTCTTTGAGGCAATTAACTGATCATTCAACCTATAATTGATCCATCGGTAGAACTGGATTGTAAGAAATTAGCTGTATTAAGCATTAATTTAATTACCTATGAGGATTCTCTTGGTAGAGAACACGGGGCTAGGAAACATCTATGCAACAAGCCACTCGTGCACTGCACACCTAACTAAAACATATTCGTCTCTATCTTCTTAACCACTAAATCTATTAATTATAAGTGACATCTCCAGATTCTTAGACTCTTTGATAATTAGATCTCAAATCCTTCAAATGCTGACCTATTTTTCTCCCTTTTTGTTGCGTTTTTTAAAGGGTAATCTTTTTTAGTGATACAAATAAACCATTAATATCAGAATCTGTCTTTAACATTATCAAATTAAATTATCACGAAGAAATTTACCGTTCTTAGCTAGGAATTCATAACAAAATGGGATATGATTATAAAGCGTAAATTTAGAATTAAATCGTATATATTGTTCACAAAGTGCACAAATATAAACCTCTAGACAACAACTGGACCTGCTTAAAAAAACATCTAAATTGTTGATTTAACACGATGAGACAAAGTCTATATAGAGGGTTGTATTCTCCAGATTAGACAATTTATATGGATTGCTGAGTTAATATCATGGACACACAAATCCAACCTTCCATGCGTGCACAATTAAAAAATCTACTTCATTACTATTAATCTCCATTATGACCAGTTTATTTATTTATATAATAATATTGGTGCTGTCTCCTTCTGGTATTGAAGATTCCACTCCTCCAGCTAAGACAACCTCAGAAAGCCATTTACTTGCAGACAAAATTGTAGAAAAGAATATATATAAAACAAACTAACAAATGAGGTAGTTGTACTGGCGCAATGCCCGGGCGGAAGGGAGCCTAGTATTTACTCGTGGCATGATACTTGATGAATAAAGCTCAGAGAATGCAGTAGTTAAACTATTGAAATGAAGGAGCAAAGTAGTTAGAAGTTAGTCATAGGAAGTTCACAAAGTAAGTTAGTGACTTCACAAAGTTAGTTACTTTCACAAAAATAGTTACTCGATTCTAAAGGCTCTTATGAGTTGTATATATATCCATCTATTGTACATATTTAAGATTAACACAATTAATGAAGAATGATCTGCATTTTCCTTCTCTTAAACTCATCTCTCATTGATTTACTTTCTGTTTCTTGCTTGTGTTCATAAATGGAATTATCATAATCTCAGATTATATCTTGGTATCAGAGCAGACTGTTTAGCTTGTTTAATTTGCAATAATCGAGTCTTAGTTTACAGTTTTTCAAATTCAAAGATCTTGAGACTTGACTCCGCAAATTGAAAAACCAGTTTCACAAAAAATAAAAATGATGAAATCTAATGGTGTTCTGATTGGAGAAGAGCATGTTAATGGAGTTTCTAATGGAAGATTGTTGGATCAGACTTCTGGCAATGGAGTTTCCGGTACTCAGCCCAACACACAAGGTTCAGGAATTGATTACAACCACCCATTGTTCTTGTCACCTGCAGATGTTAGTGGAATTCAGATTATCTCTTTTCAACTAACAGGTATTGAAATTTTTTCCATCTGATTTAGATCAATGAGAATAGCTCTGCTAGGTAGAAACAAGTTGGGATTGGTTAATGGATCTTGTAGTAAAAAAATATTTTGAATCTTTGTGAGATCATTGGGAAAGGGTTAGTGTCATAGTGTTATCTTGGGTAATGAATGTTGTTTCTAAGAGTTTACTTGGTGGTATTATGTATGTATCTTGTGCTCAAATTGTTTGGCAAGACCAGTGTGAAAGATTTAACAAGATTGATGGTTCAAGAACCTACAATCTTCATAAAGAAATTGATGCTCTTACACAAGGAACTGAGTCAGTTTTTGTGTATTTTTCAAAGATGAAAAGTTTGTGGGTTGAGTTTGAATCCATGGTTCCCACTCCTGGATGTGATTGTCCAAAGTCAAGAGACTTTGTTGAGAATTTACAAAAGATGAAGTTATTTCAATTTTTATGGGGTTGAATGATTCATACTCACATGCTAGAAGTCAAATTCTTATGATGAGTCCAATGCCTAGTGTAAATTAGGCATATGCTTTAATTGTGAGTGATGAATCACAAAAATATGTAGCAGCCAATTCTAGTGTATTGGGGGCAAATTCAAATATAGTTGAAAATATTGAACTAACTATGTACTCGAGAAATAATGGAAATCAGGGTGGTTCAAATCAGTATGGACACCAAACACATCATGGACATTAGAAGTTCAAGAAGTCTAATAATTACAACATAGTCTGTGAATTCTGTAAATGTAAGGGTCATAGCAAAGACACATGTTACAAGTTGGTTGGATATCCACCAAATTTTAAGTCTAAGAAAGGCACTATGAAGAGGAAAGAAGGTTAGGGTCCGAGGTATGGTTTTGCCAACAATGTGATAGGTGAAGTGTCTTAGATGGAGAATGTAGGTGTGATTACTCAACATCAGAATTATGGTAATCATCCAAAATCTGGGATGTATAACACAAGTACTAGTGTAGGATTTGGATAGAATACTAACACCTATGGAACTCGAAATGGTCCTTACAGAACTCATGGTGGAGACAACAACCTAGCAAGCCGTTCAAACAACTTCCATCAACAGTCAAGTAATGCATTTACAAGGGAGCAGTATGAGCAAATTGTGCAGTTACTTAGCAAAGGACATGACTCTAATATTGTACCTTTAGCTAATACATCAAGTAGTGTAACAGGTATGGTAGAGGACATGACATTAATAGCTTCAAATAAATCTAGTCCTGAGTGGATTATTGACACAGAAAGCACTAATCACATGACCTCTAATTCCGAGTTGTTGAATAAAGAAATTATAAGTATAACTGTGATTCCAAAAAGAGTACATCTACTCAATGGGGATGTTACTCAAGTTACACATATTGGAACTAGTACTATATCACAATCTAGTACAATTTTTAATGTGTTCTTGGTACCATAGTTCAAGTATAATTTACTGTCAGTTTCTAAACTAACCAGAGAATTACAATGTTCTGTAAAGTTTTTTCCTGATTTTCGTGTTCTTCAGAATCTCCACTGGGAGGGTGAAGGAGATTGGTAAAGAAGTAGAAGTCTTATACTTGTTGTTGAATCAACATGAATTAAATGGAAGATCTGTCAGCTTAGCAGTGCAAAATCCTACTACAAATGAAGTGGTCATTCAAGATATTAGTTTGTGGCATAAAAGACTTGATCACAGTTCATATACAGTTCTGAATAAAATGTTCCTTTGTATTTCACATGATATGAATCATAGTATAGATAGGTGTATAGTGTGTCCTTGTGCTAAACAGACAAGGTTACCTTTTCAGCCTAGTAATATTCAAACTAGTGATAGACTTGATATGATACATGTGGATCTATGGGGTGCTTATAAAATTTCTACTATTAATGGTCAAAGGTTCTTCTTAACAACTGTTGATGATTACACAAGATTTACTTGAATTTTCTTACTTAAGCACAAGTCTGATGTGTGCATTTGTTTACAACAGTTCTTTAACTTAATTAAAAATCAATTTGATAAAATTGTTAAAATAATTAGAATAGATAATGGATCAGAATTCTTAAATTCTGTGTGTGCTAATATGTTTTAGAATTTAGGAATAATACATCAAAGAACTTATGTGTATATTCCTCAATAAAATTGTGTGGCTGAGAAAAAACATAAGCACATATTAGATGCTACTAGATCTATGAGGTTGCAAGCGCATATACCTATTGAATTTTGGGGACACTGTATTTTAGCAGTTGTTTACCTGATTAATAGACTACCAACTAATGTGCCTCCATACGAGAAATTCTATGATAAGAAACATGGACTTAATCATTTAAGAATTCAAGGGTGCTTATATTTTGCTAAAGATATGACCCAGCATGATAAACTACAGTCTAGATCAAAACCTGCAGTCCACATGAGCTATTCATCCATTCAGAAATGTTATGTCTTATATGATTTAGATAATGGTTCCTTTTTTGTTAACACGTATGTTATATTCAAGAAAACTGTTTTCATTTCACAAAAAGGATACAACATCCACCTTTATATTTTTAAATACTACACTAAATGATCACCTAGGATGGCATGATCATATTCAGTTCAATACAGACTCAAATTAGACAAATGTTGCTCTAGATGGCATAACTGAGTTCAAGTTCAAATATTACAATTCAGGACACATTGTTAAGTGACACTACTATGGAACAAGGACATGCAGAAGTGCAACAACAAGTTACACAACATACTCAAATTATAGACTTACCTGCACAGTCTGTGATATTAGTTCCTACAGAAAGAAGATTTGGTAGAGGAAAGAAATCACAAGTGTGGATGAAAGATTTTGTATGTCTGAATATACATGAAAATGTACCATATGGGCTCAACAAGTATATTGGATATGATAACCTTCAACCTAGATACAAGGCGTATATTGCAACATTTTCTACCTTAACAAAACATACTAGCTACTCAGAAGCTATTAAAGATCCTAAGTGGATACAAGAAATGAAAGAAGATATTAGTGCACTGGAAAACAACCATACTTGGGATGTAGTCCAATTGCCTCAAGGCAAGACTACAATAGATTGTAAATGGATATAAAAGATCAAATATAAGGCAAATTGAGAGATTAAAAGATACAAATCCAGGCTAGTGGCCAAGGGATGTAGACAAAAAGAGGGAATTGACTATCAAGAGATATTTTCCCCCGTGGTGAAAATGGTTACTGTAAGAATAATGTTGTTTATTGCAGCAACAAAGAAGTGGTACATCCATCAAATGGATGTTTACAATGCCTTTCTCAATTTACATGAAAATGTCAAAGGAATTTGCTACTCATGGGGAGAATTCAGCATGTAGATTAGTCAAATTCCTTTATGGTTTGAAACAGGCTCCAAGATAATGGAATGCAAAGTTGTCTAAGGCCCTACTTAGTTTCAATTTCAAGAAAAGTCAGTTTGATCACTCACTGTTTATCAGGAAAAATAGTAAGGATATAATAATCATACTTGTATATGTAGATGATATGTTAATTACAGGTGATAGTCTAGAATTGATAGACGAGGACAAGAACAAGAAGGAGGAAGATCACTTGACTGACCAGGCTGCCTATCAGAGACTTATAGGGAAGTTACTTTATCTTATTGTAACTAGATATGATATATCTTATGCAGTTCAAAGTCTTATCCAATTTCTTCAACAACTTAAAGTATCACATATGGAGGTTGCACTAAAAATAGTGAGGTATGTCAAACAACAGCCTGAGCAAGTTTTGTTACTCTCAAGAAATTATGACCAAACAGTCACTGCTTATTGTGATGCAGACTAGGCTACGCAGACTAGGCTTCATGCCCTATGTAAAATCTAAGGAGTTATTAACCGGACATAAATCATTATCATAAGAAGAAAGTGGAATAGAAGAAGAGGGAGTATGAGTTTTATGCTTGTCAATAGAAAAAGGAAAAACTAATTCACAAAATATAACATCCTTAGAAATATGTACTTTTTTGTAGCCAGACTTAAGATCTTGTACTCCCTTAGTAGCATAGGGATATCAAGTGAAGACATGAGGGGAAGTTCTTGGTTCAAATTTGTCTTTGTGTGATTTAGATAAGGTGGGGAGCAAAAGCAACCAAAACTTCTCATGTGAGAGTATGTGGGTTTTTGTTTGTGTATAATTCAAAGGGACACTTGTTCTTAAGGAGAATAGAAGGTAGTCTATTTATAATATAGGTGGTTGTAAGTATGCACTCTCCCCAGTATTTTAAAAGAAATTTGGATTGAAAAAGTAGAGATCTTACTGTTTTTAGGAGATATTTATGCTTTCTTTCTACTATCTCATTTTGTTGTGGGGTATAAGGACATGTTTTCTGGTGTATAATACCTTTGTCTAGGAAGAAAGTGGTTGATTCATGACTTGTAAACTCTAGACCATTGTCTGATCTTATGAGTTTTATATTGTTTTTGAACTGGTTTGCAATCATTTGTACAAATGTTCTGAGAACATGTAAAGCATTACTTTTACAACTGAGCAGTTATGTCCAAGTAGACCTGCTATAGTCATCTACTATTGTGAGAAAATATTTGTAATTATTATAGGTGAGTGCATGATAGGGACCCATAGGTCAATATGGACAAGTTTAAATATCTCTTTTGCAGTTGTTGTTCTAGTGGGGAATGGTAATCCTGTATGTCTTTCCATAGGACATATATAACAAAAAATGGTTGTTTGGCAGAAAAGTTAATGGGAATGGATGATATGCCTTTCATCTTGCTAAAGGGTACATGCCCAAGTCTGTAGTGCCACAATTGACCTATACTATTTCTACAAGACACATAATCATTGTTTGTATTATTATGGAAGGAATTATGTACATCATCGGAGGTTAGGGAATGGGAGTGATCATGACAATGTTCTTTGCTATAATCACTAGAATTGAAATGACAACAAGTAGAAGTGTTCTGAGTGAACAATGATCCAGTTGCACATTTGTTCTTCCTCAAGCATACTGAGCACATAAAATACAGCCTATCATGCACACTACCAATCTCCAGAGGCCTCTTCATTGAAGGGCAAAATGTTTTAGAAAAGAATGTGATACATTTGAGATGTCTAGTCAAAGAACCGATAGAAACTACATTGAATTTAAAAGAAGGAATGAACAAGTATAAAAAGTGATTCTAGGAGTCAGAGTCACACTTCCTACTTCAGTCACCTTAACTCTATACCTATTAGGCAGTTTCACCAACAAAGGATAAGACAAGACTATAATATTGGTCAGGTGTTTTTTACTAAAAGTCATATGATGTGAAGCTCCTGAGTCTAAGATCAAAGTGTTAACATTTTCTTTGAAGCATCCACAAGTTAATTTATCAAAGTCTATAGAGGAGGTGCAAGCAACAGTACCTGCAAAATTGACAGCTCCTGAAATATTCTGAAGCTCCTGTCCTTCACTGTTTTGAAAGTGTTGAATCAAATTGATTAGTTGCTCATATTGTCCTCTTCTCAAAGTTATTCCTTGATCATCACTGTGTCCACTAGTTTCTCCTCCTTTTGTGGACTTCACTTTATCATCAACTCTTGGTCTTTGGTTTCAAGATTAATGGTGAACAAGGGAGATCAAGACAGTGTTAATGAGATAGAAATTGCTGATGTTGCATTAAGCAGCCTTTTCAAGTGTAGTCCTAATGAGGTGGAGAAGATATAATTTGTGCAGAGCAAATTGGAAACTGTGGAAGCTCATTTTGAATGCATTGAGAATGGTCTTGACAACATCTTTAGATGCTTGATTAGATCAAGGAGCACTCTCCTAAATGTTGTCTCTTTCCAATGAAGACAGTCTTGCATAAGCATCCAAATATTTGTAGGATATGCTTATGAAATCAATGTAAAGAAACAATTTTGTAATTAGCATATACTGAGAGATACATATACATTTACCAAACTTATAGTCACAAACCGAGTCTTTCTCTTGTCTATCTTTCTAATTTCTTTCACACAAAAATCTGGTTGACCATATACATACCATGTTTAAATTCTGAAAATTCTTCCTTTGAATAAACAAGTCACTTTGTCGTTCCCTTCATAAATATAACAGATATGTGTCAAATAGATAGTTTTCTTGCAAACAACAAACTCAACCTTTGATTTCACTTCTCATGACTTATCCAATAGCAAGGGTTCCTCTAAACTACTTTTTCTGCCGAGTCAAAAATACTAAAAACAATCTTTTTTAAGTTTGATGAAAAAAATTGAAACCAATTTTTACTTTCACGATCACTCTAAACACATTATGTGGTAGATTTGTATGATTTTGTTATATAGTTCTGTCCATTACATTTGAATGATCAAGGTCGTGCTTTGATCTTTCAATAAAACGCAAAAACAAAAAAAAAATACTAATATGTTTCTTTGATGTAGAAGTGAATTTTTTACAAGAAGTGTAAGAATAATTAATTTGTTTTCCTCAATTATTTTCTTCCATAAGTGAGGGTAATATACCCCAAATACAACCATAATTTAGGCTAGACATAGGCTATCTAGTCTACCTACCATATACAATGGATTCTTACTATCAATCACACTAATTATTATACAATCACACTAATTACTAAATAATTATAATAAATACAATATTTAATATAATTATCTTTTCCAAAAGTGAGGGTAATATATGTTGGAAATTTGCCTTTGGCGGGAGTTGCGACCGACCAACTTTAACGGCTTAAACACTAGTGTTACGTATGTTGGAGAATCCGGTTCTTCACACATGCATGATCTACTAAGTACGTAGATAACCGTAGGGCCAAGAATCGTCAAATTTCATTGAGAAATGAAAGAGATATTGGTCCACGAAGTAAGGTGTTTGAAGCATGGAAAGTGTGGTATTGTGTTCAATTCTCCCTCATCGGTAGAGGAAGAAAGAATTGTTGTGTATATAAGACTCGAAATTGGTTTGGGGTTTGGGACCCCAAGGGGTATCCCATGTGTTTAAAGGAGGGAAGACCTAGATGTGCTTGATTCAAGGAAAGACCACACGCGCCCGCCACGGCCTGGTCCTCGTCCGGGTGTGGATATTATCTTTTGGGCCGATAACTTTTCCGTATACGCTTTGATCCCCTGAAGTTTCAAGATGTACAGCTTTGGTCCTCAAGTTTCTAACGCCGTAATTTGGACAGTCAAAGTCAACGCCAAGCTCTCAATTCACCATTTATTTTGGTCAATTACTCCTCCTATAATGGCCAAATCCGCTGGTCTTTCACCATTTATGTTGGTGACTTTACTACCTCCATAATGGCCATTATTTGGCTATTATGGAGGCAGCTTTTCAGCCCCTCCATCACCTATATAAACACCCCTTACACCATTGTTGAGCACTAAGAACACACATATAATATACACGAAATTCAAGCTTTACACAAACAAAGTTTTCTTCTTCCTACAACTTCCAAGGCATCATTTCGTTACTCAATATTCTTCACGGTAGCTCTTGAGTTTCCTTTGCTCAAGTGTTCCATTGTTGTTTTATCTTGGGAGACGTAATTGTCCAGATTTATAAAGGATACATACGGGCAATATTGTCTTAAGGACAGAGTGCCACACTCGACTCAAGAAACCAGTTTCCATTTTTCCGTCTTCAACAAAATTGTAATTTCAGTTTTGTGATTATATTGTAATTTTCAGATTACTAGTTGAATTATTGAATCTTTGTTTATCCTTTCGAATACTTGTAATAGTTATATACTTCCCGTACTGCTTTATAAAGTACCATAGAGCAAAAATACCCAACAATATACCCCTAATACAATCATAATTTAGGCTAGACTTAGGCTATCTAATCTACCTACCATATACAATTGATTCTTACTATCAATTACACTAATTACTAAATAATTATAATAAATGCAACATTTAATATAATTATTCTATCAAGAAGATTAAGAAGCAACTCGCATTGACAAAAAATATTCCTTCTACTAATTAGCATATGCCCAATAGAGTTGTTTATTACTCCATTCGTCTCATATTACTGGGTCACTTTCCTTTTTACAAGCCCTTAATAAATCATAAATAAAAAGGGTATTTTTACTATATTATCATTATCTCTCTCCAATTAATTGCACTCCAATCAATATCGATTACTTTCAAAACAATTAATATTAAGGGCAAAGTAGGAAAAAATTAATTTATTTTATTTTATTTTTAAAAAGTGGTCAAGTAATTTGGCACATATATTTTTAGTAATGTGGTCAAGTAATATGGGAAGGAGGGAGTAGTATTGAGAAGTGAAACTTAAGAAGGGCACAACAGTGATTTTTATGATAAAAACAAGAATTATTTATCCTTTTTGCATGAAAATCTATCCCGATTCGGATTTCGAAGTAGGACTTAAATAAAATGGAAGATCACTTTTGCAATATGAGTTGGAAACTAAAATGTAAAGAAGGGATTTTGGGCCTAACTCAACTCCAAAAGCTAGGTTGTATGGTGATAATTGTTCAAGTCCATATAAGGAATCAATGTTTACATTTCATTTCCGATGTGGGACTCTTAACACTCCCCCGCACGCTCAGACCTCGTTAACTGGAGCGTGAACAATATAATTTGGGGGCCCAACATCGACGAACAAAGAATTGAAATGTGTCTGCCTCTGATATTATGTAAAGAATGGATCTTGCGCCTAACTCAACCCCAAAAGCTAGCTTGTAGGTTTAGGATTGTCCAAGTGCATATAAGGAGTTCATGTTCCCATTCCATTTTCGATGTGGGACTCTTAACAAGCTAGATTTTTGGATTGAATTAGACCCAAGATCCATTCTTTACATGGTATCAGAGCCAGACCCATTCCAATTTTTTTGTTCGTCGATGTTGGGCCCCTAAATTATACTGTCCACGCTCCAGTTAACAAGGTTTAGGCGTGCGGGGGAGTGTTAAGAGTTCCACATTAGAAATGAAATGGGAACATGAAATCCTTATATGAACTTGGATAATCATCACCCTACGGTGGCTCGGAACAGCCTGTCTCAGGGTGATACCGCAGCCACCTCTCGGCAAACAGAGCCTCGGCCAGCCAATCCCGCCACCCCTGCCCTTCCTCCTCTTCTCGGCAGTTCCGCGGTACCCCCATCCTCCCATCCCGAGGCACGCTCTCGAATAATGGAAACCCGTGCCATGCACGAAATTTTCAAACTTAAACGGCTATTTAACCTATCCGTTTCAGTTGTCCCTTCCCCTGTCCCTCGTAATCTGATGGATGCCTTGTCCGACCCAAATTGGAAAGCCGCAATGATTGACGAATATAATCCTTTGATACCATGTAAAGAATGAATCTTGGACTTAACTCAATCCTAAAAACTAGCTTGTAGGGTGAAGATTGTTCAAGTTCTATGTTATCATTCTATTTTCGATGTAGGACTCTTAACATAAAAAAATAATAAATTAGCTGTAATATGAGTATTATAGGCATTAATTTCGAGATTCTCTTGATAGAAAACATGGTGGAAACATCAATGCAACATGCCACTCGTGCACACTTAACTAAACTATATTCGTCGCTATCTTCTTAACCACAGCATCTCCTTTTTTGATTTGTGAAATCTCAAGATTCGTCTCTCTTTATTGGGTTTATTTTTAGGGGTATATATCCGTAATCTTTTTGCATGCTACAAATAAATCATTAATCAATCTTTCTTTAGCACTAATTATTAGAAACAGAATATTATTAAAGTTCGTGGCTAAGAATTCATGATAAAATGGGATATAATATATAAAGGGTTAAATTTGGAAATAAATCATCTATTATAGTTCAGGGTTACTGCCTTTTAAATTGTTGATGTTGATTTACCATGATGAGATAAAGTGCTAAAGAGGGTCCCATTCATAAACACACAGATACAACCATTAAAAGATTTGCTTCATTCTTTAATATCCATTATAACTACGATTAGATATATTATCGTATCGGTACTGTCTCCTTCTGGTATCGAAAAAATCCACTTCTCCAGCTAAGACAACCTCAGAAGTTCCATGTACTTGCAGACAAAAATGTAGAAAAGGATATAAAGAGGTTAAAAAATGAAAGAGGAAGGTAGTTGTATTTACCCGTGGCATGATACTAAAACATGTCATATCCATCTCATAACTAAAAGTATCTATAAATAGCAAATCATTGGAACACTGTTGGACATATGTGTGATGGGTCAACTAGATTGATTGAAATTGATCATATGATCTCCTATGCCACTTACGATTTGGATAAAAAAAAGTTGCCCTACAAAGATCTTTTTTGTGTGTTATGCATTTCACATATAGTATTAACCACATTGTTACATGCAAGGGTGTAACTTACTGATTTTATGAAGTAAGATGAAAATTATGGGAGATCAAAGTTCAAATCTCAACAGAAACCAAATGCATTTAAAGGTGACTTTTTTTTATTTGTCTAATTTTGGTGGACAAAGTTACCTAGTGAAATAATCGAAATGCTCACAAGTTAGCTTAAGCATCACCTTTATAAAGAAAAAAATTAGTCACATTGTCATGGCTCGTCTCTTTTTTCCCCCAACCCATTAAACGAGAATTTTAAGATGGAAAAACGTTAAAATAACTGACGGCTGTGGGATTTGAACCCACGCCCTTTCGGACCAGAGCCTAAATCTGGCGCCTTAGACCACTCGGCCAAACCGTCGGGTTATCATTGTTCGTCTTATTTACTTCTATATCTCTATTTAGCTATAACTAGGCAAGGCTGGAACTTGTTTAGTCCATCATCTGCTTGTGTGCTATCTTATCAAGAAGGAAAAAAAGATACAAAACCATGGTTACCTCTACTGAAAAAACCAAAAAAAACCGCTCAATAAGTTTACCTTCAATATCTCATTCTAGCAGCCAAAGAATTGAAGAAGAGCTTAACAATCTTCAATCATGGGAAAGATCAGGTGCATTAATCACAGTGGCAATTTACAATGGCCTGTCTGGAACTGAAGAGTTGCACCAGTGTATCGACCATTGCCTCAACTTACCAGTCACCCTTCAAGTCCTCTCTCAACATCAAAAAGAGAAATGGTTTGATTAGATATTGAACAATTCTGTGAACACTCTTGATATTTGTGGCTTGACTAGGGACCCTGTGTCACAGTTTAACGAAAATGTTCGCTATCTTCAGTCCACACTGAGAAGAAGAAAGGGAGATTTGACAATTGAAGCCAGCATAGATGTGTACAAAATCTTTAGGAAGTGTTGGCACGATAGACATGATATTGGAAACATAAATAGTGATACTCTAGATATATAAAAATATACTTAGAGATACTTTATATTTATTGTAGAATATTGTGTAGCATTAACTATAGAATATTACGTAGAATATTTAGTAGGATTTACATTAAGTGTAGAATAATTTTCCGCCTTTTATCTCTTACTCTTGTGTATAAATACATATGTAGTATGATGTATTAGATGAACAAATTGAGATAGTCATTCTTCAATTTCTCTCTTGTTTTTCTCTGTTCTTGACATGGTATCAGAACCATATTTTCACTGTTGAGTCTTAGTTCTTTCATCTGTGATTTTTTTTCTAATTTTTTTTTAGTCTTTGTTCTCTTGATTGTTCATCAAGAGTCAGTCCTACATATCTAGGACTTTTGGTCTTGGTCATTCTAGTTCTGGTGTTCTTCGCTAGTTAAGAACATGGCGTCACATCAGTTTGAATCCGTCAATGTTCGTTTCACTAGAAAAAATTATTCTACCTGGAAATTTCAATTTCACTTATTTGTCACCGAAAAAGAATTATGGGGCCATATTGATGGAAGTGATCCTGCTCCTACTGATCCTACAAAGTTAGGTCAATGGAAGGTTAAATATGCTCGGGTAATGACATGGATTTTACGGTCAACTGATCCTCTGATAGTTCTTAATCTCAGGCCGTACAAAACTGCTAAGGCCATGTGGGATTATTTACAAAAGGTTTACAACCAAGAAAATGCCGCAAGACGCTTTCAATTAGAACATGAAATTGCTAATTACTCTCAAGGAGATCTCTCTGTTCAGGAATATTTTTCTGGATTTTAGAACTTATGGGCTGAATTTACTGATATTATTTATGCTAAAATGCCTGTCGAATCTCACTCTATAATTCAGGAAGTTTATGAGCAGAGCAAGCGAGACCAATTTTTGATGAAATTACGATATGAGTTTGAGAGTGTTCGCTCTAACTTGATGAATCGTGACCCGTCTCCCTCCTTGGATGTTTGTTTTAGGGAATTACTTCGTGAAGAGCATCGTCTTGTCACACAAAACGCTTTCAAACAAGAAAATGTTGTCACTGTTGCATTTACTGCTCAAGGAAAAGGAAAGGGAAGAGATATGACTAGAACTCAATGCTACAGTTGCAAGAAATATGGTCATATTGCTAGCAATTGTGGCAAGAAGTTCTGTAATTATTGTAAACAACAAGGACACATGATCAAAGAGTGTCCCACGTGCCCTCAAAATAGTAGGATCAATGCTTTTTAAGCTGGGATAAAAGATTTCACTACTGATAACTCATCTTTAGCGGGACAAGTTCTTACTCCTGAAATGGTACAACAAATGATCGTGTCAGCCTTTTCGGCTTTTCTTTGTTATGCCGAAACCTAAATGTTAAGTCAGCAACACTTCCAAATGCCACAGGCTACAAGGAATGATATTACATCTAATTTTTGGCTTGTTGATTCTGGCGCTTCCAATCATATGACCAACTCAACTAGTCTGCTAAAAAATGTTCGTGAGTATCAAGGTCCCTCACAAATTCATGTTGTCAATGGTAGTAATTTACCCATTACTAAGGTTGGGGATATTACTCAAACTTTCAAAAATATTTTTGTATCACCTAAGCTCTCCACTAGTCTTATTTCAGTTGGTCAATTGGTGGGTAACAATTGTGATGTGAATTTTTCTCATAATGGTTGTCTTGTGCAGGATCAGCTATCGGGGACGATAATTGCGAAGGGGCCTAAAGTTGAAAGATTATTTCCTATACACTTTTTCATTCCCCGTGTTCTTTCTTTTGCTTGTTCGTCTACAACTAGTAAGACTGAAGTTTGGCATAAGCGTTTAGGGCATCCAAATTCTACTGTGTTGTCTCATTTATCGAATCTGGTTTATTAGGAAATAAAAATCAATTTTCAGTTGCTTCCTTTGATTGTTCTACTTGTAAATTAGGCAAAAGTAAAACTCTTAATTTTCCTAATATTGGTAGTCGTGCTGCAAAATGTTTTGATGTCATTCATAGTGATGTTTGTGGTATTTCACCACTTATTGCTCATGCTCATTTCAAGTACTTTGTGACATTCATTGATGATTATAATCGGTTTACATGGATCTATTTCTCCGTTCCAAATCTGAGGTATTTTCCATATTCAAGACATTTTTGGCTTACATCGAGACTCAATTTTCTACTTGTATCAAAATATTAAGATATGATTCTGGTAGAGAATATATATCTCATAAATTCAATAATTTTTTGCTTGAGAAAGGAATCATCTCGCAACACTCATGCTCGTATACGCCACAGCAAAATAGGGTTGCTGAGCGTAAAAATCGTCATCTTTTAGATGTCATTTATTGATTGAGTCCTCTGTCCTATCTAAATATTGGGTAGAAGCTTTGTCTACTATTGTCTATTTAATTAATAGACTTCCATCTAAAGGGTTAAATCTCGAGTCTCCATATTATTGTCTTTATCACCAAAATCCAAGCTATCATAATTTTCATACATTTGGTTGTGTTTGGTTTGTGCATCTACCTCCTTCTCAACACAATAAACTTTCTACTCAATCTACTAAATGTGATTTTATGGGTTATAGTACTTCGCATAAAGGTTTTATTTGTTATGATCCAAGTTCTAACAAATTTCGTGTTTCTCGAAATGTTGTTTTCTTTGAGAATCAATAATTCTTTCCTACTCATGTTGAGTCATCTTCTGTTTCTCCTCTTCTTCTTACTTTTGAGGATTTGCCATCTTCTTCTGAGAGGTTCAAACCTGGATTTGTGTATGAATGACGTCGGCCAACTTTACCCCATTCCGAAACTGATCCGCCACCTGAGACTGCTCCACAACCAGAACCTGAGATTTCTTCTTCTCTTGAGCCCACTCGGCGATCTACCAGAGTATCTTGTACTCCTAATTGGTATGGTTTTTCTTCTACTTTATCCACCATTTCTATTCCAACCCATTACTCACAAGCTTCCAAGCATGAATGTTGACAGAAAGCAATGGAGGAAGAACTTTTGGCTTTTAAAGAAAATGACACATGGGACATTATTTCATGTCCTTCAAATGTCCGTCCAATTGGATGTAAATGGGTCTATTTGGAACTCTTGATCGGTATAAAGCTCGATTGGTTGCCCTTGGTAACAGACATGAGTATGGTGTGGAATATGAGGAGAAAATATGAACTATTATTGTCATTGCTACTTCACAAAATTGGGCTCTTCATCAAATGTATGTGAAAAATGTTTTTCTCCATGGTGATCTCAAAGAAGATATTTATATGAAACCTCCACCTGGTTTGTGCTCATCACCTACATCAGAGTTATGCAAGTTGAAGTGGTCTTTGTATGGATTAAAACAAGCTCCAGAGCTTGGTTTGACAAGTTTCAGTCTACTTTGCTTCAATTCTCTTTTGAGCAGAGCAATTATGAGTCATCATCTTTGTTTCTTCGTAAAACATCTACAGGTTGTGTTCTTCTTTTGGTATATGTAGATAACATTATTATTACAGGAACTGATTCTTCATTAATCACTAGCCTCCAGCAGCAGCTTAAGGATTATTTTCATATGAAAGATCTTGGTACTCTTACATACTTTTTGGGGTTGAAAATTCATTATGATTCTTTAGGTGTATTCTTAAACCAGCACAAATATACTCAAGATTTGATTGCTTTGGCTGATCTTCAAGAATCTTCTTCTGTAGATACTCCATTGGAATTGAATGTAAAGTATCAGCGTGAGGAAGGATATTTTCTTCTTGATCCAACTTTATTTCGGCAATTAGTTGGGATCCTAAATTACCTTACTATTACTCAACTTGATATCTCTTGTGCAGTTCAACAAGTGAGTCAATTTATGTAGGCTCCCCGTCATCTACATTTGGTGGTTGTTCGTCGCATCATTCGATATCTCTTGGGCACATCTACTCGTGGATTATTCTTTCCTAGTGGTTCTCCAATTCGGCTTGATGCACATACTGATTCTGATTTGGCTGAATGTCCTGATACTCGCCGCTCCATCACAGATTGGTGCATGTTTCTTGGGGATTCCCTGATATCTTGGAAGAGCAAGAAGCAAGCTCGCGTTTCGAAATCTTCAACATAGTCTGAATATCGAGCCATGTCTGATGCTTGCTCTGAGATTGTTTGGCTTCAGGGTCTACTTGCAGAGATTGGATTTCCTCAATCTAATCCTACTCCTCTCCACGCTGACAACACAAGTGCTATTCAGATTGCCATAAACCCTGTTTATCATGAAAGGACCAAACATATCGAGGTGGACTGTCATTATATCCGGGAAGCTGTAGATAAAGGAGTCATTACTCTTCCACATGTGTCTAGTGATCTTTATATAGCTAATG
This sequence comes from Anisodus acutangulus, assembly GCA_029783415.1. Taxonomy (NCBI): domain Eukaryota; kingdom Viridiplantae; phylum Streptophyta; class Magnoliopsida; order Solanales; family Solanaceae; genus Anisodus; species Anisodus acutangulus. Next base: position 15,102,113 of record CM056491.1, on the reverse strand, counting down.
TGTTCACAAAATCCATGACACGGCAACGTCATCAGTTTCTAGTAGGCAAATTGATGCTTCTTGATTCACCAACATCAATTTGAAGGGGGATGTTAGCATGATGGACATGATATTGTGAATATTGGAAACATAAATAGAGATACTCTAGATATATGAAAATATACTTAGAGATATTTTATATTTATTATAGAATATTGTGTAGCATTAACTATAGAATATTACGTAGAATATTTAGTAGGATTTACATTAAGTGTAGGATAATTTTCGGCCTTTTATCTCTTACTCCTCTTGTGTATAAATACTTGTGTAGTATGATGTATTAGATGAACAAATTGAGATAGTCATTCTTCAATTTCTCTCTTGTTTTTCTCTATTCTTGACAGGAAGAAGATGAAAATCGACGGGAAACAATTGGTTGCAGCTTTGGAGAAAATGGATCAGGAGATTTCATGCTTACTGTCATTAGATGTTGATCATCATGTCTCAGCTGTGATTAGAGCATTGAAGGAAGTTAGTGCTGCAGCATCAGTTTTTTCAAATAGTGTTGATTTTCTTGTCAGTGCCAATTTCCAGGCCAAAGACAACTAAATGGTCTTTGGTCACAAGATTGGTACAGAAGGGAGAAGTGTGTAGAAGATCAGCAGGGCAACATTAACGAGCTAGAATTCGTTGATGCTGCAATATGCAATTTATGCAACAGTAACTCAACTGAGGCTGCCAAGATCAAGATCCTATTGAAGAGACTGGAGATATTAAAGTCTCAACTTGAAGTCATTGAAAATGGATTACAGAACACTTTTAGATGTTTGATGAGATCAACAAGCTCTCTTCTTAATGTCTTGTCACGCCAATGACTTCTCGTGGCTAAATTTTTCATCTCCAAGGAATCCAACTTTACAGGATATGTATATGAATTTCAATTTTACATAAGTATATGTAACAAAAAAATCTAGTGAAATGTGAAAGTTTATTATACTCAATATATTGCAACTCTATCCAGCCATGAGATCTTTCCCTTTCTATTTTAGTTAGCTCGCTTCGAATAAACTTAATCCTAATTGGCTACTGCAAATTAAAGACAGGGAAAACGAACTTATCAGTCTTCTAATACAATTATGGCCTCATAATCCGGGAAAGAAAAAGTAGCAAGTATGAATGAGATATAGCTGACTCACTTTCTCTAGGGAATGAAATCTTTAAGTTTATCTCTATCATCTCTTTTGTATGTGCTTATTGGATTTGATTTAGGAAAGACGTATGTTCAATGTTGTTTCTTTAATATCTGCTAGCTTTAGCTTCACAGACTTACACACCCTTTCTAATCTTACCTATACAGTTATGATTTACCTCTGGAACTAACTTTTTACCACTTTCTAATTCTAAAAGTGGTGGTGTCTAAAATTTCCTTCTTAGAAGATAGGTATCAACTTGGCTTCTGGGAATAGGGTGTAAGATGAGATTTTTTGCAAGTTAATGACTAATTACTTTCCATCTTAGTGAAATAGGACAGCAGGACAAAAAAATCAATTTAACTCAAACTAAGAGGGAAGGAAACAGAAGCTGCCTAGTACCGACCTCTTGCATTGTATATCCTCCACCAGAAACCTCTGAGACTTGTCTACTTCTAACTGATAATTAGGAAACAATTGTTTGGTGCAAGTAAGATTAAAGTATAATTGGCATTAATAAAACTGTGTTGTATAAGGGTCCACCTCATGTTACCTGTGGATGGCAGAGAACATAAGAAGAACAAGCCACTCGTGCACAACTATTTTTTAACCATACTCCTTAAGCACCACATCTATCTACACAATAAGCATTTATTATCGAACGCGAAGTTCTTGAGCCGACGCGTACTCATCCGTGTGCCAAATTGAATATTGGCTGAATCTCCCAATGATATTTGATATCGCGTCAGTGGAGCCACATGGTAAGCATATTCTTAAATGCCATCCGGTAGCAATGGCACAGCTCTCGGCAGCCAGGAGGAGCTGACCTGTACTGAAGCCCCATATGAAGGCAAAGTCACACAATTCTTTTAATTCCCGCGACGGTAAAGGCTAATGAAAGGACAATTGATTAGAGTCTTTGTTAGCCAAAATCGTGTCATTTTACCAAATTTAAAGGCAAGCCCACATGGCCACATTACAATCACATGCTCAAGGTCCCCCTTTTTGTGCCTATGGACTTATATAAATGTCCTTGCTCACCAAATTTAGTCTCTTCTCACTAAGAAAAAAGTAAAACACAAAAAGCCATGGCTGCTCTTCCTTGTTCAAAAACCAAGCCCTTTCGATCAATCAGTTTGCCCGTCAGATCACACCCCACAACTCAGAGAGTTGAAGAGGTGCTCAATAAGCTCAATGGATTGGAGACATCAGTTGCACCAACAGCGGAAACAATTTGTAACAGTTTGCTCGGTTTGGAGGAGTTACAGAAGTGCATCGATGATCTTCTTAACTTGCCTCAAACTCTTCAGATACTCTCACAACACCAATATGGGAAATGGTTTGAGGAGTTATTGGACAAATCAGTGAGGATTATTGATGGTTGTGGGACTGCAAGGGATCTAGTGTCTCAAAGCAAGGAATACGTAAGAGATCTTCAATCTGCTCTCAGAAGGAGGAAAGGAGATTCAAGTGCAGAAACCGGAATTGCTAAATTCGCCAATTTAAGCAAGAAAATGAAGAAGGATGCTAAAAAGTTAGTCTTGGCGTTGAAGCAAGTGCATTGTGAGACCCTCACCGCAGCATTCCTGGAAGCAGATCAGGAGACAATAGCTGTGATTAGAGCACTAAGGGAAGCCAATGCCGTCTGCATTTTGATATTTCAAATGATTTTGTCCTTCTTGTCTGTGCCACTTCTGAAGCCAAAGCAGTCTAAATGGTCATTGGTTTCAAAATTGATACACAACGGAAGAACAGAAGACGAAGGCCTAGAAAACAGCACAATCTTGGGAAAAAAACTGGAGACTTCCGAGGATCAACTTGACAGTATCGAAAAGGGATTAGAAGGAACATTTAGGAGCCTAATTAGATCAAGAAGCTTGCTCCTGAATGTTTTCTCCTGCTAATCTAAATGTTCTTACTCTATTAACTGTATAGTTCACCATATTCTGTACATGGACAATTTTGTACTTACTTTATGCCAGAGGTACATAATACACAAATTGAAAGATTTACTCCAAACTTCGTGTATCTTTCTCTATATCTGGTTATGTGACTCCCTTCCTCCCCATAACTAAGTAGCATCAACTTAAAAGAAAGAAACAGATTTGATATGCGAAGGGGAGCCTTGGAGTAACTGGTAAAGTTGCTACCATGTAACCAAGAGGTCACAGGTTCAAGCCGGGGAAACAACCTTTTGCAGAAATGCAAGGAAAGGCTGCGTACAATAGACCCTTGTGGTCCGGCCCTTCCCCGGAACACGCGCATAGCCGGAGCTTAGTGCACCGGGCTGCCCTTTTAAACAGATTTGATATGCATCTTATGGGTTACAACGTTGAAGACAATTTCAAGTATTCTGAACACGACTTATAAAACCCGCTTGAGCTTGGATTTGTTAAAATCACCACCGCCTCTCTCATTTAGAACATTCTAGATTAAGTTATATAATTATCTAGAAATGTGGTAAAGATTCAAGAAATACATAGGAAAATAATTGCTAGAAAATTCTAGAGTCAATGTCCTAGTTGGTTACCATGTTGGGCCAAGCCCATTATGATGTTATAGCTAGAATCTTCTAGCAATGTAAAGTTGGTTGATGAACCGACATTGATCATGTATATATAGGGACCTTGGGTCCTTAAGGAAGTAAGTTCCAAGTGTGCATCTAAAAAGTGTCCAAGTGAGTCTAAAGTGTGTGTAAATACTTAAGTAAGCTTAAGTGTGAGCGTCAAGTGTTGATAAAAATAAAAGAGTAAGAACTTGGTGTATATTGTGGTCAAGTTATAGTGTTCAAGTCTTGGTGTAATTACAATAATAAAGTAATTACGTTTTTTACGTGTTGTGTTGTCTAACAAGTGGCATCAGAGCCAGGTCAGTTCATACCAAAGAGTTGTTTGTTGAGTTTCTTAGAGTGTTCGTGTGTGGTTTAGTACTACAGAGCTTGTTGTCAAAATCAAGCTTTCTTGGTAAAAATAGAATTTTAGCCAAGACACGATGGGTGACCTTCAAGTGGTCGGTGGACTCAAGAAACTTAACAATCATAATTACAGCACGTGGTTGATGCATATGGAGGCATATCTCCAAGGCCAAGACTTGTGGGAGATCGTTGGTGGCAATGAGGTCACACAACTAGAAGACGCAGCCGCATTGAAGAAAATGGAATATTAGAGCTGGCAAAGCCATGTTTGCGATTCGGACCACAGTTGAAGATGAAATGTTGGAGCACATCAGGCCGGCTAAGACATCGAAGGAAGCGTGGGATACTTTCGCAACATTGTTTACCAAGAAGAATGATACGAGACTACAGCTTCTGGAGAACGAGCTTCTCTCTATCAGACAACGCGACATGACGATCAACCAATACTTTACCAAGGTAAAATCTCTTTGTCGCGAAATTTCTGCATTAGACTCTGTTGCTGGTATGTCAGACGCTAGAATTAGAAGAATTATTATTCATGGATTAAGGCCAGAATATAGAAATTTTATTGCTGCAATGCAAGGTTGGCCAAACCAACCTTCTCTTGTTGAATTAGAAAACTTGTTAGCTGACCAAGAAGCGTTGGCTAAGCAAATATCTAGAGTCTCATTAAAGAGTGACGAAGAAGCACTCTATAGCGGTGATAAAAAGGGTCAATTCCGACCAAATGCTAGTAGAAATTCTAGAAAACATGATGACAAAGATAATCATCATGGAATCTCCCAATCAGGGGGAGCTCAAAAGAAAGACAATCAGGGTGGCCAGTCAAAGAATAACAATAAGTTTGATAGAAAATGTTATAACTATGAAAAAAGGGCCACATGGCTAAAAGTTGTTGGTTCAAGAAGAACATTGCAGAAAGCAATGCAGCCACGTCAAAAGCAGGAAAGACAAGCGATGAAGAGTGGGACGATGAAGCATCTTTCGCAGTAGAGGAAGAAGAATTAGCTCTGGCAGTTACCGTTCCTGGAACTATCGACTACACTAATGATTGGATAGTCGACTCTGGCTGCTCAAATCATATGACAGGAGATAAAAAGAAGCTACAGAATATGACCGAGTACAAAGGTGGTCGTGTGGTGGTGATAGCCAACAACTCAAGACTATCAATCGCTCACGTAAAAAAAATAACAATCATGCCGAGATTCAATTCGAAAGAGGTTTCACTCCGGGATGTCTACCATGTACCCGGGATGAAGAAAAACTTACTATCAGTAGCGCAACTAACGGCATTAGGCCACCATGTCGTATTCTGACCTCAAAATGTCAAGATCTATCAAGATCTTGAAATCTTTGGAACACCGATGATGAGAGGATGACGCTTAGAGTCTGTCTATGTAATGTCAGCAGAGTCAGCTTATGTAAACAAGATTCGAAAGAACGAAACAGCTGATTTGTGGCATGCAAGACTTGGACATGTAAGCTACCTGTCGCGCCCTATTTTGACCTCGCTCGGGTCAAAGCGGAGCTCGGACGTATGGGGTGATTCCTGGGTAAAGGATTGAGGAGTCGCCACCTAATTATTTTTTACGGTGAATTAGGACACCTAAATATTTAAACTAAGTGCTGCAATGTAAACTCCAATTTTATGGTCTGCGAAACTAGTGAGATTCTAGGCAAGGGTTCTTTATTATCCTAAAGGGAAGGGGTTAGGCATCCTTTAAGATCCGCTAACTTGCGGTTATCAGTAAAACTCAGGAGTTAATTATTGCTAGAAAAATACATGTTTTACAAATATAATAGATAAAAGATGCTTGCAAATATGATGCATTTTATACAAGTAAATATGATGCATTTTATACAAATACGTATTCGGATGACATAAAAGAAAGATACATGTAAAGTTTTTAGAAAACATGCATTTGTGACAATAAATTCTTTATAATGCCAAAAGCAAAATTTTGGGAATCATGAAATTGTAAATTGACAAAAGATAAACTTATTCAGTATGATTAATAAAGTAAAATAAAAGATGACAAAAGTTATTTTGAAAATCTTGAATTCAAGTGACGAGCCTAAAATAAATAAACTAGCGAAGGATTTCTAAGTTTGCGAGCCTACAAATAAGCTAGCGACGGGTTTCAAATCTTAAACTAACCTATGAATAAATCCTAAGTTTGCCTATTCTAATCATTTCAATAATTACATAAGTGCGATAAATAATATTACAATACAAAGCGGAATAAAACTGAATTAAAGAAAGAAATAACAATAAATAAACTCCGAGGAATAATTGCCTTTATTTACTTTAGTCCCCGTATCAATAACAAACGGTTAGAAAGCAGTTAAATACGAATAACTTCATATCCGTATTCAAAGCAGATGAATGTTTTGATCGCGGAGGCTCAGACTTAAATTTTGAAAAGAACATTCCAATCACGTCGTGGCTGCAAACATATGACTAATGTAGTTTATTTTGATTGCCTCGCCTACTAAGCGTGTTGGTCTCTCGGGTGGAATAAAAAGATCACTATAATCACGTCGTGGCTGCGAATATATAATTCACCTCGCCTACTAAACATGTTGATCTCGGATAAAAGGTTTAAGTCTTCATCCTTGCCGAAGTTATATTTAGTCTTTGCAAGCTGTAGGCCTCAAAATCGAGCGGATATTTTTCATCGGCGGTGTAGTATCGTGTTCAAATCGGTAAAAATGAAAGCGATGTGATGGCGGTAGCGATATGAAGAAGAAGCGATTTCAAAAAATGGCGCGGTGTCTAGTTTAAAACAAGAAACAAAGAGAACAAATATTTGAATCTTGAAACAGTTGAACGAAATAGAAAGCAATGTTTGAAAATGCGGTTTTGATTTAAAGCGATAAAAATGATAAAGCGATGTGATGTCTGAAATGGGAGCAAAGCGAAACCGAAAAACAATGAAAAGATAACATGATACTTGGCGATGCTTGATAGCGGTAGCGATAGCGATAGCGTAGCGATAGCGATAGCGATGCGATGTGATAGCGATAGCGGTAGCGATAGCGATATGATAGCGATAGCGATAGCGATGTGATAGCGATGTGATAGCGATAGCGATGGCGTAGCGATGGCGTGATAGCGGTAGCGATAGCGATAGCGATAGCTTGATAGCGATGGCGATGGATGCGATGGCGATGGCGATGGCGGAAGCGATGAAGTAGAAAATAGTTTCCGAGATGACGCGGTGTTTTAGTTTAAAAATAGTAAAAGCGAAAAAGCAGACGCAGATTTATTCAAAGCGAAAAAGCGATGTCTGAAACCGAGAAGCGTCTCCGAAGATGGGCGCAATATTGGTTTGAATCAATAAAACAACAAAGAGAATGCGGTATTAATTCAATCAATAACATAATAATAATGCCAAAGCAGGCGATGAGCGATTTTAAATACGGGCCAATAAATTATGGAAATATTCAAATCGTGTCGATGACCCGGTCGTTGACCGACCAAAATCGATGATCCAAATCAAATCGATTTCAACACCAAATTGAGATAACCAATAACAAGAATATGAAATGCAAGAATTGCGAAAATGTTACTCAAACCGGTCGACCCGACCGGATCGATGACTGACCGGATCGGTGTTTCAACGGATCAAACAAATTCATCAATTTGGATAACCAATGATAACAAACAAAGAGCAATGTAAGAAAATTGGAAAAATCTAAATCGGTCGGACCAGTCGAATGACCCGAATCGTGTGTTCAACGAAGTCAAATAATTTCATCAATTTCGGATAACCAATGACAACAAGCGACAATGTAGGAAAATTGGAAAAATCTAAACCGGTCGAGACCGGTCGATGTGACCCGACATCGTTGATCCGAATCGAATCTTACACCAAATTGAGATAACCAACATACATAAACATGAAATGCAGGAATTCTGAAAATAATACCCGAACCAGGGGTCGGCGGCGGGTCGACCTGACCGAAATCGATGAAAAAATCAGAGAAATCAAAGGGATGACAAACCTTTTCGGACTTGATTCTTGGAACAACAACGAAGCCAAATACTCTAAAATCAAGAACACAACAAAATATGTATGTATATATTGAATAATCTTCGAAAATCCTTAGAAAATCTCTTTTTCTCTCCCAGAAATCTCCTCCTTTAAGTGAAGAACAACATGGGTATTTATAGGTGGATTCCCAAAAAGCGAGTTTGAATTGAATTAAAGGTAAAGAAAATCGCGGTTTGAGGGGCATGGGTCGCGGGTTTTAGGGGTGTCGGCGTAGAGGGGTTGGTGGAGGCGAGAGGTTGAGTGGTGGTGTCGGGTGAGGTGGCCGGCGGCGTGGGAGTCGCGTTATGGGAGGTGTGGGGTCGTGGTGATCGAGAGAGAGAGAGATAGGGTTTGATTTTTTTGATTTTTTGGTTTTGGTTAAAGGGGGATTAAAAGGGTAAGGGATTTGGGCTTGGGTTGGACCGGGAATTGGTTTGGGTGGGTGGTGTGGGGAAATAAAAAGGAGTTGGTGTGATCTGTTGGGCTGGGAGGCGACGGGTTGGGCTTGTGTGTGTTTTGAATTAAAAGGGGAAGGGATGTTGGGCCAGGTTGAGCTGGGTTGAGAGGGGAAATAGAGGAAATGGGTATTTAATTGGAGAGTTTGGTTTTGGGCTTGGGAGTTTTGTTTGGGTAGAATTTGTTTTGGGTTGGGAAAATGAAAAAATGGGTTAGAAAATGTTTTGGGTTAGAAAAAATAAAAATGGGTTATGGATAAAAATATAAAAGGGGTTTAATAAAAAATTATTTATATATATTTTTTGTAAAAGATGTGAATTATTTAAAATAACATAACGACTTAATAATAATAAAATATAATATTTGCAAAATGTTTAATGCTTTAATAAAAGGAAATGCGATGCAATTTTGAGAATAAAATAACATAGAATATTATGGATAACTTATGATTATTATAAAAAATGCAAATGATATAAAATATGCGAATAATAATAATAATACGAAGATGCACACATATATGCCTATATTTTAAAATTATTTTAAAAGTGTCAAAATATTAAAAATTACGAATAAAATCATAAAAGATGGGACAAAATTGTGTGTCAAGCAGATGCCCTCTTTGGGCGGAGACGATGAAAGAGTTTTCGCCAAAGAAGTTGACTGGTAGCCAATTTTGTCCCGATCATCTGAATCGCATGGTAAGAAATAGAATCCCCGGGGGGAAATGAAGTTGCAAAAAGATGGTACACATTCAAGAAACAATGCCCCAGTGTCGACCTAGGATGACACTGGTCGCAGATGTGAGAAACTAATGGGAAAGAGCGGATCGACGTTCGAAGTAGGTCGTTTGACCAAATTGCCTTGGTTCGCCGTGAGATATAGTTCCATGTTAAGCTGAAAGCTCCCGCCCATTCGAATTCCTGTGGACGAGCTAAGATAAAAGTTAGTGTATACTTGATTGCATAAGATATGTATGTGAGAATATGACTTTGTAAGTTGAAATGATGTCGTTGCTTAATGTTGTGCAGATGATGGCGTTGTGGGCGCTTTGTTTACACTTTAAAAATAAAGTACCCGCATTAGAAGGTGGGCTGATTTAAAACATACCCGCATTAGAAGGTGGCGCTGATTTAAAACATACCCAGATTAGAAGGTGGGCGCTGATTTAAAACATACCCGCATTAGAAGGTGGGCGCACGATTTAAAACATACCCGCGTTAGAAGGTGGGCGCTGATTTAAAACATACCAGCATTAGAAGGTGGGCGCTGATTTAAAACATACCCGCGTTAGAAGGTGGGCGCTGATTTAAAACATACCCGCGTTAGAAGGTGGGCGCTGATTTAAAACATACCGCGCGTTAGAAGGTGGCGCTGATTTAAAACATACCGCGTTAGAAGGTGGGCGCTGATTTAAAACATACCCACATTAGAAGGTGGGCGCTGATTTAAAACATACCGATTAGAAGGTGGCGCTGATTTGTGACATACCCGCATTAGAAGGTGGGCGCTGATTTAAAACATACCCGCATTAGAAGGTGGGCGCTGATTTAAAACATACCCGCATTAGAAGGTGGGCGCGATTTAAAACATACCCGCGATTAGAAGGTGGGCGCTGATTTAAAACATACCCGCATTAGAAGGTGGCGCTGATTTAAAACATACCCGCATTAGAAGGTGGGCGCCGATTTGTGTCGTCGTGTTGACGTAATGTAAAGTGGGGCCCTATTGCCATGCCATGATAGTTAATGTGTGGACATAAGCGATGCAAAAGTTGAGTAGATGAGAATGCGACCTGTAAGTCGAAATACCGTTCTTTCCGTGGACACAACACGGTTGGGAACATGTAGTTTAGCATGACGTCTTTGTACAATCTCCAAGCAGAAAGGGATTCTTGTAGTGAGTTGCGTCACGGAGGCCTTCGCGAATCTGCTCATAAATGTTGCGACTTCCTGTTTGTTTTTCGACTGAAGAACATGTACTCAAATAAATTTATGAGTTTTGGGAGGGGAGTTGATTCGCGTTGACTTTGTAGCCGGCCTTGGTGTCTACATGTCCTCGCTAACTCGGACCGTAGCCCCTCTCGCTTCCCGATCTTGGCCACCGTTAATGAAAACATTCAAAATAATTTGTAGAAATGCATCTTAAAATAGAAACATAAAAATTATATCGAATTTTGATGAAAATGTTTGTTTGAAAATAATTTGCTTATAAAAATTAATGCACATATATATATATATCCGTCGGCAAAGGACATGCGGTGAAACAAAGCAAACGTCTTATCCAAAATTCTTCCTGGTGAAGACTTAGTTTGCCGATGGTTTTCCATGTTTATCGGCGCCTCCTGGCGGTGATCCCTTAAAAATGCCCTTGTCGATATATGAGAATGACGATCTTTTGAATGGACAACCGAAGTCTTGTGTAGATTTCTTGCACGCCCTATCGGGGTGATCGGATGAGTGCATTTTGTCTTTTGTGAGATGAAGGAGAAAATATTTCCTAATGGTGGGACCGGCCGATTTAGGCGCCACGTACCCCCGTGAAGGAATCAGGTCGTGACGTAGTTCATTACAAGCAAAAGGGGATTGTAAGGATTTTTCTAAAGATGGGACCGAAGCCGATGTGGCTGCCTACGTATCCCGCCGAGGGAATCAGGTCATAACGTAGTTCAGGTTATGCATTACACAGAAAAATCCTAAATGTAGTATCTTTTCACTGCATCCGCGTTGATAGCTTTTGGCCATACTTCACCGTCCATTTCAGCTAAGATTAACGCTCCTCCAGTCAACACCCGGTGAACCATATAAGGCCCTTGCCAGTTAGGTGCGAATTTTCCTTTAGCTTCATTTTGGTGCGGGAATATTCATTTTAGCACCAATTGCCCCGGTTCCAAAGTCCTTGGTTTTACTCTCCTGTTCAAAGCTTTGGTCATTCTGTTTTGATAAAGTTGTCCGTGGCAGCCTGCGTTCCATCGCTTTTCATCAATCAACATCACTTGTTCGTACCGATTCTGTATCCATTTCCCTTCGTTTAGCTCAGCTTCTTGGATAATTCTCAAAGATGGTAATTCCACTTCTGCTGGTAACACTTCGTTCCATAGACCAATAGATACGGGCGTTGCCCGTAGAAGTCCTGGCGTGCGATATCCCAAAAGTGCAAAGCGGATGCTCATGCCGGTTGCTTGTAATTATCAATCATCTTTCGTAGTATTCTTTTGATGTTTTTGTTGGTCGCTCGACCGCCCGTTCATCCGAGGTCGGTACGGAGTGGAATTGCGGTGAGTGATCTTAAACTTCTCGCATATCTCATTCATCGACATCTTGTTGAGATTAGCCCCATTGTCCGTTATAATCGACTCAGGGATTCCAAATCGACAAATGATGTTATTGCGGACAAAATCAACTACCACTTTCTTTATTCTTGACTTGTGGGACGATGCTTCTACCCACTTTGTGAAATAGTCAATTGCCACTAGAATAAATCTGTGTCCATTTGATGCGGCGAGGTTCGATAGGGCCAATGACATCCATGCCCCAAGCTGCGAATGGCCAAGGAGAGCTCGTCACATTGAGTTCGTTAGGGGTACCTTGATTAGATCGCCATGAATCGACATTGATGGCATCTTTGCAAGTGGATGCAATCTGTTTCCATGGTCATCCAAAAGTATCCTCGCTCTTAGAATCTTCTTTGCCAAAGTGAAGCCATTCATATGAGGCCCGCGTGCCTCCGTGTATCTCTTCAATTAAGCGCTTGCCTCTCGAGCATCAACACATCTTAACAAACCGAGATCTGAGTCCTCCGATAAAGGATTTCTCCGTTTAGGAAGAAATGGTTTGCTAACCTCCTAAGTGTCCTCTTTTGTATACGGTTATGCCTTACGGATATTCACCTATCTTGAGATATCTCTTAATGTCGTGGTACCAAGGCTTTCCATCCAACTCTCCATCTATGTTGAAACAATATGTAGGGTGATCAGATAAGCTCACTTTGATGGGATCTATGTAGTTCTTATCTGGATGTTGAATCATGGAGGACAGTGTTGCGAGCATCAATGAACTCGTTTTGAGTTCGTGGGATATGCTTGAATTCTATCTTCTGAATTTTTGCATAATTCTTTCACGCAATGCAGGTAAGGAAGTATCTTCCGTTCTTGGTCGCCCATTCGCCTTGCACTGATGAATCAATAAGTCCGAATCACCTATAACCAACAGCTTCTTGAATGTTCATATCAACGGCCATTCTAAGTCCGAGTACACAAGCTTCATATTCCGCCATATTGTTGGTGCATGGAAATCGGAGTTTTGCCGAAATTGGGTAGTGTTGACTGATTCAAATCAAAGCGCTCCAATACCGAGCCCTTTGAAGTTTGCGGCTCAGTCGAAGAACATTCTCCAACGGGTACTCTTACGAGATGTCTTCTCCAACAACAAGATACCTCCTCATCCAGGAAAATAAGTCCGGAGAGGCATGTATTCTTCATCCACAGGATTTTCAGCAAGATGGTCGGCTAGTGCTTGTCCTTTGATAGCCTTTGGGTGACATATATGATATCGAACTCACTTAGCAAGATTTGCCACTTTGCTAGCTTTCCAGTGGGCATGGGCTTCTGAAAGATGTATTTGAGCGGGTCCATCCTTGAGATGAGATAAGTGGTATATGCAGACAGATAATGTCTAAACTTTTGTGCAATCCATGTTAAGGCACAACAAGTGCGTTCCAGCAAAGTATACCGAGCTTCATACGGTGTGAACTTCTTGCTTAAGTAGTATATGGCTTGCTCCTTCTTTCCTGTTTCGTCATGTTGTCCCAAAGACGCACTCCAATGCATTTTCTAACACAGACAGATATAATAAAGAACGGCCTTCCGGGTTCTGGAGGCACCAAACAGTGGGTTAGACAAGTATTCCTTGATTCTATCGAAAGCTTGTTGGCAATCCGATGTCCCACTTGGTAGCGGCGTCTTTCTTGCAGAGCTTGAATATTGGCTCACATATCACTGTTGATTGTGCTATGAACCTGCTGATGTAGTTGAGGCGACCAAGGAAACTCATTACGTCCTTTCGACTCTTTGGAGGAGGCAATTCTTGAATAGCTTTTACCTTCGAGGGGTCCAATTCAATACCCCTTCTACTTACAATGAAACCCAACAGCTTCCCAAAGAGGACACCAAATGCGCACTTTGCGGGATTTAACTTCAGGTTATACCGCCTCAGTCGGTCAAAAAACTTCTCTAAATCTGTCAAGTGATCTGAAGTCCTTCGCGATTTGATAATAACGTCATCTACGTAGACCTCTATTTCTTTGTGGATCATATCATGAAAAATGGTAGTCATGGCCCTCATGTAGGTGGCACCCGCATTCTTGAGTCCGAACGGCATTACTCGATAACAGTATACCCCCCAAGGTGTAGTGAATGCTGTCTTCTCTGCATCTTCCTCATCCATCAAGATTTGGTGGTAACCAGCAAAGCAATCAACAAATGATTGTAATTCATGCTTTGCACAGTTGTCAATGAGTATGTGAATATTTGGAAGAGGGAAGTCATCCTTCGGACTGGCCTTGTTGAGATCCCGATAATCCACGCACACTCGTATCTTTCCATCTTTCTTTGGCACAGGTACAATGTTGGCCAACCAAGTCGGGTATCTTGTGACCCGAATGACCTTTGCGTCGAATTGCTTGGACACCTCTTCCTTGACCCTTAAGCTCAAATCAGGCTTGATTTTCCTTGGCTTTTGTTTCACCGGAGGGTAGGATGGATCGATAGGCAATCTATGCGAAACAATATCCGTGCTCAATCCTGGCATCTCGTCATAAGACCAAGCAAATACGTCGATATATTGCCTCAAAAGATCCGTCAGTTCTTTCCTTTGTGGGGCGTTCAGATGGACGCTGATTCTTGTTTCTCTCACATTTTCTGCATCCCCCAAATTTATTGCCTCAGTTTCTTCTAAATTTGGCTTTGGTTTGTTCTCAAAATGTTCCAATTCCTCTGTCAATTCTTCTGGTTGCGAGTCTTCCTCATACTCTTCGAAGCCTTGCTTGTTTGCTTGTTTCATTATATGTCACATACCGCCGATAAATTAGTTTGCAATGATGAAAAAAGAAAAGAGAATTATTGAACAAAACATATTTTATAATAGCAAAAGCAATGCAGATTTGTCATTTTAAGCTTTCAAAAGGTGGAGGCAAAAATACATTAAAATGCATAAATGCGATTCAGGCCTCAATTTAAATTGTGTTTTTTTTTTTTTTTTTTTTTTTCATTAAGTACTAATACAATTTGGATAGGCATGATTGAGAAATAACAGATGGGGTACTCCGCCAGTTTTAGTCAACACGAATCAACTTTTGGGGAAATAAATAAGGCAAAATGAATCTCCTGAAAAATGAAGAAAACCAAATTAGTATAAGGTGAGTAATTATTGATTTAAATAATATACACAGAGTGGAAAGCGATGAAAATAGCAAGCAAATTGTATATGCGCGTCCTAATATACAAGGGCCTCTCTTATGCCAGAGGTGGGCCTAACGCCAGATATGCGGGATTACGATGATTTGATCCAAGTCGCTAAACCGCAATGCTCTGTCGGAAATGAGACAAAATGAATGTACATTTTCCAATTTCAGCATGTCATGATTAGTCTTGAATTAGTCTATCCTTATCACGCTACACATAATATGATGATTGGTCGTTGGGTTGTGAGACCCGTAGACATCTTTGGCGGATTTCTTAATTGTGGAGTCGATACCAAGGATCGACCCACCTAAGGTGTATGCATGCATGACTTAAAATAAAGGGTGGTATAGCTCTATCTTATATTTTCTAAGATTTGGCTGACTAGACACAAGGTTCCCGAGCGGACTACTCGAGTGAGAAGGCTACGCCACCCGGATGGTCCGGTCACTCCGCGCATACGCCAACTCTCCTAAATTTTGGTAGATTGAAAGAAATTTGCGGGTGCGTAAAACACACCTCGCGTGTAGTGTGTGATAGTGTCAATTTTCCAGAGTGGAAGAAATATGAACGAAATGCCAATTTATGATAAGCAATAGAAATATAGAAATTAAAGCAGTTATGCATACAAAAATTTCGTAATGGAAACAAATCAAAGCATTACATCAAAAAGAGCGAAAGTAAAGCACAATTATAATTAACCTGAATTTGCTATGGTTAAGAACCTGAATATCCCCAGCGGAGTCGCCATGCTGTCGCGCCCTATTTTGACCTCGCTCGGGTCAAAGCGGAGCTCGGACGTATGGGGTGATTCCTGGGTAAAGGATTGAGGAGTCGCCACCTAATTATTTTTTACGGTGAATTAGGACACCTAAATATTTAAACTAAGTGCTGCAATGTAAACTCCAATTTTATGGTCTGCGAAACTAGTGAGATTCTAGGCAAGGGTTCTTTATTATCCTAAAGGGAAGGGGTTAGGCATCCTTTAAGATCCGCTAACTTGCGGTTATCCGTAAAACTTCGAGTTAATTATTGCTAGAAAAATACATGTTTTACAAATATAATAGATAAAAGATGTTTGCAAATATGATGCATTTTATACAAGTAAATATGATGCATTTTATACAAATACGTATTCGGATGACATAAAAGAAAGATACATGTAAAGTTTTTAGAAAACATGCATTTGTGACAATAAATTCTTTATAATGCCAAAAGCAAAATTTTGGGAATCATGAAATTGTAAATTGACAAAAGATAAACTTATTCAAGATGATTAATAAAGTAAAATAAAAGATGACAAAAGTTATTTTGAAAATCTTGAATTGCGTGTGAGCCTAAAATAAATAAACTAGCGAAGGATTTCTAAGTTTGCGAGCCTACAAATAAGCTAGCGACGGGTTTCAAATCTTAAACTAACCTATGAATAAATCCTAAGTTTGCCTATTCTAAGCATTTCAATAATTACATAAGTGCGATAAATAATATTACAATACAAAGCGGGATAAAAGCGAATTAAAGAAAGAAATAACAATAAATAAACTCAGGAATAATTGCCTTTATTTACTTTAGTCTAATTTGTCAATAACAAGCGGTTAGAAAGCAGTTAAATACGAATAACTTCATATCCGTATTCAAAACAGTGAATGTTTTGATCGCGGAGGGCTCAGACTTAAATTTTGAAAAGAACATTCCAATCACGTCGTGGCTGCAAACATATGACTAATGTAGTTTATTTTGATTGCCTCGCCTACTAAACGTGTTGGTCTCTCGGGTGGAATAAAAAAGATCACTATAATCACGTCGTGGCTGCGAATATATAATTCACCTCGCCTACTAAACATGTTGATCTCGGATAAAGGGTTTAACTCCTCATCCTTGCCCAGAAGTTCTATTTCGGTCTTTGCAGTTGTGTAGGCCTCAAAATCGACGGATATTTTTCATCGGCCAGTGTAGTATCGTGTTCAAATCGGTAAAAAATGAAACAAGAATGATGGCGGTAGCGATAAAGAAGAAGAAAACAGTTTCCAAAAAATGACGCGGTGTCTAGTTTAAAACAAGAAACAAAGAGAACAAATATTTGAATCTTTGAAACGGTGAACGAAATAGAAAGCAATGTTTGAAAAATGCGGTTTTGATTTAAAACAGTAAAAATGATAAAGCGATGCTTGATGTCTGAAATGGGAGCAACAAACCGAAAAACAATGAAACAAAGATAACAACGGCCGATGAGCGATGCGTAGCGGTAGCGATAGCGGTAGCGATAAGCGATAGCGATGGCGTGATGGCGGTAGCGTGTAGCGGTAGCGATAGCGATAGCGATAGCGATGTGATAGCGATGGCGATAGCGATGGCGGTAGCGATGTAGCGGTAGCGATAGCGATAGCGATAGCGATGGCGATGGCGATGGCGATGCTTGATGGCGATGGCGGGAAGCGATGAAGTAGAAAATAGTTTAGAGATGACGCGGTGTTTTAGTTTAAAAATAGTAAAAGCAGTAAAAGCAGACGCAGATTTATGAAAGCGATAAAGCGATGTCTGAAACCGAAGCGTCTCGAAGATGGGCGCAATATTGGTTTGAATCAATAAAACAACAAAGAGAATGCGGTATTAATTCAATCAATAACATAATAATAATGCCAAAGAAACAGGCGAGCGATTTTAAATACCCGACCGAGATTCAAATTATGGAAATATTCAAATCGTGTCGACCGACCGGTCGATGACGACCGAAAATCATTGATCCAAATCAAATCGATTTCAACACCAAATTCGGATAACCAATAACAAGAATATGAAATGCAAGAATTGCGAAAATGTTACTCAAACGGGTCGACCCGACCGGATCGATGTGACCGGATCGATGTTTCAACCGGATCAAACAAATTCATCAATTTGAGATAACCAATGATAACAAACAGCTGACAATGTAAGAAAATTGGAAAAATCTAAGCGGATCGACCAGGCCGTCGATGACCGACCCGAATCGTGTGTTCAACCCGAAGTCAAATAATTTCATCAATTTCAGGATAACCAATGACAACAAGCGACAATGTAGGAAAATTGGAAAAATCTAAACCGGTCGACTGACCGGTCGTTGACCGACCGACATCGATGATCCGAATCGAATCTTACACCAAATTCAGATAACCAACATACATAAACATGAAATGCAAGAATTCTGAAAATAATACCCGAACCGGATCGGCGGTCGGTCGAAATGACCAGAAATCGAGTGAAAAAAATCAGAGAAATCAAAGGGGATGACAAACCTTTTCGGACTTGATTCTTGGAACAACAACGAAGCCAAATACTCTAAAATCAAGAACACAACAAAATATGTATGTATATATTGAATAATCTTCCGAAAATCCTTCCGAAAATCTCTTTTTCTCTCCCCGAAATCTCCTCCTTTAAGTGAAGAACAACATGGGTATTTATAGGTGGATTCCCCCCCTAAAAAATGAGTTTGAATTCGAATTAAAGGTAAAGAAAATCGCGGATTTGAGGGGCATGGGTCGCGGGTTTTAGGGGTGTCGGCGTGAGAGGGGTTGGTGGAGGCGAGGGTTGGTGGTGGTGTCGGGTGAGGTGACCGGCGACGATGGGTCGCCGGTATGGGGAGTGGGTCATGGTGATCGAGAGAGAGAGAGATAGGGTTTGATTTTTGATTTTTTGGTTTTGGTTAAAGGGGGGATTAAAGGGTAAGGGATTTGGGCTTAAATTTGGGCCAGGGAATTGGTTTGAGGCTGGGTGGGGTGACGGGAAATAAAAAGGGGAGTTAATTTGTGATCTGTTGGGCACTGGGCGTGAGTTGGGCTTGTGTGTGTTTTGAATTAAAAGGAAGGGATGTTGGGCCCGGTAGGTTGGGCTGGGTTGAAGGAAATAGAGGGAAATGGGTATTTAATTGGAGAGTTTGGTTTTGGGCTTGGGAGTTTTGTTTGGGTAGAATTTGTTTTGGGTTGGGAAAATGAAAAAATGGGTTAGAAATTGTTTTGGGTTAGAAAAAATAAAAATGGGTTATGGATAAAAATATAAAAGGGGTTTAATAAAAAATTATTTATATATATTTTTTGTAAAAGATGTGAATTATTTAAAATAACATAACGACGTAATAATAATAAAATATAATATTTGCAAAATGTTTAATGCTTTAATAAAAAGGAAATGCGATGCAATTTTGCGAGAATAAAATAACATAGAATATTATGGATAACTTATGATTATTATAAAAATGCAAATGATATAAAATATGCGAATAATAATAATAATACGAAGATGCACACATATATGCCTATATTTTAAAATTATTTTAAAAGTGTCAAAATATTAAAAATTACGAATAAAATCATAAAAGATGGGACAAAATTGGGTGTCAACACTACCACAAACTCAAGGTGATGATGAAGAAATCTATGTTGAAAGGTCTTCCTCAACTCGACGTCAGAACATAGACCATTTGTGCAGGTTGCCAATACAGTAAGGCGCATCAGTTACCGTATGAATACTCAAAGTTCAAAGCCAAAGCACCATTGGAGCTGGTCCATTCTTACGAATTCGGGCGAGTCAAGCAATCATCAATTAGTGGCATGCAATACATGGTTACATTCATTGATGACTTCTTACGGTACGCATGGGTTTTCTTTCTAAAATAAAAGTCTGAAACTTTTTTCAAAATTTAAAGAATTCAAGGAAATAGCAGAAGGAGAAATTGGCAAGAAAATCCAATGCCTCTGAACAGACAACTGTGGTGAATATACATCAGATGAGTTCTCTCAATACCTACGAGAATGCCCCATACGCCATCAATTCACATATGCAAATACGCCACAATAGAATGGAGTAGCTGAGAGGAAGAATCGACATCTTGAAGAGATATGTCGAAGCATGCTACATTCGAAGAATGTTCCAGGAAGATTTTGGGCAGAAGGTATGAAAACAACAGCTCATGTCATCAATAGACTTCCTCAAGAGAAGTTAGGGTTCGTTTCACCCTTTGAAAAACTGTGGGGTAGTAAACCTGCAGTAAGTTACTTTCGAGTATTTGGCTGTGTGTGCTACATGTTTGTGCCAAGTCATCTATGTAACAAATTTGATAAAAAATGTGATACGGTGTATCTTTGTGGGATACGACAGCCAAAGGAAAGGGTGGAAATGCTACAACCTAACAATTAGAAAGTGTTATACATCAAGAAATGTGGTATTCGATGAGGCAGCATCATGGTGGTCACCTTAAAATAAAGAGTTACCAGATTCCAAGGAAATAGAAGACAATTTGCAAAAGAAGATGAGGGAGCAAATTGTTGAAGTACATCCAAATCCAGAAAAGGAACATGAAGATCAAAGAGAGGAAGAAAATACCGAGGACGAGGCAACACAAATTCTGTGGCAAACATGCATGCATCAAAGAGTAGAAGATTGTCAACAAGAAGGAGTAAGCCCACAGCCTCGGAGATCGACAAGAGTTCGAAAGCCAAATCCCAAGTACGCCAATGCTGCTATAGCTGAAGAAGAAAAGTTTAGAGAACCATAGACATATGAAGAGGCGTCCCAGAACATCAAGTGGTTTGAAGCTATGAAAGATGAGATAAGTGCTCTAGAGAAGAATCAAACATAAGAGCTAGTACCAAAGCCAAAGGAAGTAAAATCCATTTCCTGCAAATGGGTTTACAAGGTAAAAACTCGTCATGATGGATCAATTGAAAGATACAAGGCTCGGTTAATAGCTCGAGGATTCTCTCAACAGTATGTGCTAGATTATGATGATACATTTAGCCAGTTGCTAAGATTACAATAGTAAGAGTCCTACTAGCACTTGCAACAAGTAAAGATTGGAGACTGTGGCAAATGGACGTGAAAAATGCCTTTCTACATGGAGAGTTGGATCGAGAAATATACATGATCCAACCAAGAGGATTTGAGGATAAAGAGCATCATGATTATGTTTGCAAACTGAAGAAGGCGCTATATGGATTGAAGCAGGCTCCGAGAGCATGGTATGGCAAGATTGCCGAGTTCTTAGTAGAGAGTGGGTATGACATGACACATGCAGATTCAAGCCTATTCATCAAAGTGAAGGAAGCAAAGATCGCAATTGTTCTAGTATATGTCGACGACCTCATTATCACTGGCGATGATGAAGCAAAACTATGTCAAACAAAGGAGAATCTGTCAGTTCGCTTTCAAATGAAGGAGCTTGGAGAATTAAAACACTTCCTTGGATTAGAAGTTGATCGAACTAAGGAAGGTCTATTTCTCTGCCAACAAAAGTATGCGAAATACTTGCTACAAAAGTTTGGAATGCTCGAGTGCAAGCCAATCTCAACACCTATGGAAGCTAATGCCAAGTTATGCGCTTATAAAGGGAAGGACTTGCAAGACGAAGCAATGTATCGACAACTGGTAGGTAGTCTAATCTACCTTACATTGACTCGACCAGATATCTCATATGCAATAGGGTAGTAAACCGATATATGCAACAACCAAAGAAGCCTCCTTTGGAAGCAGTGCAACAAATGTTAAGGTACGTCAAAGATACCATTAACTATGGTCTCTTTTATAGGAAAGGCGATGTGGTAAAGATAGTTGGTTACTGCGATGCTGATTATGCCGGAGATCACGATACTCGTCGATCAACAACTGGATATGTATTCATGCTTGGATATGGAGTAGTATCTTGGTGCAGCAAAAGACAACCAACAGTGTCCTTGTCAACCACAGAAGCAGAGTATAGAGCAGTGGCAATGGCAGCTCAAGAGAGTACGTGGTTAATGCAATTGATGAAGGACCTACACCAACTTACAAATTATGCGGTGCCACTCTATTGTGATAACCAGTCTGCTATTCAATTAGCAGAAAATCCAGTGTTTCATGCTCGAACAAAACATGTAGAGGTGCATATTACCATTTTATTAAAGAGAGAGTACTACAAGAAGAGTTAGAGATGCACCAAGTGAAGAGTGAAGAACAGATAGCAGACTTGTTCACAAAAGCACTTAACACTTCAAGATTTCAGAAACTCAGAGAACAACTCAGTATGAAAAGTCGGTGTTAAGGGGGAGTGTTAATATCACCACCGCCTCTCTCATTAGTAGAACATTCTAAATTAAGCTTTATAATTATCTAGAAATGTGGTAAAGATTCAAGAAATACATAGGAAAATAATTGCTAGAAAATTCTAGAGTCAATGTCTTAGTTGTTTATCATGTTGGGCCAAGTCCATTATGATGTTATATCTAGAATCTTCTAGCAATGTAAAGTTGGTTGATGAACCGACATTGATCATGTATATATAGGGACCTTGGGTCCTTAAGGAAGTAAGTTCCAAGTGTGCATCCAAAAAATGTCCAAGTATGTGTAAATACTTAAGTAAGCTTAAATGTGAGTGTCAAGTGTTGATAACAATAAAAGAGTAAGAACTTGGTGTAATTACAATAATAAAGTAATTACGTTTTTCACGTATTGTGTTTTCTAACAGGATTTTCCAACAAAATGCCTATAGTAGATGCATTTTCTAGTTATAGATTTTCAGTGTATCTTGTGAATTGATTCATAAGTTAAGCAACTAGGTTTTAGTAACACCTTCTTACCCCATTTATTTGCACAAAGTAGTACTAATTTATGATAATTCTTTTTTAACATTTAGAGGATGGCTCTGAGGAAGACAAAGGAAGTTGGAATCATCTAAAGTCAAAACAAATTAACGTGCCACTCATGCACAACTTTGTAAAGTTAAAAATTGTCTTTACGCGTCTTAAACTTCATCTGTAGTATCTCAAAACACTCAGTTTCAGAAATATGTACAGTAAGTTTCCTCGTTAGCTGTGGACTTGTGGTGCAATTATGGAATCTGTAATCTACAAGGCCAACAAGCCAGACGTGTACCAATTTAATAATGGAACAGAAGCTCCTGAAAACGAGACAGAAACTTAGCAAAGCCACATAATTTATTTAATCCAAGGACTTAAAAAAATAAACGAGTACATCCTTTGTTCGACAAATGCATTGCAGTTCACAAAAATCATTGGGGCATATGAATGGCCACTTTACTAGCACATGCGCTTCTTCTATCCAATGTCTAGATTATTAAATGACCTTATTTGGCTATTACTGTTCATCATAAGATTTGTCCTTATCCCAAGCAAGAAAAACAACAAAAACCATGGCCACTTTTTTCAAAATCTAACCACATTCTCTCAATCAGTTAAGTTTTCCCTCTGTCACAACTTGTCCTAGTAAATATAGCACCCTGAATTTTATACATACTTGACATTCACCTTGCTTTGGGGAACGAATTCTAGAATTCTTTTAAATACTCTCTTTTGAGATGTTCATGGTGTAATAATCTAGTCGAAAGAGGCTAGAAAATGTTTAAAACTGAAACATTTACAATTTGAATGGATTAAAATGGCCCTACAAAGATATATTGTGTTGTTTTACTTATTTACTATGAAAAAAGTCATATTAAAATAGCATTTGTAATTGATTACAAAAACAAATTTCCTTACCCTACTCACAAATTCCCTTTGTACTCTTGCCTATTAGTTATGATTTACCTTTGAACTAGTAGTGGTGTAAATTAAAAAAAATCCTTCTTAGAAGATAGGAATGAACTTGGTTCTACGTAATAGGATGTAAGAGGAGACTTTTAGCAAGTTAATGACTGATTATTCCATCTTATTGGAATAGAACAGCAGTGTTGAGAATATCATCAAATATTAAAAGTGTGTTGATGGTCACACACTTCAATATGGTATCAGAGCAGGCCAAAGGTTTTGGGATCGAACCTCACCGCCACTCATTCTCAAAAAGAATTTTCACGTGCTTGGACCATGAAAAAATCAGGCCAGCACGTGAGGGAGCATGTTGAGAATATCATCAAATATTAAAATTGTATTCTATCTAAAAGCTTAAACTTTTAGATCAGATGGTCACACACTTCAATAAGCAGGATAAACAAAAGTTAATTGAATTCATAAGATCAGTTGGGGCAAAAGCAAGCTAAGAGGGGAGGAAATAGAAGCTGCCTAGTACCTATTAGGACTCTTATCATGGTTAATTTGTAATTATCTTAGAGATAGCTATTGTATTGTACTCAACCTAGGCAACTGATGTATTTGTGTTAGACTTGTCCTTGGACAGTGATTTTTGTTTAGACTTGTACAACTTCTCTGTATATAGCAGATTAACAGGCTCTAGAGGTCATCGAGCCTTTTACAAAATATTCTCAGTACCGACCTTAAGCATAGTATGTCCTCCACAAGTAGCCTCTGAGACCTGTCTATTACTAACTGATAATTAGGAAAAAATATGTTTGCTGAAAGTAAGATTAAAGTACATTTGGCATTAATAAAAAAACGTGTATAAGGGTCCACCTCATGTTACCTGTGGATGGCAGAGAACATATGAAGAACAAGCCACTCGTGCACAGCTATTTATTAATCATACCACCTTCTTTCAGTATACACCTTAAGCACCATATATATCTACACGTTAACCATTTATTATTAAACACAAAGTTCTTGAGCCGACGCGTCATGCGTGTGCCAAATTGAATATTGGCTGAATCTCCCAATGATATTTGATACCGCATCAGTGGAGCCACATTGTAAGCATATTATTAATTGCCATCCGGTAGACATGGCACAACTCTTGGCTGCCAAGGAGTGAGCTGACCTGTAACTGAAGCCCCAAATGAAGGCAAAATCACACAACTCTTTTAATTCCGCCACAGTGAAGTGAATAGATATGACAATTGATTAGAGCCTTTGTTAGCCAAAAGCGTGTCATTTTACCAAATTTAAAGGCATAACAACATGGACATAATACAATCACATGCTTATCGTCCCTCTTTTTGTGCCTATGGACCTATATAAAATGTCCTTGGTTGATGCTCATTGCTCACCAAATTTAGTCTCTTCTCACAAAGAAAAAAGTAAAACACAAAAAGTGGTTGGTCTTGTTGGTTTTATGTGTGTGAATGAGAAATGAAGAGTTGTTTTCCCGAAAAGATACCAGGAGATTGGTTATGACTTTTACGATAAGGCACAATCGCACCCGTTCACACTACCCTTAGTTGGCTATAAATTCAGAGGAGTAGCCTCAAATTTATATATCTTTGAAAATCTCTGCATAACAATCTGCATTCTGCATTCTGCATACTTTTACAAACTAAAAAAATTGAGTCAGTGTCTTGTGTGATTTGTTGACATCTTTGAGTTCACGTAAAGTCATAGGCGTTTGAGATACCGCTACTCCTTTGACAGGTTTATCCGCTATATCTTGAGAGGAAGTCATCCATAACCTCATGTACTTGAAGGAATTAAATTCCTTAAGGACACACAGTGAATTATGTGGTCTCGGATATAAGTTTTTACATTTTACGTTTTGCTCAGATTAATTTAAGTTTCTAGTTTATTGATTTTGAACATAGATATACTAACAATCTTAAAGGAAATTAATGCTTATAATTTTATTTACTGTGCTCATCTTAAAATTTATTTATTGGAGAATCAACAAAAAGTTGGATTAAAATGCCAACATGATTTCAATATGGCAATAATGGCGGTTACGATATTGAAGTATGGAACGTCGCAGGTCAGACCGGCACAGTCCCATGTATTGACTTGCATTAGTGTGGTCTTATTTTGTTTCTGTCAAGCAACATTTTTAGGTTTGAGAGATCCATAATCTTCTACGACAAGGTTACCGCATTATGGACACTTCCCTGCTAATGCATCTAGTCTAGTGAAAGTGGTTTATTTTCTTTTCCTTCGAAAACCAACTGATCAGTTTGCGGTATCAAATATTTACTCCCCTCATCTCAATTTATATGATGTAATTTGACTGGACATATAATTTAAGAAATAAATGAATATTTTTGAATTTTATGATCTAAAACAAATTCAAGATATTTGTGTGGTTATAGATCATTTCGTTAAACGTAAAAGGTAAAATTTAAAGTTAAATTATTAATAAATAAAAAAATATGTCATTTTTTTATACTAATTAAAAAAGTAAGTGTGTCATATAAATTAGAACAGAGGGAGTAATTGGAAAGTTCAATACATTTTTACGATGGATACAAGTTAATGAAGAATGCTAAATGGACGTGTGGCAGACTGAAATTGACATTACATATTGTTGGCATCAAGTGTCAACAAGTTTTTGTCCCTTTAAATTTGATATCTGCCGTTGTTTATATCCATAAGGCACCTTTTTGATGTCTAATTAAATTGGCAACAACATGACGGGTTGTTAAGAATTGACAAAGAACGCAAGCACTCTATGGGCGCCGTTGTAGATCTCCGATGGGTTGGTTTAAACCAACAGAAGTACCGTTGATTGGGCCCGAACTAGTTGAGAATGCTTTGGAAAAAGTGAAGATTATCCATGAGAGACTCAAAGTCGTGAAAAGTCTTATGTAGACAAGAGGCGTAGGGATTTAGAGTTTAAGGAAGGTGACTATGTGTTTTTGAAAGTGTCTCCAATGAAGGGAGTCATGAGGTTTAGGAAGAAAGGAAAGTTGAGTCCTAAATTTGTTGGACCTTATAAAATTTTGAGCAGGAAGGGTAAGGTAGCCTACGAGCTAAACTTGCCATCAGAACTATCTTCGTGTCATCCAGTATTCCATGTGTCTATCCTGAGAAAGTTCTTTACGACAAATATGAAATTATTCCCGTGGATGAGGTGGAGGTTAATGAGAGCTTAACGTATGAAGAAGTACCTATAAAAATCCTTGACAGACAAGTCCAAAGGTGAGAACTAAAGATATAGCGTCGGTAAAAGTCTTGTGGCGTAACTATTAGCACATGTACAATTGTAATATATTTAGTCATATTTTGTCTTGTGATGGGTCCTTTTCCATGCCTCTCTCCCTCCGGCTTTTTGGGTCTATGCAGTCAAAATGGTAGAATACATCCTTAATATTTTACCCACCAGTACGCTTCATAACATGACCCCAACCGAAATTTTATACCGACGGATCCCCTCTTATGATCACCTTCGGATTTTTGGTTGCCTACGCTTTCCAAACCTTGCGTCCACCGTCCCTCATAAATTAGCACACCGAACCACCCCGTGTGTCGTAGGATTTCTACCTAATCATAGGGGCTATTTGTGCTATGACTTATCCACTCGTCAAATCCACGTCTCTCGTCACGTTACGTTCGACGAGATGACATTTCCCTTAGCAAATATACAAAAAATCCGTGACACGGACTACACCTTTCTAGAAAAGTCCGACACGTCCCCCATTGTACTAACCAAACTTGCTCGTGCCACTACCACTGCTACTGTAACCTCGCATCTGCAACCTACCACTGCTACAGTAACCTCACCTCTGCCACCTACTACTGCCACTGTGTCAAGTCAATCTCTGTCAACCGGTCACCATATCGTCCCTGACGCCTATCCGACCACACCGCCACCCTCAGTGTCCCATCCGTCCAACACTATCATTCCCCGCACAAGCCCAGACCCATCACCTTCAACCTCACTGATTACCAATTCCTCGAAGATTCGAACCCATCACCGCTTGTCCAACAAGTATTACGTCAGACGGCCATTGTTCGAGCGGTGACATACGCACCAACTGCCACCACCGGCAGTCCAGTCACGGTCTTCTCTCCTCGCCCATTTAGGTCTAACACCACCGAAAATCGCACCTCTGCATCTCCATCACCTTCTCATTCCCTGCCCCGGTCTCTGTCGGTACCGTCACCGGCCACAAACCTCGCAGTTGTATCAACCTCGCAACCCCAACCCCACACAGCATCCACACCACCCACCGAAATCTCTAGATGTACCGACACCACAACACCACTATCCAAACCAACCAGTCCCACCCTTCCACCGACCCATTACCCAACCTCGTCGACTATCACCAGTCTCGATCAACCCCGATTCGCTACACCACCACAGCAGTCCCACCCAACCACTAACATTGTGCATAGTTATGACCCACCCAGATCGGTCACTCCGATCTCACCCGTCACCAGCACGACCCCCCAAACCAGAACCCGAATCAACCAATACCCAATAAATATGACCCTCAACCACACCCAACCACCCACCTTGCACCGTATGGAAACTCATGCCCAACACGGGATTTTCAAATCCAAAGTCCAATTTAACCTCTCCACATAAACCATTTCTCTAATTCCAAAAATCCCCAAACTAGCCAAATTAGACCCAAATTGGAATGTGGCCATGTGTGAGGATTTTAATGCTTTAACGAAATAACACACTTGAGATTTGGTTCTTCGATCGGAGGGGGTGAATGTGATCCGATGTATGTGGCATTTTCGTCATAAATACAGGGATAGTGGTGACCTAGAACGATATAAGGCAAGGCTTGTGGCTAATGGTACTAATCAGTAGGAGGGTATTGATTGTGGTGAGACATTCAGTCCGGTTGTTAAATCGACTATCATTCGTACAGTCCTGAGCATTGTTATGGGTAGACATTGGTCGATCCATCAACTTGATGTGAAAAATGTCTTTTTACATGAGGATTTAAAAGAAACTGTTTACATGCACCAACCTCCCAATTTTGTTCATCCAGCAGCCCATCAGTATGTATATTATCTCCGTAAGTCACTTTATGGTGTGAAACAGGCTCCTCGAACGTGGTATGATCGATTTGCATAGTACATCATGCGGATTGGGTTTATATGCACCAAGTGTGATAACTTTCTATTTAATTTTCATAGAGGCAGTAGCATTGCATAATTATTATTGTATGTGGATGATATTGTGCTTACTGCCTCATTTGAGTTGTTGAAAAATGAGATCATTGCACTACTCAAAGCAAAATTTGCTATGACTGACTTGAAGAAGTTGAGCTATTTTTTAGGGATTTCAGTGACTAGATATGCATATACTATGTTTCTGTGTCAGCGTAAGTATGCAGATGAGATTATGTACAAGGCTAAAATGGCAAATTGCAAGATAATGTCTACTCCAGTTGACTCTAAATCAAAGCTTAGTGCTTTGGATGGTGATCCAGTATCAGATCTCACTCTCTACAGGAGTCTTGCAGGTGCACTACAATACCTCACTTTCACCAGGCCTGATGTCACGCCCCGACTATACTCAAGCCTTCCCTTAGGGCGAGATGGCACCTGGGCAACTATCCCTTTCCAGGCGAACCATTAACTTCTTTTCTTCCTAAATTAAACATGTATCTAGGTGTGAAAATAATATATAGAATAAGAAATTCAAAGTTTAAAAGGAAATTATCTCATGTGGGGCATTCCCCGAGATAACGAAATTTGGTTCTTCGACCTACTTAATCAAGAGTGACATTCACCAATCCGATGCAATGGATTTGGTGGAACAATGAAGCTGCGAGACGATCGCTAGCTCTGTTGCGAAACTTTCCCTCTATCACACTTTCCTGAAACATGTTAAATAGAAGAGTCAGCCTTACCATTCGGGGCTGAGTGAGAACCTCGCCTTACAATTCAAAGTAACCTCACAATGTTCTAAGTACAATCTTACTATAAACATAATAAGCACGTTATGAAACCATATTACATCACTTTCAATGTACAAGTCAATAATTATTATTCACACACAAAATCTCCTCCCAACTCACCCTAGGGAAATATTTAGTTTAACCAGTACACCTTCACGAAAGGAATTGCGGGACGGGTAACCCGATCCCATATATTATATTATATCATATTAGAATATGAGTCGTATGTTGAAAGAATGATCATGAAAGTATTGTTAGTAGGTTATTTAATAACTAGTTTGGGCCATGGAATTATAATCTGTTTCGCTGAGTTATGTTAGTTAGAATTGGATGAGATTTTACAGGTTTGTACATCTCTCCTTCATGATCATATTGAGATCAATCGGGGCTAAAACCAACATACGGTTTGAGAGTTATCGCAGTTCAACATTTCTGCCTTGGATCGAATGAAATTCGGAATGTAGAACGTATAACTGAAGAACTGAATGTTTTGGTGAGGAATATGAAACGTTGTGCTGAACAAAAGTTCTATATTTCTCTTCTCTCGATAGTTTGAGACTTTACAGAGATTAATCCGACTTACGGATAAAAAGTTATGACTGTTTTAAGATTGTGACTTGTTTTACAAAAAATCTGGCGAAATAGTTTTTTGAGAGTTGTTAAAATAAAGAACTGAACGTTTCAGTGAGAAATATGAAAAGTTGTGATCAATAGAAGTTAGAGATTTCTCTGTTCTCGACAGTTTGAGACTTTACAGAGATTAATCCGACTTACGGATGAAAAGGTTATGACTGTTTTAAGATTGTGTCTTGTTTTACATAAAAATCTGGCGAAATAGTTTTCTGAGAGTTGTTAAAATAACAGAACTGAATGTTTCGGTGAGGAATCTGAAAAGTTGTGCTAAACTATCAAAAATAAATCTTCATTCGGGATATCACCAGCTGAAAATAAATCTTGATGATATATCCAAAACAGCCTTTAGAACCCGATATGGCCATTATGAGTTCTTGGTCATTTCTTTCGGGTTAACCAATGCCCCAACAACTTTTATGGACCTCATAAATAGAATCTTCAAACTATTCTTAGATTTGTTCGTGATTGTATTCATCGATGATATTCTAATTTACCGCAAGAGTGTTGAGGAACATGAAGAGCATCTGAGGGTAGTGCTTCAAGTCTTAAAATAGGAGAAACCGTATGCTAAATTTTCAAAGTGTGAATTTTAGTTGGAAAAGGTAGCCTTCGTGGGCCATGTTGTGTCAAGGGATGGAATTATGGTACCCCCAAAAGATAGAAGCAGTGAAGAACTGGCCAAGACCTACCACTCTGACAGAAGTTGGGAGTTTCTTGGATTTGGCTGGGTATTATAGAAGATTTGTAGAAGGTTTCTCTAGTCTTGAACCGATTCACTCAGAAAGCGGTTAAGTACCAGTGGTCAGAAGCATGTGAAGCAAGTTTTCATAAACTGAAGGAGTTGTTGACTACTGCACCAGTCCTAACCTTACCATCGGGACAAGAAGGGTTCATAGTCTATTGTGATGCCTCTAGGGTTGGGTTAGGATGTGTCTTGATACAGTTTGAAAAAGTGATTGTGTATGCATCTCGAAAATTGAAGATACATGAGAAGAATTATCCAACTCATGACTTGGAATTGGCTGCGGTAGTGTTCGCCTTACGAATATGGAGACACTATTTGTATGGGGTACACGTACCACAACAAATATATAAATACATTGGATTGGGTTGCACGTACCGCAATAAGTATATAATATGTTATATGGGATAAAGCAGGGGTACTAGTTAAACTAAGTATTTCCTAGGACGAGTGGGGAGGAGGTTTTGCACGTGAATATTTATTGACTTATATATTGAAGTGTTGTGATCTTTTTTTCACAACATGCTTATTATGTTTATAATATGATTGTACATAGAATATTGTGAGGTTACTTTGAATTGTAAGGCGAGGTTCTCACTCAGCCCCGGATGGTAGGGTCAGCTCTTTTATCTAACATATTTCAGGTAAGCGCGATAAAGGGAAAACTCCGCAACAGGGCTAGCGATCATCCCGCAGCCTCACTGTTCCACTAATCCATTGCTCCGAATTTGGTGATGATCTTTCTTGAATAAGTAGGTTGAAGAACTAAATTTAGTTATCTCGGGGAATGCCTCACATGAGACTGTTCCTTTTAAGGTTCGGATGTTTTTATTATGTATTTGAACTTTCATCGAGTCTAGAAAACTTTATGGATGCACGAATATGGGCTCGTGCTTTCACTGAAGAAGTACATGTTTTTTATTATTTCCGCACTAGACATAGAGATGGCAATTGTGCAGGGCAGGTGCGGGTACCCCCTCCTCCGCACCCGTACCCTCCAAAAAAATTTATACCGTGGCGGGTACAATTTTCAACATCCATATCCGCCTAAGCGGGTATATTCCTAATTCCACACCCGCTCCACCATCCAAGTGGATATCCGTCACCCGTCAATACCCGCTTGCCATATTTGTAATCAATTCATTTGTGATTAATTATTGATCAACATGATCCCAAAAATTCAAATTCCAAAAAATTATCCCAAAAATTTGAGTCAAGAATCAATACTGTCACGGTCTCATTTTCTTTGGGAGAGAGGGAGGTGAATTCCGGATTTTTTCATCATCAGAATTCCCCATTTTTTTCACTTCTTCCCCATTACAACAAAGAATCAAAAAAACAAAATTTCCAAGAAAACCCAAAAATTATCCACCCAAACAGCTATATATTACAAATGTAGACAAAACCCAGATATTATTTCAGTTATATAAGCTAAAGTTTTTCAACTTTTTCAATTGAACTCGACAAACCCAATAGGTAAAACTTAACAAATGCACAAAAATTGACCTCACCAAGACAATCCCAAAGCACATCAACATCTCATTTAAAGAAAAAGGCAGAGACGTCGAGGTGGTTCGTGAAAAAAGTTTATGATTTTTCCTTTAAAGAAAAAGGCAGAGACGTCGAGAATGAGAGAGGGAGGAGAGACGTCGAGAATGGGAACGAGAGAGAGGGAGACGTGAAGGTGTGAAGGACTGAAGAGGCGTAGGGTTTTGAGTTTTGTTGGAGAATGAGAGACTTGTCGTGACTTATGGGCTGAAGGCACGACTTATGGGCTGCTAATATTTTGGGCTTGGGGCGGGTATAAGGCGGGCGGGTAGGCGGGCGGATGCGGGGCGGGTATGACTGCAAATCTACCACCTACCCGTGATGGGTACAGTTTCAATACCGATATCCGCCTACTACCCGCCAAAGTTATACCCATACCCGCCCCAACTGGGGCGGGTGCGGTGAGGAATCCGCAAAATTATACCCACATGTCATCCCTAACTAGATACATGTTAATTTAGGAAGAAAAGAAGTTAATGGTTTGCCTGTGAAGGGATAGTTGTCCAGGTGCTATCACGCCTAAGGGAAGACTTAGAGAAAAGTTGGGGCGTGACATACAATGTGTTTCAGTGTTGTTTCATTAGTAATGCGTGAAAATATAATAATGCCTGCAATGCTTCCTTATAAAAAAAGAAGTTGTAATGCAGCTTAACTGAAGAAGTATTAACCTGCACAAGGTGATGAACTTCTTCCAAGAGAGAGCATGTGCCTTTCCAACCTACACCTCCACAGCTGGTTCATTAAAAAGAATTATCAGGGCATCAACGAAGCAATAGTGAGTCATACAAGAGATGAAAGTCCCCATACCACTAATAAGAAGTGTAAAAGAAGGGGCAAGCTGAATGAGGACTTCCAAGGAACCAAAAACACATGCAAAACAAAGGAGAAACTAGGTTGCCATTGTTTGACAATGCATTTACTCCATAACAATAGCAAAGGTATAATTGTCAACTCAATAATCATGTGAAAAATCGTCCAAGGGAGGGACTGCTTAGGATAAAGGAGATGATAGAATGGGATTACAAGAAAGAGAACTAGTAATGCCTAATAGAGTAAGAAGTACATACCAATCTAGCTTTGAGTTAACCCTTAGTCTTCTTCGTCGTTCATCGATACCTTTTTATGATCAATTATAATAGAAGGAACATGAGCTATCCGAAACCAACCACTAGCTTTAGGCTTGCAGTATTTTTCTTTTAGTTTTGGGCAATTTGTTATACTCAGAACTTCAAGCGAAGATGGAATCTCCTTGTTGCCCAGGATGAAATTTCCAAATTTTTGAGAGAACACAAATATGAAAGCCATCGAAGGGAAACAAGTTTGGTGCAGCTTGTTATTATTAAGAGAGAAAGGCAGGGGAAGTCACCATTTTCCACTCCAGACCATTCTTTTATTAAGAGAGAAAGGCATGCGACTGATTATCAGCTTCTCTAGTTTTGGGAATGCGTGATCCACTTCATTACCATAACTTCTATGGAAATGGAAGTGACTATCAATAACCCTCACCCGCGTAAACTTACCGAAAAAGCAAAAACTAATTCTAAATTAGATATTGAAATAAAAACATAAAATTTTGAAAAGAAGATGTAATTCATTCTTATGTCATTATACAAGAAATTTATAAAGAATTATATTAATTAAAAGAAACTCGGAAATAATGTTTAATGCATTTCTAGATCACTTACTGCTTTTCTTAATGTAATAAACTTGGGAAATAATAACTTGAAACTTGGAAAGATGATTTAATGTATTCTTAATGTCCCCATATAGAAAGTTCTAAAATTCTTTATTAATTAAAAAATTAATTAATTAATACAAGGAAATAGTGAACTTTTAAGTTAAGTGTACATTTATAATAACGATTATAGTTTTCTTGTGGTAAAGAATTTTGCATTAAACAAAAAGGTCAAACAATGAATATAAGAAAATAATGATTTTTTTAATGGTTGATTATAATTATGATCGTATCCAGTATGGAATTTACTTATGAAGAATAAGAAAGTCTATCAACATTTTGTGTTGAAGTTTTGTGCTTATTATAATAGCATAGATAATACAACAACAATAACAACATATCCAGTGAAATCCCACAATGTGGAATTTGGGGAGGGTAGAGTGTACACAGACCTTACCTCTACCTTGGTAGGTCTGTTTCCGAGAGACCCTCGGCTCAAGACAAGCCACAAGCTCAAGCAAAGTACGACAAACAAAGTTAGTAAGTCATGATAGCAAATTCTGAAAAGAAAGAAGTAAAAGAGAGGCAATAACTAATGCAAGTAAATAAGACAAACAAAATACACATAGCAGCATAAATCAAACGTCAAGGGACTATAAGGCAATATTGTGCCTACCAGTATGCTAGGCTAAGCGAGCCTACAATAACATTACTACAACTGCCAGATTGTAAGCGTAGGTAGGACTACGCTGGACTACCTACAACCCTTCTACCCTAATGTGTGTCCTCCATAACCCCCTATCTATGGTCATGTCCTCAGTGAGTTGCATCTGCACCATATCCCGTCTAATCACCTCTCCCCAATACTTCTTCGGCCTATCTCTACCCCTCCTGAACCCGTTCATAGCCAACCTCTCACACCTCCGCACAGGGGCAATTGTGTCTCTTCTTTGCACGTGCTCAAACCATCTCAACCTCGCTTCTCGCATCTTATCCTCCACCGAGGACACTCCCACTCTGGCGCAAATATCATCATTTTTAATTTTATCTCTCCTTGTATGTCCACACATCCATCTTAGCATCCTCATTTCCGCAACTTTTATCTTTTGGGTGTGCGAAGTCTTGACCGGCCAACACTCCGCCTATACATTATAGTCGGTCTAACCACCACCCTATAGAACTTGCCTTTAATTTTTTGTGGCACTTTTTATCGCACAAAACTTCAGATGCGAGTCTCTATTTCATCCACCCTGACTCAATACGATGTGTGACATCGTCATCAATCTCTCCATTCCCTTGGATAATTGACCCGAGGTACTTGAAGTTCCCTTTCTTTGGAATAACCTGAGTACCAAGCCTCACCTCCACGCCTGTCTCAAGGTCGATCCCGTTACTGAACTTGCACTCCAAGTATTTTGTCTTGGTCCTACTCAACCTAAACCCTTTAAACTCTAGAGTCTGTCTTCAAACCTCTAGTTTAGCGTTCACTCCGATGCGAGTCTCATCAATCAGGACTATGTCATCTGCGAATAACATACACTATGACACCTCCCCTTGGATTTGTCGCGTCAGTTCATCCATCACCAAGGCAAATAGGAATGGGCTAAGAGTCGATCCTTGGTGCAACCCCATCATCACTGGAAAGTGCTTCGAGTCTCCTCCAACTGTCCGTACCCTGGACTTGGCTCCATCGTACATATCCTTGATTGCCCTAGTGTATGCCACATGTACACATCTAACCTCCAAACATCTCCATAGAACCTCCCTAGGGGCTTTTTCGTATGCCTTCTCGAGGTCGATGAAAACTATATGTAAGTCTCTCTTTCTCTCCCTATACTACTCCACCAACCTCCTAATAAGATGAATGGTTTCAGTAGTTGAACGCCCCGACATGAATTCAAACTGATTCTCGGAGATAGACACGCTTCTTCTCACCCTCATCTCCACAACTCTTTCCCAAACTTTCATAGTGTGGCTTAGCAGCTTGATACCCAATAGTTGTTATAACTCTGGATATCACCTTTATTCTTGTACAAATGAATTATTGTACTCCACCTTCATTCTTTGGGCATCTTCGCCGTCTTAAAATGACGTTAAGCAACTTCATCAGCCACTCCAAACCTGCCCTACCTGCGTTCTTCCAAAATTCAACTGGGATCTCATCAGGCCCGGTCGCTCGTCCCCTGCGCATCTTGCGAATAGAACCCTGAACCTCCTCAACCTTAATGTTTTCGTTCAAGAGTTTATGGAAGTAAGACTGCCACTTCCGCCTAATATGCTCGTCCTCCACCAGTACTTTGTCGTCCTCATCCTTGATACACCTCACGTGATTCAAGTCTCGGGTCCTCCTCTCCCTCGCCTTGGCTAGTCTGTACAACTTTTTATCCCCGCTTTTTTCTTCTAATTTCACATATAGACATTCAAAATCCACCGTTTTCGCCGCCGTAACCGCTAGCTTTGCCTCTTTCCGCGTCAACTTATATAATTCCCTATTCGTCCACTTCTCCACCTCATCTTTGCTTTCTACCATTTTCGCATACACCGCTAATTTTATTTATGAAAATTATTTAAAAAATTATAATATCATAGATAATATATAAATTTTATAATTTCATAAATAAAACTTTTAATTTTTTATGAATTTGGTTGAGATTGTTCATATGAATGAGCAAATTCAGTTAAACTTTTATCTCTCATTAATTGATACATTACCTACCCCATACTTCTGTTTCTTCTTTGTGACTCGTTTAAATGATCAGTGCTTTCAAAATTGGTATCATTTCATATTCATAGTCTGCCCAAGTTTTTGGAGCCCAAAAGTGTTTATTTTTTCAAAAAGTATTTATTTTAAAAAGGTGAGGTGTTTGGTCAAAATTTTGGCAGAAAATAAGTGTTTTGGGTCTAGATCAAACACTAATTGCTGCTGAAAAATGATTTTAAAATTAATTGGTCAAACACAAACTGTTTCTCACCAAAAATACTTTTTTAAAAAGCACTTTTCAAAATAAGCTGATTTTAATAGCTTGGCCAAATATGTTATTAGTCGGTTAAACACAAACTGACTCTCACCAAAAATACTTTTTTTAAAAGCACTTTTCAAATAAGCTGATTTTAATAGCTTGTCCAAACATGTTATTCCCCCGTTTCACAACAAGTGGTTGTTTAGGCCTTTCAATTTTTTCCAAAATGAGTGATTCTTTAGAATTTCAAGAATAATTTGGGCATGTACTTCCAAAATTGCTCTTGCTTAAATAACAACATTCATTAACTACATTTTCTTTTTCTAGGCATTGATTAGGGGTAAATTAGTAAAAGCACTCCTAATTTTCTAGGAGTAAACAATTTCTTAATAAGTGTGCACAAGCTAAAAAAAATACTTATTGTGGAACCAAGGGAGTATTAGTAGGAAAAACATATAGCATGTGACAGCTTGGTCTCCAAATTGCAAATCCCTGAAAGTATGTATGGCCTACAGACAATCATTATTAGGGACAAATGTACTTGAACACATTCGTATTATAAATAAGATTAATATTTATGGCATTTGCGATTATTAAATTATTATTTGATTGTTTGTAATTATTCATTAATGTGCATCCCTTGAGCTTACGTTGTCATTAATAGAGTGAGCTATTGATGATAGAGCGTAACTCTAAAATAGTCTCGATTAATGATCATCGAGAATGGGATATCGATGATATATTATAAGTCGACATGTGGTCTGCATCACATTCTTAGAGAATGTAGTATGTCTCACCTGCTACAAGTAATGGTTACTAGTGATGGACACATGAATACTTTTGAAAAGTATTGGTATACCCTGTTGATAAACTATTTGTTAGACATGTCTAGAGTGTTATCAGCGTGTGGGATATAAAGGTCATTTGACTTGAGGTCAATACGCACCTTGTTTACAGAGTAATGTACTTTGACCTTGTCCTAAGCTTAAACTCCTTATAGGATAAGACATGGCTTGTGTTGGGTACATTATGATGTAAATTAAGGTGGTAATTGAGCCAAGAATAGGATTCATTCCTCGATTGGATATTCGAGAGATCACTCAACTTCTCAGTGATATTAGGTCGACCAAGTCATTGGCCAATGCAAAAGACATATTTAGAATATGGTCTAGTTGTCGACTAATAGAGATGAGATAAAGTGATCAAGCCATTTGGATAGACACATGGCAAATCCTAAGCTTGACCGAGTGTGTCGCGAATGAAAGGAATTTATCATCTCACATAAAGGTTATGTTTGCTGGATTCATGTAAACGTACTTCATATATTGAGTTCGTCGTACGGCGCAGTCTAAGAGTTCCGTATGGACCTTAATTGGATTAGTGTCGATATATGAAGGCATATAGGATCACATTATGTTGATTGTCTCTTCGATCTAAGGGTGTATTAAGAAAGTATTAAATATTCGATTTGAGATCAAGATATTTAAATTGATAATAACTATGGGATAATTTCTATTAGATGGAAATTATTTAATTAAATCAAAATTAGATTTTGGATTTAATGTGCTGGATATATATATTAAATGAAAATGAGAAACGAAATTTTACGTATGGCGTCGACCCGGCAGTGGGCCCAGTCAGACTGGCCCACTGCACCTCGGTTTTTGGGCCAGGCTTAGAGCCCAACCCTAATCAGATTTGTGCCCTAATTTCAACTATAAATACAACACTCACCATTGTTAATTAACACACCAATTCTATAAACTAATTCTAGACTTAGAGTCTATGACGAAACTCTCTCAAACCTCTGCCAAGATTTCCTGACTTTCTTGACAGAGGAATACACCATTGCATAGTGCTTGCAGTCGAATGGATAATCGCGTGTAATCTCTAAGTAAAGACTCCAAATTTATTAACCTGTAAGTGTTCATGTTGTATGTTACAGGTTTTTTATTGTCATATAACCAACCCAGAAGAAATTGTTGGGGGTAAGTAAGAACAAAATTTTAAACTTCCGGTGTGCCTTACTTATGTGTTTTGAACCCAACAAAATCCTACAATCCCTACATCTCTTTAATAATGTTTTTTTCTTTATTTACCAATTCGTTTATCATAAAAAAAGAGGCTCAAAAGTATGACGTTGCTTCTATAATAAAGAGAGGATAAACCTAAAAATGAGTCAAAATTGATGAACAATTTTAGCCTATGTTACAGAAATTGTTAACTAATCTATGTTGAAATCTGAACAGGAGAAAACTAAATTTTAGATTGAGTTGGGACCTGAACAAGAGAAAACTAACTTTTTCGTACTGCGAATTCTAATTTGTTTCTAATTAGAGGGAACAATTTCACTTTTATTGTTTAGATTTCTTCTCCAAAATTGAAGAGTATAAAACTATTGAAGGTATTAATACAGCTCAATATTTCTTCTCAAAATTATTGAAAGCATTACACATAGTCAAGAAGTTTATACAGAAATTCTCATAGTCCCTTGTCGAGCAAATTCAAAAAAACAAACTTCCATACGTGCACAGTTTCACAAAATAAACTTCAGTCGTGCATTTTGAATTTATATATTTGATCTACTAACCCCTTTTAAAAGTCCTCACAGCTTAGAATATTCCACTACTCTGTAAGATCCCTATCTCAATTATCTAATATTCTGTGTTATAGTAAGTGAGAAAACCTAATCTCAACTAAACAAATAAAGCAGGCTTCTTGAAGTGTCTGCATCTTCGATCAAATAATATCAATACAAAATGTTAAGTGTCACAATATTGGCACCATTTCAGGAGACAGAAAGGATCAAATCTTTTAAGCATCCACATGATTATTATATGCCTCACGTTCACCAATAACTAAGAGAACTAATGAAAGTAATCAGTAGAACCTTTTGTTGGCCAAAAGTGTAACAGGTTTACAAGTTGCAAAAAGATCCAGCAGTGCCATCACATGCTGATTTAAGTAGGCAATTGCTCATCTTATCTCCTCCTATTGTATTCTGCCTATAAATACCAACTCTGATGATTCAATTCCATCACCAGTTTCAAATATCCCCTCATCAAAGAAAAAAACATAAGAAATGGCTACCGTTTCTCCAAAACCCAATCACGTTCGATCAATCAGTTTGCCTGGCAGATCACACCCTACCATCCAGAGAGTTGAAGAGGAGCTCAACAAGCTCAAATCATTGGAAGTATCAGTTGCACCAGCAGCTCTGAGCAATGGTCTAATCGGTTTGGAGAAATCATACAAGTGCATAGACGATCTTCTCAACTTGCCTCAAACCCTTCAAGCCCTCTCTCAGAGTCTAAATGCTAAATGGCTTGACGATTTATTGGATAAATCGGTGAGGCTTCTTGATGTTTGTGGCACAATAAGAGAACTTGTCTCACAATGTAAAGATAATGTAAGAGATCTACAATCATCTCTCAGAAGGAGAAAAGGAGATTCAACTACAGATGACAGCGTTGAAAGATTTACCTCTTTCATCAAGAAGATCAAGAGGGGCGCCAAAATAATAGTCTCGTCTTTGAAGCAAATGGATCAAGAGACTGAAGTATCGGTCTTACTAGATGCAGATCAAGATACAATAGCTGTAATTAGAGCACTAAGAGAAGCTAATTCAGTGTGCATTTCATTTTTTCAGATGATCTTGTCCTTCTTGTGTGTGCCACTTTTGAAGCCTAAGCCATCAAAATGGTCATTGCTTTCACGATTGGTACAAAAAGAAAGAATAGCATCTGAATGCCAAGAAGAAAACATGAGCTTGGAAACAAGGCTGGAAACTTTTGAGGCTTACCTTGACAGCTTTGAAGATGGATTGGACGCAACATTTAGGCGTCTGATTAGATCTAGAAGTTCGCTCCTCAATATTTTCTCCTGCTAATCTAGCAGTTGTTATTCCAAACATTGTAAATTGTATATAAACAGTTTTGTAGTTATGCTAG
The DNA here is from genome assembly GCA_029783415.1 of Anisodus acutangulus. Taxonomy (NCBI): domain Eukaryota; kingdom Viridiplantae; phylum Streptophyta; class Magnoliopsida; order Solanales; family Solanaceae; genus Anisodus; species Anisodus acutangulus. The sequence goes on along the minus strand of CM056491.1, from coordinate 15,061,099 downwards.
AAATACACAATTCAAGTGAATGAATATAGACCAATTTCATCTCTATATGTGTGTGTGTAATTCACCAATAACCCAAAATATTCGTCGAAATGGTTCTCTTAAAACTAGCGGGGACTTGAAACAGAAAAAACTCATAGGACGTCAATTACATACTCTCTTTGCAAAATTGGCTTCGTAAATCAAACCAATGAAACATCTCGTTGTTGTTGTTTTTCCTTATCTGACATAGCTATGTTTCTCTATCTCACACCAAGTCTTACTTTGTAAGTTCCCTATACATTTCCAGATTGAATTTAGATGGATAAATAGTTGACCTTAAGAGTGAGGCTAATCCATTACATGAACTGCAAACAATGAGGTCCGAGTCGAGGCAGCTTCACCATAAGTGCTCGCTACAAAGGCTTCTGGAGATCTTCTAACAGTTACTCTGCACAGTGACCCTAGGTGTTAATAAGCTCAACTGGCCTCCCCAACACGCTCTTTACATAAAAGAAACATCCCGCTATAAAGACAGATCAAAAGCCTGAGTCCCCTCGATCAGCCTCCCTTAAACCTGAACTGTGCAGTCAAGATATGCATCACAAATAAATTAGATAATATAGTTCATGATCTGCTTATCTTTAGTTAATAGTACAACTAGCTATGAGATCACCGTAACTTGACCGTGTATGATTCATTAAATGTTTGAGTTCCTTCTCGAGTTCATTAGAAGCGGTAGACCTAATCAAGAAGATTATCTTATATCCTTAAATTTCCTCAAGCTCCCCAGCCAAATTAAACAAAATCAAGATTGACATACAAGCTTTGATGCCACCAACACAAGGATTTGGCATCAGATGACAGGCAAAGCAGCCAACAAAGTGTTCTTTTGAACAAATTAACGGAGAAACTAATCATACCACTTTACTCAAAACAATATCAGTTTTATATGTACGAGTAAAGTGGCTTCACTCAGCAAGCTTAGTTGCATTACTCCTAGTAAATCTACTAGTCCTTGAAAACGATGCCCTAGCATGCTTCCGAATTATAGACTTGAAGCAGAACTTGATCAAGCCAAAATGTGGCTAGGAAAATGTTAATTTAAAGCCCCTTTGTCATCAATTGACCATAAAATATGTGAATTCCTATTCCTTAAATAATGCATAATACATCATCCTCCATATTGCCTACATTGCTTTGAACACTGCATCTTTGGTTTCCAGTGTGCAACCATAAAAAATAAGAAATAACCTGTTGCTAAGGAATTTCTGGCAATAACTTTACCCACTAGCCATGGTGTAATTTAGTAATTAATAGTTTTCCGTTTTCAAATCAAATATGACAAACAACCACACATACGTGTATAAATTAAATATACACAACATGCCCATTTGAATATTGGCCAAAATCTCTTTTCAGATCTTCTCATTTGTATTTTGTGTTATTAATGGACATCAGCTCCTCCAAACGAGACAGCCTTAATGGAGCCACGTTGTTAGCATCTTGTTTGCACCACCAAGAGAAGCGACAATGCTTAGTAGTTAGAGAAGCACAACCTGTAATTGAACCCCATATGAAGGCAAAGCCACATAATTTATTCATTTAGATAACTCTGAATACTTAAAAGAATGACTAATTATTAGAGCTTTTGTTTGCTAAATGCATAACAATTTACCAAATTCCAAGAGATACCCACATGGCCACATTATCTCTCCTTGAATTTCTATTTGCTTATATAAATTACCTTTTTGGTACTTATTGTTCATCACAAAGTTCAGCTTTTCTCACAACATAGAAACACTAACCATTAAGAGTTCCACATCAGATATGAAATGGGAACATACTTGGACAATCTTCACCCTACAAGCTAGCTTTTGGGTTAAGTTAGGCCCACGGTTCATTATTTACACTAACAACTATGGCTACTACTTCTTGCCACATTAGATCAATCAGTTTGCCCGGTAGGTAGGCCACACAATCAAAGAGTGGATGAGATTCTCAACAAACTCAAGACACCGGAAGAATCTACTACATCAACAGTAAGGGTGGCTCAAGGGTGAGGCTAGTAAATCTTTCGTTTAGGCCCTCCAACTTTTGAGGCCCCAATATTTTTTAAGAATTTTTTATGATATTATTTCCTCAGACATTATTGAAGATGGAAAAAAGAAAGTGCAAAATTTATATAATAAAAGAAAATAAAACTATTTACTATGTAAGAAAAATATTTTAGAACTTTGAACTAAATTACTTAAACCTTCATATTATTAAATAAAGTTTTACAATAACATCCAAGGTGATGTATTTAAAACACATGACTAACATCTTATTAAATTGAATTAATCCTCACTACTATAAATATTAATATTACTATGTGAAGTAAAAAACAACAAGTACGGGGAAAAAGTCAACACTAATTTTTTTATGTATGCGCATATACTAAGGCCTCAGATTAAAATTTAAATTTAGACCACTAATTTTATTAAAACTCCCTTGTCAACAACAGAGACTATCTACAATACTCTACTTGTTCTGGAATACCTATACAAATTTGTTGATGATCTTCATCTTGCCTCACCTCTCCCAACATGGAAAATGGTTTTCATATGATTTTCATCTATCATAAGGATATAAGGAAAAAAGAAAGATTCAAACATAGAAGTCAACATAGTCATATTCGCCTCTTTCAGTAAAAAGATTAGTCTTGTCCTTAAAGCAAAGGATCAATGTGCAAAGGATCAATGTTCCTACATGCAGATCCGGAAACAACATTTGTGATTAGGGCAATGAGAAAAGTCAATACATCATGCATTCTAATTTTTCAAATGATCTTGTCTGTCTTGTGTGTGCCCGTCTGGAAGCCTAAGTCATCTTGGTCATTGATTTCAAGATTGGTGTATAAGAGAAGAGTATTATGTGAAGTCATGAATATGGAAATCAGGCTGAAAATTATTAAGTTTCAACTTGACAGCATTGAGAATGGATTGGAAAGAGTATATAGGTGCATGATTAGATATAGGAGTCTCTCCTAAATACAGTTTAGAAATAGTTGACCAAATTTGTATATATAATTTTGTAGTTAGGATAGAAAAGGACAATATACAAGTGAAAGATTATATGACAAATATGATCCGGTATCTCTTTTTTCAAAATTTTGTTCCCTTCTGTGCGCAATAAACAGATATCTAAATTAACAATGGAATAATATTACTCACATATAACAAGTTTCTAAGGCAGTTTCAACCACAAATCATCCATAGGTTTTTAGTATTACAGGATAAGCTTAGGAGTCTCCAATTTTTATTGTCATTTTCTATTCGGTATGGAAAAAAAAATACAGCCAAATGATAGTTTGGTCTCGGAATTGCAAATCTCTTCAGCTATTTAACAAAAAAAATTCTATATTTATTTCTCGACTGATCATTTAAAGGTAATTAAAAAAAGTAAGATCAAAATAAATAATCCCTTCATTATTTTCATTAATGAAAGAGTATATATATAATTTACAATTTCCATAATATGGAAAATCTTATTCCTATTCTACTCCCAAAACCCTATTCTAGTTGTACAAGAATCCTACAATTATGGTAAGTGTACAATGCTAATTATATACAAATAATATGTTACCAAAATAGGGATATACACGGCTATGTATATCGTGTATATCCTTGTATATTTTCACACTCCCGCAGTCATAGCGGGCGGTATTCGTACTCTAAGACTGTCCCTAAAATCTTCAAATAGAACCGAGGGAAGACCCTTTGTAAAGATGTCTGCAATTTGATATCTGGAAGGAACATGTAAGACGCGTACTTGTCCAGGAGCTACCTTTTCGCGAACAAAATGGATATCCATCTCAATATGTTTAGTGCGCTGGTGTTGAACCGGATTCCCAGAAAGATATACAGCACTAATATTATCACAATATACTAAGATAGCTTTTTGAATGGGAAAGTGAAGCTCCAAGAGAAGATTATGTAAGCAACATGATTCAGAAACCACATTGGTCACCCCTCGATACTCGGCCTCTGCACTAGAGCGTGATAAGGTAGACTGTCGTTTGGCAGACCATGAGACCAAGTTATCACCAAGACACATGCAATAACCAGACGTGGGGCATATGGTATCTAGACAGCCACCCAATCATCATCGGTATACGAGATAAGTGTAGAGGCCGATGATGGATATAGATGCAAGCCATAGTCAAGTGTCCTCTGGATGTATCGGATAATGCGTTTGAGAGCATTCATGTGCTCCACCCTAGGATCATGCATAAACAAACACACATGTTGTACGACATACGTAATATCCGGTCTCGTGAACGTAAGATACTGAAGAGCTCCAGCAAGACTGCGATAGTGAGTGAGATCCTCGTAAGGTGAGCCAGTCGCAGCACCCAGCTTGGGCTTAGCATCAACTGGAGTGGAAGTAGACTTACACGAGGACATACCAGCCCTTTCAATTATCTCAGCGGCATACTTCCGTTGTGATAAGAATAATCCACCTACATGACGAGAGACAACAATCCGCAAAAAGTAACTCAAGGGCCCCAAGTCCTTCATAGCAAACTCAGAACTGAGCATGGTCATGATAGACTTGCACAAAACATCAGTAGAGGCAGTCAAGATAATATCATCCACATATAATAGAATATAAGCCAAGGAAGTACCACGACGATATATGAATAATGAATTATCATACCTGCTGTGAGAAAATCCAATAGACGAAACATAGTATGCAAATCTCTTATACCAAGCCCGTGGAGCCTGCTTAAGCCCATACAAGGACTTCTTCAATAAACAGACATGATGAGGATATTTGGGGTCTCGAAAACCCAAGGGTTGATGTATGTAAACGGTCTCCTTAAGATCACCATGTAAGAAAACATTTTTCACATCTAACTAATGAATGGGCCATGCCTTTGAAAGAGTCAGACTGAGAACAATACGAATGGTAGCCAGTTTGACCACCGGACTAAATGTCTCACCACAATCCACGCCAACCTATTGAGTTTTACCATCACATATAAGTCGAGCCTTATGTCTCGCAAAAGAGCCATCAGAATTATCTTTATGAGTAAAAATCCACATAGACCGAATAATATTAACACCAGAAGGACGGGAGACCAACTCCCACGTATTATTTTTAATAAAAGCATTATATTCGTCGTTCATAGATAATTTCCAATTTGGGTCATTTAAGGCAGACACTTGATTACGTGGTAGAGGGGATTTAGAGACATTAGAATTGAGATTAAAATATTGTTTTGGTTTAAAAATACCCCTTTGACTCTGAGTAACTGGCCCTTAACTCGAGGAGGAAGCAGGTGGATTTTGGGCAGCGGGTGGGTAGGTGACGGACTGGCCAGCAGGCAGTGGGCTTGCTAGCCCAATGGCGGGAACCGGAACTGGAATGGAGACTGGGCAGTGGGCTGGACCACTGGAACAATACCGAGATCGATACTGAGCGGAGTGTCTGCCCCACTGGGCAGATTCGACAGAACAACAGGGCCAGCGGGAAATGGACCCACTGGTGGATTTTGGGTGCGGGACACGTCCGATAAATGGTGGATAATATACAGGACCTCGTCATCCAAAAAATTATACGAACTACGCGCGGGATTACTCACTTTAGCAAACGGAAATTGGGTTTTATAAAAAATAACATGGCGACTAATTATGAATTTTAGATGAGAAATCAAAACACTTGTAACCACGATGATTAGATGGATAACCCAAAACCACACAAGGGTAGAACGGGCTTGAAGTGTGTTAATAGTAGTTGACGAAAATAGTGGTTAATATAAGCACTCAAAGACCCTAAGATGTGAATACGAAGGATCCTTATTATAGAAGATTTTAAGAGGGGATGAATATGTCAATCCTTTGGTAGGAAGTATGTTAAGGAGATAAGTATCCATTTGTAGAGCATGATTCCAAAAGGAAGGGGGTACGGAAACATGGATCAATAAAGTGCGGATAATATTATTAATGGTACGAATTTTGCGTTCGGCTTTCTCATTTTGTGAGGACGTATGAGGACAAGAGAAACGAATATTTATGTC